>JBBBDQ010001707.1:1570000-2057500 GCA_037127315.1 Ascarosepion bandense
TACATTGGTATATGTATATCTATATATATTATTATACGAATTTGTGGCCTAACTATTTTGCTATTCTGTATAATATGATATTTCTCCTTACAGTCACTCAGAAGAAAAAGATTATAGTCTGACAAATGTTCTCATATTTTTTGCTATTTATTATCGAGTAAGTAGCACCCTCGGTGACTAAATGAACTAGAGTAGACGCGCAAATATAAAACTAACCTGAATTATAAAACATACGTTGGTGTCAGTCTTCAGAATATTTCTTACGAACCTCAAGCTGACTGCTTAAGCAAGACTTTATATTATAGCCAATATAAATCGAGTTATAACATTGGCGAAAGGAAATTGAAAACACATACTGAGTATAACAAGTAAAATAAAACTTGTTGCTTCAGCACAGAGGATAACAGTGACGACGAGAATTTGAACCACATAGGTTTAATTTTTTCTATTTGTGTGTAAAAAAAAACGAGAATGGATAGATATAGAAATTACTCAAAGCTAGAGAAAATATTGGCTTCTGTGGTACAAATTCAACAGCAACAACAGTAGCTGTAATAACGAGAGAAACAATAACAAAGGTTGATTCAAATAATATAGAAGAAAACAGAAAATTCTCCATCTTCTTTTACTCCCAAAGCGCTTGCAATTACCATATTGATATTTATATACAACCCAGATAATAGATTTAACTTTTCTGCGCAGTTTGTAAGATTTATTATAATAAATTTAAGAGAAGAATGCAGCGACTGGGAAGATGAGAGAAAAACGAATCTTTTGTTGAGGAAGTTAGCGCCGTTAGGATATAAAAATACAATAACTTTGTACTACCGAAAAAAACAGGATATATTGATTTTGAAGAAACGGCGAATAATCAGACAAATATATTTAGCGACGAAAATAAAGACAAGGATGTGTTTTTTCACCAGATCTTTTCAACATATACAGCAAAATAATTCTGAGGAAAATAAAACCCCTGCCAGGATTGATCATTTCTGGCCACAATTTCAACAAGGAAAGTTAAGCGAATTACACGGTACTGATAACAGACTCGGAAAGTATAATGCAAGACCTCCTACAGAAGGTAGCAAAAGAAAGCGAAAAGAAAAGACTGAGCATAAACTTCAAGAAAACTGAATGTATGGTCATCAACAAAACGAAGAGCCCAAAATGCCAACTGCAGGTCGGAGAAACTAAAATAAAACAAATAAAGAAATCTAAATACATGGGAAGTGTTCTGACCGAGGATGGAAAGTGGGACATGGAAGATTCAAAGACGCATTGGCATGTCCAAGGACACATTTCAAAAGCCAACCAGAGTTCTGAGAGACAGGAAAATCTCATTGGAAACAAAGAAAATATTCCTGGATTGCTTAGTGATATCTGTCCTTCTGTATGGAAGTAAGTGTTGGATGATCTCATAAAAGATGAAGGAGAGGCGTGAAGAAGCACAAAGAAGTACATTCACAGTTAGGTTAGCTAAATGCAGACGACAATTATACTCCTGCAGCTTCTTCTCTCGCACTTCCCGCCTGTGGAACTCGCTTCCATATTCTTGCTTTCCTGACGGCTACAACCTCCGGTAATTTAAATGCAATGTCAATACTCATCTATTAACCACTTGACTCTAGCTCTTTCCCCACCCCGTATATCCGTTCCTTTCTCTCCACCTTTGAAACTGTCATCACATCTGCATTCTCATCTTTCTATTACTCCTTTCTAGCTGGTTCGTATTCCTCTTCACTATCTTCTAATTAATATTTTTACACTTATGTAGCCCCCTGCACATCAGTGGCATTTCCGCCTTGCTCAGGGTGAAACTATTTAAAAAAAAAGAAGCGGGACAGGGAAAATCAGCGCGAGACCTACTGGTCTGAATAAATGGATGGCTGAGCCGGCTTTGCAAAATATACCAAAAGAAAATATATTCAGTGCGACAAGAGACACTGGAAGTCCACAATCGCCTACGTCCTAAAGAGACTTGGCATATGAGGCAGAAGAAGAAAGCTGATTTTATATTCGTGAAATACTCTCAACCACAATCTTTAAAAGATCTTATGAGATTTGCTATGAAAATATGAAATATATTGTCAAATATTTTCTCAGATTTTATAATTTATACAAGTACATACATTGAACTTAGTCAAGTTTATTACAATTACACAACAAAATTAGCTGATTTTACATACCAGAGAAGTCTTCTGACAGAGGATGGAAAGCGCGACATGGAGATCCAAAGACATATTGGTATGGCCAAGGGCATATTTTAGAAGCTAAGGAGAGTACTGAGAGACAGGAAAATCTCATTAGAAAAAAGAAAGAAAAGAGTGCTGGGTTGCTATGTGATATTTATCTATCTGTATGCGAGTGAATGTTGGATGATCTCATAAAGGATGAAGGAGAGGCTTGAGGCAATAGAAATGTGGTTTTACAGAAGGATGCTGAGGATACTATACACTGAGCAAGTGAGCAACATTGAGGTGTTGGAGAGGATGCAAACGAAAAGAAAACTGATACTTAACATCAGGAAGAGACAGATGAGGTTCCTAGGATGCGTAATAAGGAAGGAGGGCCTAGAGAAATTAATACCTACAGAACGGATAGAAAAAAAGAGAGACCGGGAAAAGCAGAGCGAGCAATACTTGATATCTGAGCAAATAGGTGTCCAAGCAGAGTTTGGGAGAGATACCAAGAGGAAAAATATTGAAAGTGACAAGAGACAGAGCAAAGTAAAAGTCTACGATCGCCGACGGCCTAAAGGGACGCGTCACAAGAAGAAGAAGAAGAAGAAGAAGAAGAAGAAGAAGAAGAAGAAGTCACCTTAAGAATGTACTACTATTTCTAGAAAACGGAGGCGAACAGAAAAATCCGAAGGGAAAAAAATATAGTTATTTACGTTGGCTAACTCTCCAGGAGAGTAATACTAATAAACAAAAATAAGATATTAGTAAAAACAAACCTCAAAAGGTGGGATGTTGTGGAATAAATAACACCCGGTCGAAGTATAACGCCTGTTTCTCTAGACAAACAACAAACATCGTATAGATATATTATATATTTTTATTCTTTGTCGATGATGTTTGCGTGGAGGTGTAGTCAGAGAGAATCACGCACATACACGGGAATTGACTAGCTGGAATTGTCTTCTCTTCTCTCTTTTCTGTGTTCTCCCGGTGTTCTGCCTTTTGCTCGAAAACACCGATCTTATACCAGGTGAAATTTCCTCGCTTCCGTTTAATTGCATCATCTATGGCTTGGACAATCTATTAATCATTTTCGCCAATGATTGCCTTTGGAGCCAGCTGCTTTTGAAGTAATCACACTTTTGTGGCTTACTGCCTCTGATGTCAATCATATTTTTGTCGATCACTGCCACTGACATCAAACATTTCTATCAGTCACTTCTCTGACAACAATCATATTTCTGTCGGTCACTGACTCTGACATCAAACATAATTCTGTCGGTCACTGCCTCTGACGTCAAACATACATCAATCAGTCACTGCCTCTGACGTCAAATATAATTCTGTCGGTCACTGCCTCTGACGTCAAACATACTTCAATCAGTCACTGCCTCTGACAGCAATCGTATTTCTATCACTCACTGCCTCTGACGTCAATCATATTTCTGTCGGTCACTGCCTCTGACGTCAAACATACTTCAATCAGTCACTGCCTCTGACAGCAATCGTATTTCTATCACTCACTGCCTCTGACGTCAATCATATTTCTGTCGGTCACTGCCTCTGACATTAAACATATTTCTATCAATCACTGCCTCTGACAACAATCATATTTCTGTCGGTCACTGCCTCTGACATTAAACATATTTCTATCAATCACTGCCTCTGACAACAATCATGTCGGTCACTGCCGCTGACGTCAAACATAAATCTGTCGGTCAAAGAAATATTTTACATTCTTCTTATACCTATTTTTTAAAATGTTCAACTGTTTCAGTGCATCTCTTTTCACTACCTTTCATCCACACAATTTAGGCAATTGTACAAATCATATACGTATAATAACAAAAACAAAATTCTATTTTTGTTTTTAAAATTTGTAAAGATACTCTTTTCAGATCTCTTTCTAGATATTACGCTACATGGACACACAAAACCAATTAATGATACAGAACACCACATGCAAACAAAATAATGCAAAATATTCAATATCAAAGGTAACACTCTCCTCTTCAATTGCGCGTATTTTTTCTCATTAATTCCATGCAAAAGACACTTTCTTCAATATAAACTCCAAGTTAGCATCTTAAATTTAGGCCTAATAATTAATCAGGCCTGAACGCAATTTGCATAAAGTTTACTTTTTTTCTTTTACTTCCATTCCTTTTTTTAACTTCCACTGAGTATGTCGTCTGTCAACAGATTCTGAGACGCCTTGGGTACCACGACATGATGCAGTCGTTAGTGCTAGAACAATTGAGTTGAGCCGATCCTCCATAGGTGTTTCACAATTTCGGCTCCATGACGCAACTATAACACATTTAGAAAATAACCATTTCGTGACGCGTGATTACATAACTTATAACCAGAAGCGAATTTTTTTTCGCGCGTATTTTTGTCAACTTCGAAAGTTATCTGCATTTCTTAGACTCTAATCGCATCCACAGCTTTATTCGTTTATTTGAGCGCCAACTCAATCCACTCTAGGCCTCATACTGACCAACTAAAGAACTGATTTGCTTCAGGTATCTTTCACTTTTTTCTTTTTTTAGCGAGTTTGTCAACTTTGAGGCAACGACCAAATTCAGTGTTATAGCCTAAAGAAAATTTATAAAACAACAACAACAACAACAACAACACAATTAAAATAAATAAGTAAATAACGCACAATGCAGGGGAAAAGTGAGAGCGCACCTATTCTTTTCTGTTATTATTATTATTTCTTTCCTTTCTGCGTTTTTAAGAACACATACGTTAGAAGAAAGTTCTGTAATGTTTCAAAATTTATTTTTGTGTGTTATATCATATCAATAGATATCTCGATGCACCACCATACAATAGTAGGCCGTAAATACGCCCCAATTTTCAAACTAACATCGGGTAAATGACCCTTGCATACACCATGTATGCCTCTGCTCGAGTTCAACATCACACTTATAATTTCCTTAATTTCAATGATACTATATTTGAACACATAAATCTGCTACCATCTGCAGTGCATGTCATTCAAAGTATGGCCAAGTAAACAAAAAAAATAAATAAATAAAAGAAAAAGAAAAAGGAAAACGAAGAAAAATTACCTAAGGGTACTTGTATTTGTCGATGATGGGCATGCGTTTTGCTTGGAGAATTAGTCGTGTCGCCTACAGTTCCCACTAACTTAGACTAAAGATTATGGTTTCGTCACACTGTAAATATTATTCAACTTAACACAGACTGCAGCTTCTTCATGCATTGTTATACGGAAGCTAATCTAACCCTCTATCTGCCAGCGGATATCTAACTTCTGTTTCTTACGATGATTTTTATAGTACTCTAAATCAACCTCAAGCTTTACATCCTTAGCCTTACTACGAGATTTATCTATCGCAGCTTCCATCGCTTTTTTCTGTTATTCCTAACATAGTAAGAAGTAATTCCAATAAACGCACTCACTTGCCTAACATTGGTTGGAGTCTAAGCACCTCTTAATAACTGGAAGAGTTCTAAAATATCTCTTCGCATTGGAACAACTACACAATATCAATGAATATGACAATAAACTACATCTGTCATCAAGGTCTCAGATCGGGAGCTTTTTCGTTCTTAATTGTTGTCCCAGTTCCACTCTGGCCCGGGGTGGAAGCATCTGTGAGGATCTGTGTTATGGGTAATTACTTAACCCCGCCTAAACTTAGGCCAAACACTATGAAAGCATAAAAATAATTATTTTTTATAATAAAAATCCCATCAATGAGTTTTTGAAACAAACTATTAGCACAACTAAATTTATTAATATTCAGCAAAAAATAAAATATAAAAAAGAACAAATAAATAAAAGGTAATCAGTAATGAAAAATGACTAAAGAGAACACAATAGAACAGGTAGAATTAATCGTATTCCGAATGGCAATTAGCACTATTCAATGGCCTCCAGCATAATTTGCAAGATAACCATTGCTTACCACTTAATAACCTTTACGATAATACAATAGACCTTATTCTCTATACTGCACCATTGGCTAGAAAAAATATATATTTGATCTAAAACACAACCCACATGGCTTGAAGATTGCGTTTAAGCATAAAACATACTGTCGCTACCGCAGTGTGTTGATCTCAATGTCCACTTTTATATTTTTATGTACTTTATCCCTGATATTGAGCACTTTTACCTATACATATGGCAAACATTAAAACTACATTTTAATTTATCTTATATATATATATATTGATAAACTATGTTTTCAATTCAATATTTTAAAGATGACTGTTATATAAGGATATAAGCTCAAAAGAGAAATGCGATGTTTTAAGGTTGTTGGGTGATGGTAGCATAACACTGGAGATCCTATAAAAAGAAGAATCAAAATAAACAAAGCAATTTTAAAAGAGAACACTTTATTTAATTTATAAGAATATATTGTTCTCTATGTCTAGGGGTGGGGATGATGGGGACACCTTATCTTGTTCTTATTTATTGTTGTTCAGTTCTTGCTCGGCCTTTTTCAACTGAGTCAAGTTTGTACTAAAAAGACTAGAAATTGAATTTTCAATTACTATGTTATCAATTAAAAAAAGGTTTGATCCACTATGTCATTTGCTCAGATCTACTTACTCCCAAGGAAGGCTGGAGAGCCAAGCAATCGAAAGCTTCTGAGATATAAAGACGAGAAAGATTAACATCTTTTACGCAGAAAAAAGATACCCTCTCTAATGTGTTGATTTTGCGTAAGGAATGTACTATATTATGCTCTTCACTAGGTATTTCCACTTTTTCGGCTTAAATTTTCGGTACCTAAGTTTAAAATGAAAAAAAAAACATTCTTGAAGATTTCATTTTAGATTTAATTAAAAGCTTAATGATTAAATTTATAATTTCCATTAAGTAAAAAATTCGGGTGTATTTCAGATAGAAATTACATAGATTGGAAGGTCACATTTAATTTTGATTTCTTAAAATTTTCTTAAACGCTGCCATTTTCTTAATTTAAAAAAATTTGTAAACAAACAAAAATTCATCGCTGTTAAAAATATTTCAAAAGATTTCTGACACTTTATTTTAGTAAAATTAGAAAATTGAAAGTTAAATTAATCTGATTTTAAAGAAATATTACTTACTTATAGCAAAAAAAAGTAATATAGAACTAATTATTAACGAGTGGGCGTGTTCATCTGAACGAAGGTTTGACGGATTGTTGAATGATGAGGCGATGACAGCTTTCTACGCAAGAACATAAAAGCAATTTTCATACATCTAAGGGAAGGGACAAAACTCTTAAATTAAGTAACCTTTTCATAATAATGGCACTTTTTGTCAACCATACATGAAAATAAGGAACGTATTAAGTAAATAAAAATTATTTTAAAAATAGTTAGGCACCTCTACGTTTAATAATCTTTGCAATTTTGGACTTGTAAATTTTGTTTCCACTTAATTATTACATAACCTTCAGGGAAAAAACAAATACAGAATTTTACAAGATTTTAACCTATTAAATTATTATAATTAAAATGTACAAAATTTGTAAGAAATTCTTGTAAAAATTTATTATTGACCAAAATAATTTTATTTCTTCAGATTATAATGTCCTTAATATTACTTATTTACAAAAGCAATTAGAAGTTTTTCTAGTTAAGTAATGTCATAATTTTATTGTTTTTCAATTCAGAGCAGATTTTCATTTAGTTGGCACTAATTAGAAAAGAAATTAGGTGATTTACAATATCTCCAAAGACTCCGACTTCTAACAAATTGTCAGAGAACAAAAAGGTTGTGTGCGAAATTTCATGAAATTGCGTGACACGTAACACATTTAAAAACAAAATTACCAATATTATCTTAAATACAAAAGTTTTAAAATAATGTAATTCATTTATGAAAACGTCCTGAAAATTTCATTAAATTCAGACAATTATTTGATTTTTACAAGAATTTTCAATTGATATGTTTTCTACAGAAAAAAACACGCAAAAAAATCAATGTTAATAAAGTAGGCAATGGCATAAACAAAACAAGATTTTAACCAAAATTTTGAACGTGTTAGAAAGGATTAAAAAAATCTCAAGCAATAATTAAAAAATACTTTGGTCTTTCCTCTAAATAATAACATGAACATTTTGACGATAAAACTATTTCGTTAAGTTTGTGGCTTTTTTCATTACGCTATGTTTTTTTTCCCGCCAGTTACTGGAGGTACCTACTCTTCACCATATCTGTGTGTATGAATTATCTTGTTCTTAATTGTCTGTTGATTTTGAAGAAAGATTTAAAATATCAATTCTCTCATGTTATAGCAATTCTCCTCAACAACTGTCCAGGGATATTAGTACCGTTAATCTTTTGGCATTTTATAAATACCCAGTTACTGCACACATTTTCTCTGATTGTATCTTAACCAAATCTTCATTAGGGTATGGCAAAGGGACCTTTTCAGCGTGCAAGCTTAAACACATTTTCACGTGTTTAATAAAGATGTATTGCTTGTAAGAAAGATATCCGAATCTTCATGTTATTTTTAGATTGCTTCAGTTAAAGTCAAGCCTAACAATAAACCAACTTGTTCTTTGCTGGTTATTATATGCAATCGATTTTTCGTTTGCCATTCCAACCGAAGATTCAATATAAAAACGGATTAATCTGACACTGCTTAATAAAACCAAAACAGAACTCTGTGAGATTAACTTACATTTAAATGAAATGCATTTACGGAGCCTTTGTTCATGACCAAGAGCTATGAACTATTTGGAAATAATTCAAATCAATATATTGAATTTAGATTATCGAACAATCTGCTATATATTGGTTGTTTGCTTTCGAGTTAGTAATTTATTGTCTGTACGCTTTGTGAAGACAAACATAACGAGAAAACAAAGGGGATTTTGGAATTCCTGTTGTTTGTTTTCTTTGCTTCTTCGTTCACAAGAAAGTAGAAAATTGGACTTTTCAATCGTGAATTTATTATGATCGGCTAACGATGTAATTCGTTCATAATTTCCTCGGCTGCCAATTGCATCTGCCCTGCGTTATCTGTTCGATTAGTGTCTCCTGTTTTTCGCATTCAATTTTATATTATTACGTGACTGTAGTTAGTTCAAGCATGCTTGGTCGATTTTGGTATGAACCACCTAAAGTATGAAGTATTGACTTGTTTCAACCAGGTTTTACAGGCGACAACAGTTTTAAAATATGACAGTTTTAACAACAGTTGGAGGGCGATTGTAGGTGGCAATTCTGTTTTGCCTGACAAGAAACGACTTCGGTTGAAGAAATATTGGAAATCAGTTTTTCGTTTGAAACAATATTTTTATTTCGTTTTGCAGTTTATTGGCTGCAGTGACACAAACATTGTAACAATAAGTGATGCACAAAACTTATTTGACACACTTCTTCAATTATGTGAGACGTTCCGAAAGTAATGCCTTTTTTAAAAAAAAATCGTGTCGCCCCAAGCAAGGTCTTTTACTGCCACTGTTGTGCAGCGTGTTATATAGGAAGAAAGATATGAGAAAGAATGACAAGTTATAGGGGGTGTCAGGGAGAGGGTAAGAAAAGGATGAGAATACTGATGAGAGTGGAGTGGACGGAGAAAGAAGCATGAGAGAAAGAGAAGATGCAAGTTAGTGAGATAAGAGATGACTATTGACTTTACATATAAATTCTTGGGGGTTGTAGCTGTCGGGAAAGCAAGTAAATGGAAGGGAATTCCACGGGCGGGAAGTGCGGGAGAAGAAGCTGATGGAGTAGAATTTGTTACATTTTATTGGTTTCACAGTAAAAGGGACCTAGCTGCTGATCTTGTGGTGTGATTAAATTCATATATAGGGAAACCAGTGAGCTAAGTTCATTGGCGCAGAAGCCGTGGAAGTATTTGTAGAAGAGATACAGGGTAGCCACATTGTGCCGATTGTATAGAATTTGAGTTTACAATTTACTGGTTTCACAGTAAACGGGTGGGACCTAGTTGCTAATCTTGTGACTCGAGTAAATTCATATATAGGGGGACCAGTGATTTAAGTTCATCGGAGCAGAGGCCGTGAAAGTATTTGTAGAAGAGACACAAGGAAGCCACATTGCACCGGTGAGAAAGTGACTGTATCCGAGCTGCCAAGTTGGGATCGATCACATTACAGATTCTCTGTTGGATTTTGTCAAGGTGGATAGCAGGAACATCCAACCAGATATGGCAGCAATATTCAATGCACGAACGGATATTTAATTCCAGGATAATAGTTTATCACGGATAGAAGTTTTCACCTGCGGAACATTGTATTAGTTATATTTTTTTCAAGTGAACTGCACCAATTTTTTTCTCCAGTTTGAAAACTCTGTTGCAGTGCATTGAATATGCTTCGACGTGTAGAATGCTTTTGCCGTTGCTGAAACGTGGTGATCACACCCACTGTTTCGTTTCAATAAACGTTCAGCAAGCGTCGATGAAAGTGCATGATGAAATTAAATAAGACGCACTGAGTTTCACACCGGAGGCTATTGTGTCAGATTTCCACTTAGTTGCAATTTATAAGAAAGAAAATATGATAGATTACTGGATGAATCTATACTAACTAATTATCAACATCCACTTATGTCAATTTTGACCAACATAATGAAAAAGGAGGCATTATTTCCGGAACGACTGAAGCCTGATAATGCACAGCAAAATATTCGTAAAATTTGATAGCATTATTTACGTAAGAATCGTCACTCTGCCTCGGATCATTATGACATCTATGCACTGTGGTTTTTCTAAACAAGATAACGTTTAATTCAAACTCTTATAAAGCATTTTTTTATTTTATATTGTAATTTCTTAAGGGAATCAAGATAATGAACATCCCAATTTCATGCCTTGCTTGTTTCTTTTGTGCGTAGCCTCCGGGGCGAACGGCAAAACAGATAGAAAATTAATAAGTAAATCCTGTGTTTATTCTGACCGCCATCTTAGACCTGAGCAAACAAAAGCCACATCAACTACACCGGCATTGTAATTGTCATGGTGGCATCACCGACAGACTGAATGAACTCACAGATACATACATTTCAAGTGAACCGTTTTTTAGTCTGAAGTTATATAAAGAAAGAGGAAGAAAGAAAAAAAAGACAGTAAAATAAGAGAGAAGGAACTGACATAAAGATAAGTTATTATAGTCTTAGACCCATGTTGGAACACGCATACACTTCCACGAATATGATGTTACCACAAACATCATACCACATGTACTCATAATTAGATGGTTCTCACCATTTTTATTTTGTGTTAATCTCTTGCATTCGTATTCGCCCGTATTCATTCATATTTGTTGATATTTGTCGTAAATTGTTATTTCGACTGAGTACGGTATCCGAATATAAGTTTTGAGGTTCAGATCATTGAACACTCTTATTCATACTCATATATATATATATATATATATATATATATATATATATATATATTATATATATATATATATATTAATACTTTGTTACTTGTTAAAACTTGATATCAAAACTCATTTCGCCTTGCCGTTAATCTTTGAATTGTTGGTCAGCGCTTGTGTTTATATTGAAACAAACCTGGGAAAATTACAGTTCGATTATATCAATCGAACAGTGATGTCATGTTCTTATTTTTTTTTATCATTGTCCATTTGTCATGATCTAGGAGAGATAACCCGTATCTGTCAATAGATGTGGAAATGTAAATATTCCCGAATCGACGTGTAAGCATCTTAATGGTTATCGTCGTGGCAGGCATATAACAGTACGTACAGTATTTTGGCGTGACAATTTTAACCACAAAACCGCAAACTACAAGGTATTCGAAGTTTCCCTTGGTTTCGAGTGATAGTACCAGTACTAGTACTATTGAGAAGAAAACAACTAAAAAGTGAGTGATTGCAGTGGCATAAGATCACCGGGATAAGATCACCGTCAAGATGATAGCATGATCCTACCAAAGTATTACAGACATTACTCCATGACATATCAAACTTCCATACTTAATAGTTCGGGTTCTTGTTATAATCGTCGTCTTGCGGCCTTAACCGAGATAGAACTCACTACACTCCTCCTGTATTCCCTGTGCATTTGGAACCCTGGCGCAGTTTTGTAGCGAAATTCATAATCTTGTCAAATAGCTGAATACTTGATGCTTTGCCAGGGCTACCAAGGGTGTATTTTATTGTGACACCAATACTAGATGGGTTGCCTCCAGGCGCAATCCTGTTATTTAACCCATAACTGGAGGGAAGTGGCGGATTAATAACTTTCCCAAGGGTACTAGTGCTTAAGTGAATGCAGGGTACTCAACTGGAATTCGAACTCGGTTCACCGATTTCTCTTTACAAGCGGATATCCACTGAAACCCAACGCAAATCCGTCAATAAAGCTTACGGCATATCACAGTGAATACACCGGTTCTCGTTCAATCATCGAAGTTAAGCAACGTGAGCTTAAGACGGGTGACCACTTGGGAATACCAGGCGCTGTTCGTTATAATACATGAATTGGAATTAATGTGGTTCGAACTAAGAAGTTGTTCTGTAGGGGTGGGGGGCGTCTCGGTTCTGTTGCTGTGATAATCTCCTCGGCAATCTTCTGGTAGAGTCTCTGTTTCTTACAGAATTCTCATTAGAAGAAGAGTTTTCTTTTAATAAGTATTTTCTTTTAGTAAGTATTTTATTTTAGTAATAAATAGCACAGCCCATATGTTCTGCCTTAGCTGCATTTATTTTCTCCATTCGGGGATTTTGCTAAACTTCACTTGTTATTGATAGAGAGGGTATAGTATGTAAGGAAACATCCATAACATTTCGGGGACTCGTGTGTTCGCTACCAGGCAACAGATCTTCACAATATGAGACTAAAGATCAGATGGAAAGATTATGGCAAAGATGTCTGCAGGTAGCACGCCTGTTTTTCATGAAAGAACGACATTCGAGAGGCTAAGAAGCTTTGTTTGGTAGGACTCTGAAATTTGGAACGAGATTCAAACTGCTTTTTGATCAACAGGCTCGTTTCTGTATTTTTGTATTTGGACTTTTTATTTTCTGTTTTTTTTTAAATAAAATTGTTTAAGATTTTTGAAAATGTATTTATTCTCAATTTTCCTCGCTTTTATCACCAGTATGTTCTGTTTACCTTATTTATATTCGAAATATTATTCGTATCTTTAATATTACTTTTTTAAATTCTTTTTACGTACATTTCTCTATGATCACATACTGGGTCCTAACTAATGACCTAGAGAAAGCAACGGTTGTAGTTTTTTGTTGCTTCTTTATTTCGAGAAAGAAACTTCTTACTTAACAGAAAAATCTCGTGATCTCGCGAGGTTTTTTTATTCATCAGTTCATAGATAAATAAAAAAACACCGCCATATAATTTTTCTTTTTCATTTTTATTGTGAGACGTGTGACCGCCAAGTGACCCTATCAGATGTATTGCATTTAAAAAATATGATATATTTCCAAAAAAATCTTTGTGGATGTTTATTCATTAGGAGGTGAGTTTGTCTTAATCCTTATTCGTAATTTTATTTCTTTATTTTGTACAGAGCATATTACATTAATTTTTATATGTTGTGTATCTTGCCGGCGTGACTCTTTCCTCTTGAAGTTAAAAAGAAAAAAATCCAACCATTGTATCAAAGATCTCTTAAGAATGGTCATTAGAGTTAATTGTTGTTCGACCCATTACAAGCCGAAATTATGCATCGATAAGATCGCTTCAGACATTAGGTCGAATGAATAAAGATAATAGTACCATATTCCATGATTAGCACAGTAATTATACTCTCAAATTGCAGGTATCTGCTTGCTGAGATCAAGTGGTATACGATGAATTGAAATTAAAGAGGTTCTAGATCAAATTTAGATAGATGAGAAGCATATTAGTTAATAAGATATAGTTCCTATTAAGTTGTTCATAAAAAGTCGTTATATTTGTTGACCCATTAAAAAAAAAAATTGACTCGTACAAAATTAATTCAAAATCTCTAGCAATTTGCTGATGGCTTACGAAAATTAAAGAGACCTTTGTTTTGGTACCTGTCATCCCAGAAAAAAAACAAAAACAAATACAAATGCATAATAAATATAAGTACTAGAGTCTCTTCCCTCCAGTTATGGGTTAAATAATAGGACAAATTGTGTTCTATAACCTTGGTCGGCAGCCAGTCTACCTCAGAAAGCAATGGCAATCTACTGCGGGATAATCTTCTGCCCAGTCAGTCATGTCTCTTTCGAGACATGATCGCCCAAACGTGTATCACGTATGGCACTTAACTGACTGACTAGAGTGAGAGAAGAAAAAGTCAAATTATCAGCTGTCTTAATGAGTCAATATGGCGGCAAACTCAGTAGGCATAGCATAGAAAGAAACACTTAAGAACGAGAGAGAAAAAACAGTAAGTCTTCAGCAACAATATTAAGAAAAGACAAGCAACAGCAAAGTATGACAGCTACAAACAATTAATAAAAATCGTCAGCTGTATGTTTTCAAGTTCTTAGTTCAAGATTTTATAAAACAAACGAGATATCTGAATAACATCGGAATGAGTACAAAGGCTAAGTTTGAATTTTATGACGAGTACGTTCATTCATAGTCACCTATGTGCACCTTCTCTCGAGGAAATCTAGAAAAATAGTTCTAAGAAGCACAGTCAACGTTCTGTGAAGAGCTTTTTCCATTTGTTTTCTTTAATTGAGTCAGTTAACTACCATACGTGATACACGTTTGGGCGATCATGTCTCGAAAAGACATGACTGACTGGGCAGAAGATTTTAGGTAGCCATTACTTTTTGCGGCAAACTGACTGCCAACCAAGATAATAGAACCTAATCTGGCCTTCTATTTAACCCATAGATGGATGGAGAAGTGACGGATTAATACCTTTACCAGTTTTACTTTCGCGGAAGTGAAGGCAACGAATTCAATTGAAATTTGAAATCGGCTTTCTGATTTCTCGTTCCGAGTCGATATCCAATGCACCACAACGTCTAACTTGTAAATAATAGTATTTAATTAGGAGGAAACAACAAAAAATCACAACCTTAGCTTTCTTTAGGTCATTGATATGTGATTATAAAAAAATGTACGTAAAAATGAATTAAAAAAGAAGTAATATTAAAGATACGAATAATATTTCGAATATAACTAAGGTTAATAAACAGGACACACTGGTGACAAAAGCGAGGAAAATTGAGAAGAGAATAAATACATTTTCAAAAATCTTAAACAATTTTATTAAAAAAATAAAAGATAAAATTCCGAAGACAAAAACAGAGAAACGAACCTGTTGATCAAAAAGCAGTTTGAATCTCGTTCCATATTTCAGAGTCCTACCAAACAAAGCTTCTTCGCCTCTCGAATGTCGTTCTTTCATGAAAAACAGGCGTGCTACCTGCAGACATCTTTCCCATAATCTTTCCCGATTGCATCTGATCTTTAAACTCATATTTAAGGCAAAATATCGAATCTTCAGAGTTTCCTGAAAATGTTCCGTTCTATCAGATGTCGTCTCTTACTAACACGTTTCACAATATAAGAAGCGCCATTCACTGCGACTGATTCAATGTAGACGAACCCAAGTCCAGGAGCATCCGGCAATATCCTTGCGTTGGAAATAATAACTTGATGATCCAAGATCCAATCCACGTTCCTGGATATCCTTTACACGCTGTGATCACGCACATATCAAACTTACTTGTGTCGGTAATCACCCTGGGCGGGTTGAACCGGCTTTTTCCCAGAAGTTTCATGGGATATTTTGGCTCCACAAGCAGTCCCCAAACTCCATTTAAATGAAATAAAGCTGGAACTTGACCGAATTAAAGGTGAAATAATATAAATGATTCATAATGGCGGACAGTAACAGTAAAGCAATAACGTATCAGTCAAATTATATTAATAAAACCAACTTCGATGGATATTAATTGCAGAATAAATTGACATGAAACTTATTAACTAGTGTGTCAATGGCATTGATTTATCCTAGAAATTCATATCTATCTATCTATCTATCTATCTATCTATCTATCTATCTATCTATCTATCTATCTATCTATCTCATTCTGTTCATATCTATCTATCTCATTCTGTTCATATCTATCTATACATCTATCCATCTTACTCTGTACATATCTATCTATCTATCTATCTATCTATCTATCTATCTATCTATCTATCAATTTCAGTCTGTTCATATCTATCTATCTATCTATCTATCTATCTATCTATCTATCTATCTATCTATCTATCATCTGCTTTGTCTTTCTAGCTATTGAGCTGGGTTGACAAGCCGTAAAAAACGAGTCAACAGCATATCTAGCTTTAATTTTTGTTTTACGTTTATATAAGCTATGAAATAAAAATGATATTTTTCAATGTTCTTCTTGTGGATCCAGGTGAGGATCCACACAAGATAATGAACAACAAAACGGATAATTGAGATAGAAAAATAGGTTATATTGAACGTAATATACAAACTTGAACGCAGGTTAGTAATCCAGGAATACGATTTGTAAGAAATAAATATATAAAAGTCTTTGAAGTGAAGCCGTGTTGGAAATAGTATATCCGTGTAATATTATTCTAGCTGAGTGGAGCTCAGAACTGCTATGACTATTGACGCGGTATACTCTGTGTAACTTCGGTATCGTGCGGTAACTTACGGATCAGTTCCGGTACTCTCTGATAACTCTAACGGATCTTTACGTTAACTTACTTATCTCATTATGGCAGGAGTATATGTATACTTCAGTCAAGTCCATTATCATAGAAAAAGGGGAGGTCCCACAACAGTTCTGTAAATTTAAAGGAAAATAGTTCTCGTCTGCTACTTCTTGCACAACGTCATTAAACTTACCCACTTGTTAACAACGCTATAAAATTCATGTATTTTCATTCAATGCTAAATTCACGAAGTAAATATTCTTATAAAAATAATTCCGTCTCTACCGGACAAGATAAAATGGCTTTCAGATCCTCTGGTACGAGATAAATTACTCGAGTTGCGATCTTCTAATTTGGCTGCATGAAACGCAGCCTTTGGGCGCCATTTCGGCTTAGAATTATTAATTGATATTGATCGTATATTTCCAGAGATTATTAGTTTAAACGGTCGGCCAATTAGAAAAGAACAGACCGGCAAAAAATAGCAACTTTTCTTTCTCTTTGCTTTCCTTGAATAATTCTATATCTCCTTATCTCAATACAATTTGATAACAACAAATCAGTTAAAGCATTCTGTCCTTTCCCAGCTATGCGCGTAACAACGATCAATGGATACACCATTCTACCTGAAGGCCTACACTCTCTTGCGTACGACTAGATTAAAAAGTATGTCCGTTTATGTGCATATATTGGATAAGATTAAATGGAGAGGCCTGGTCTATTTTAACAGAGAATCAGATAATGATTAAGTGTACGAGTTGTAAAAGGTGTAACAATATTTTGGCCTAATAATTACAAGAGACTTCCAGCCTAACTAGAAGTTCAATGAATCAGAAGTTTGAACCAAATTTTCCCTAGTCAAAAATATTTTCCAAAACTGTTACTACTAGCCATGCAAGCTATAGTTAACCTGAGAATACTGACCATGGGTACATAGTACCCAGCGCAGATGACGCCAATTTAATAGCAATTTAATTAAATGTTCAGTACCTGATTTTCTTATCTAAATAAGATGTTTTTCAGTTCCTATGAATGCTGTCTCAAAGTACAAATTTTGACGTACCTACAGGTAAAATATTTCAAATAAAGATTTATATTTAATATTTTTTGGTATTTTCAAAATCGGATATGATACACCCATGGTTAGTAGTGGTGTAACTTTAATTGATGGTTAGTGTCCCAGGGTTAAGGATTAACTTTTTATTAGATTGTTGTGGAATGTGGCTTTGTGCTGAAGTTAACTTTCTTCAAAATAATGACCAAGAGGATGATCATTATCATCACTATAATAATAATAATAATAATAATAATAAGTCACGTGACCCTTTCATGGTCCTGTTTTTGCTGGCTCTTATGATTCGTTTGGAATTCGAAAAATCTTCCAACCAGTGGCGTTGTCAGTCTGTTCTTCTTTTGACTAAGTTGATACCTTGTAGGATGGTACTGAAAAGATTGTTGGCACTTATAATATGAACATATCATTTCAACTTCTTTTTCTTGACGGTGACAACGACACCTTTCAACTGGCTTGTATCCGATAGTGGATTTTACCTTGACATACGTGGTGCGATTTACAGATGTGATGTGTCGGATGGTTTCGTAACATCTCATTTATAATGCTTAGATTTTTTACAGCATTTTTGTTGTTAATGTCCGGGATTAAAGAAAGGATTTAGCAGGCCAATGTACTCTTTTATTTTAGGCAGACGTTCATGTCTTTCCAGATAGTTCATAATTTTCAGACATTGTTTTCTGTCACTGTGTTTCTCTTGAAATGAATTGTTCTAGAACAACACCGATAAATCCTTTACCGTATGTCCGCAGACTTTAAAAACCTGTGTGACCCGAGGCATTGTGAACAACACTGAACAAATATAACAAGTGTAAGGTACTGTATAAGGCACTCCTCATCGTATTATTACAGAACTTCATAGGAAAATGGAGTACACCAAATCTGTTTTCTGTCGCTTGTATTTTTTAATTTCTTTATTGAACGCATTGCGAGGGACGCGCCCTTCAGAAACACCAAATCACCGTCACCATCGGAGCTCGCAACATCACAAACAAATGCTTTAGATATAAGATACATAGATGACCTCGCTGGCAATAAATAGGAACTCGTCAGTCTGGAGAAAAATATGAATGAAACATTCTCCAGATATAGTATGGATATTAATGATGAAAAATAACGCAAGTTTCTCAGAATATCAAATAAGAAAATTCCTAATGACTCTTGCTTAAAAGTAAATCATTCATTTCAAATGTGATATTTTCCTCATGTCTTATACATTTTAGTCCGATTTAGAATCAGGTGACACGGTAAATCAAAAATATACCTTAGTAAATTTTGAACGTCTCTTGATTCATGTGTTGGTGACTTTGATTTAAATTTGACGATTTAAACGTTTTTTTAAAGCTAACAATTTCAATGTATCTCGTTTCTTTAAAGACATTTCTCGGTTTTACCTGCTTTTTTTCACCAAGTTTCGGCCATTAGTCATTCTCAAGTGTCTCTATTTGAGGTTATGACTGAAAAGAAACATGTGAAATCTCGTGAACAAAAATAAAGATAAGCGAATAATAATAATAATAATAATAATAATAATAAGAATAAGAATAAGAATAAAGATAGATAGATAGAATGGGGCAATATTTACATTGGGCAATGTGCAAACACTATGGAAAATATGTAAACAAATACTGGTATGAACATCACCTAGCACCGGTTACAGAAATAGATGATGTCACCATTCTATGGGATTACACCATCTACACAGACAGAAAAATTGAAGCAAATGGGCCGGGTATTATCGTTAAAAACCAAAAAGAAAAAACTTGCTTAATAATTGATATGGCTTGTCCTGCGAATTGTAACATAGCAACCAAGGAATTCGAAAAACTGTCAAAATATAAAGACCTGAAAATTAAAACAGATAAAAATGTGGAACTTGAAAACTAAAATCGTGCCAGTGATAGTAGGTGCACTTGGAATGATAAAAAATGTAACAAAACAGCAAATTAAAAGAATCACTGGAAACACCAGCTTAAGAGATATGCAAAACATTGTTAAGTACAGTCCACACACTATAGAGAACTGTGTCTATGTAACACTAGGGATGTTAAGTATACAGGAAAAACATGAAATGGAGCCATAACAACACACCATGACCTGTCTTAGATCTTCCTACATACTTGGTAGGCAGTGCGACCATAGCTGAAATAGAATTATGATGAAAAATATAATAATAATAATAATAATAATAATAATAAGAAGAAGAAGAAGAAGAAGAAGAAGAAGAAACACAGAAAAGGATGTTAAATGTGCACTGAAAAAATGCACTGAAAAAAGCACACAATTAGAAATTTCCAGGTATATAAAAAATTCCTAAATTTTGGCTATATTATTTAAATACAGCACATAAAAACTAGCCAAAGAACTTCAAGAAATGGTTAACGATCCCACTAAAATTCCTGCATGGATGACCAAAGGAATTACATTTCTTCTACCCAAGAATAGTGACACAAACAAACCGAAAAACTACAGACCAATTACATGCCTTCCGACAACATACAAACTATTAACATCTATTTTAACAAAACAGACATATTCATTCTTGGAAAGAAATGACATATTACCGCTTGAACAAAAAGGGTGCAAACGTGGCTGTTACGGATGTAAAGACCAATTGCTTATTAACAGAATGCTCCTTGAAAACTGCTACAATACAAAGAAAAATCTTAGTACTGTCTGGATAGATTATCGTAAGGCATTCGATAGTGTGCCACATTCCTGGATTTTAAAGATATACAAGATATCACCTGTTATCATCAATTTCATCAAACAATGCATGTCGATATGGAAAACAACCCTTTATTTCAATCATATAAATGGAACCTATAAAAATAGCAAATCCTCAATACCTCCTTTAATCAATGAATTTGAGGTTCTCACGTCATCTGCGGACAAAGCTGAGTGCTTTGCTCGCAGATTCTCATCCAACTCCACATTTGACTCATCTGGAGTACCCTCACCCGACTTCCCTATTAGAACTGAGGCCAAACTATACGACGTATTTATTACCCCGACAGTAGTATCCCGAGTAATTTCAAAACTTGACACCCATAAGGCGTGTGGAGACGATGGAATCCCGGTGATAGTCCTTATGAGGTGTTCTCTTGAACTCTCCCCTGTCCTCTCTAAACTGTATTAGCAGTATAGCCAGGTGTTGCCCGGGTGTAATGAAAGCTTTAAAACTAATCCATGGTCCTGAAGCTCAGACTCTTTGGACGTTGGCACGAAAGACTAAAAAGCAATAGTTGTTTTCAGTTAAAGCGAAACCGTAGACTGAAAGAAAAATGAATGGATGTAAGTCAAATTTTGATTTCCTGGTATCGATATCAAATAAGTTTTTTTTGTCGTAAACTGAATTTTGAAGGCTAAATAACTCCTCTGAGTAAATGGTATCATGGCTGAGACTAAGAACTACAATTATACCTACTTAGAGCCAAACCCGAAGCAAAAACTAAAATAAAGGCGCTGAAAAAAATACAGACATACAGGCAGATAAACAGACACACACACAAACATCTTGCCATTTATATATATATATATATATATATATATATATATATATATTATCATTTTTCTGCATTATTGTAAGAACTGCAACCTTGAAACTTCTGAATATCGTTTCTTATGTCTTTGTCTATGAGTGTATCAAATTTGATCAAAATCGGACCACTCCTTCTATGACCCGATTCTTTCGATTATCGATTTTCGATATTTATCGGGGATACCTCGACACAAAAACTAGCTAAGAACACTCACAGACGCTTATAGTACAATTGTGTAAAATTTCGGTTCAGCTGTTTGGGAGTCTATAGGTAACGGACACACACACACAGACACACATACACAGACAAAACTCCATTTATAAATAAGTTTAGATAAACATATTAGACAACATTTATGACGATATAGAAATGGTATAGAAATGGCTATCTCTCTACACGAAGAAGATTTTTGTATTTGGTGATTTAATGACAAGTGGCTGAAGCATTCTAACGTTACTAACATTGCCGGTATTCAGACTTTCAGTTTCCCGTTGCTCAGTCTCTCAGCCAAATAGTGGATTTGCCTACTTATTTTCCTAATCAATCTAATCAACATGATTCCTTGCCCCAGACTTAATGAAATTAAGTGGACTGTGCGTTGTGGTCCAGTGGATGACGATTTGGACGACAAATCGGGGTGCACTACCAAATGTGCGGAATGATCTAAGACAGGTCGTGATGTGTTGTTATGGCTCCATTTTGTTTGTTTTTCTATCTCCCATAACATCCCTAGCGTTACATAGACAAAGTTCTCCTTAGTGTTTGGGTTGGACGTAACAAGATATTTTTTGTATATCTCTCAGGATGTGCGTTGTGGTGCATTGGATATCGGCTCGGAACGAGAAAATCGGGGAGCCGAGTTCGAATTCCAGCCGAATTCATTGCCTTCACTTACGCGCAAATAAACTTGGGACAGGTATTAATCCGTCTCTTCCCTCCAGTTATGGATTAAATAACAGGATAGATTGGGTTATATAGCCTTGGTCGGCAAACATTCTACCGCAGAAAGCAATGGCAACCTACTGCGGGATAATCTTCTGCCCAGTCAGTGATGTCTCTTTAGAGACATGATCGCCCAAGCGTGTATCACGTATGGCACTTAACTGACTGACTTAAGATGGGGTTTCCAGGGATTCTTTCAATGTGTTGTTTTGTCCCGTTTTTTATCATTCCAAGTGCACATACTATTACTGGAACGATTCTTGTTTACATTTTCTACATTTTTTCTATTTCAATTTCCAGGTTTTATATTTTGACAGTTTTCGAATTCCTTGGTTGCTGTGTTACAATCCTCTGGACAAGTCATATCAATTAATAGGCAATTTTTTATTTTTGGTTTTTAACAATAATGTCCGGTCTATTTGCTTCAATTTTTCTGTCTGTGTAGATGGTGTAATCCCATAGAATGGTGACATCTTCTATTTCTGTAACCCGTGTTGAGTGATGTTCATACCAGTGTTTGTTTACAGATTTTCCATAGTGTTTGCACATTGTCCAATGCAAATATTGCCCCACTCTATCGTGACGATTTTTATATTCATTTGGAGCAAGTACAGCACATCCTGAGATTAGAAGATCTATTGTTTCTTGGTATTTATCACAAAACCTGCATTTTGGATCCACATTATTATGTATAATATTTGACTGAAAGTTTCTAGAGAAAAGACTGGTCTTGTGATGCAAGAATAAACCCTTCAGTCTTAAACTTTATTCCAGATGCACGTAACCATCGATGAGTATTAACTTTATCAACATTGGAATTATTAGCACGTTCTGGATATTGGCAATGCAAAGGTTTGTTTTGCCAGCGTTGTTTCATCTGTTCAAGAGCTTTATCCTTGTCTTTCTTTTTCATATTTTTTGCTGCAATAGTTGGTTCTTGGCTTCTGTTTTACTTTTCTACAGAATCTATTAAATCTAAATCTTGTTTGTATTTACTGCCTTCTTTCATTATTGAATATTTGTTTAACTAATTGTAGCACCCAGTCATTAATTGTTTCTATGTATGTCAGTAAGCTAATAGTTGTTGTTTTGTATGACAATTCTAGCTGAATAACACCTCTTCCATTTTCTGTACGGGGTATGTATAGACGGTCTACATCAGCCTTTGGATGATGCATCTTATGCTTAGAAAGAAGCTTTCTTGTTTTAGAATCCATTCGTCTGATGTTGTTTAGAGTCCAGTTCAAGATGTTGAAACTATATTGGACAACTGGGATGGCAAGGCTATTAATGGCCATAATTCTGTTCTGAGAATTCAATTCAGTTTCATTATTATTATTATTATTATTATTATTATTATTATTATTATGTCATTTTTCATCATATTTCGATTTCTGCTTTGGTCTCACTACCAACCAAGTCTGCGGGGAGACCTAAGGCAGGTAGTGGCGTGTTGTTATGACTCCATTTCATGTTTTTCTATCTTCCCTATCATCTCCAGCATTACATAGATAAAGTTTTCCTTAGTGTGTGGGCTGTACTTAATAAGACAATTTTTTGTATATCTCTTAAGCTGGGGTTTCCAGGGATTTTTTCAATGTGTTGTTTTGTTCCATTTTTTATCATTCCAAGTGCACCTACTATCACTGGCACAACTCTTGTTTTCAATTTCCACATTTTTTCTATTTCAATTTCCAGGTCTTTATATTTTGACAGTTTTTCAAATTCCTTGATTGCTATGTTACAATCCGCTGGACAAGCCATATCAATTAATAGACAA
Source organism: Ascarosepion bandense (assembly GCA_037127315.1). Lineage (NCBI taxonomy): Eukaryota > Metazoa > Mollusca > Cephalopoda > Sepiida > Sepiidae > Ascarosepion > Ascarosepion bandense. The sequence goes on from JBBBDQ010001707.1 coordinate 1,594,152, forward strand.
GTTTTCTCCTTGTGGTTTTTAACAATAATGTCTGGCCTGTTTGCTTCAATTTTTCTGTCTGTGTAGATGGTGTAATCCCATAGAATGGTTACATCTTCTATTTCTGTAACCGGTGCTGGATGATGTTCATACCAGTGTTTGTTTACAGCTTTTCCATAATGTTTGCACATTGCCCAATGTAAATATTGCCCAACTCTATCGTGGCGATTTTTATATTCGTTTGGGGCAAGCACAGAACAGCCTGAGATTAGGTGGTCTATTGTTTCTTGGTGTTTATCACAAAACCTGCATTTTGGATCCATATTATTATGCATAATATTTGCCTGAAAGTTTCTCGTGAAAAGACTTTGGTCTTGTGCTGCAAGTATAAATCCTTCAGTTTCAGACTTTAATCCAGATGCACGTAACCATCGATGAGTATTAACTTTGTCAACATTGGATTTATTGGCACGTACTGGATATTGGCCATGCAGAGGTTTGTCTTGCCAGCGCTGTTTCATCTTTTCAAGAGCTTTATCTTTGGCTTTCATTTTCATATTTTTTGCCGCAATAGTTGGTTCTTGGCTTCTGTTTTGCTTTTCTACAGAATCCACTAACTGTAAATCTACAGAATCTACTAACTGTAAATCTACAGAATCTACTAACTGTAAATCTTGTTTGTATTTACTTTATTATTATTATTATTTATTTATTTATTTATTTATTATTATTATTATTATTATTATTATTATTATTATTATTATTATTATTTTCTTTCATTTCTGTTGTATACACATTTCCTTCCGGGTACTGAACTAATATCAGAAATAGCTTCATAAATTTTTCTACTGATCATTTAAAAAAATAAATAAGATTACACACATTTTACATAGATAAAGCTATTCTAATGTGTGAGTTATATTTGTGAGAACGGTTTTTTGTATTTCGTTAAAGCATGGGTTATTATTATTATTATTATTATTATTATTTCGTTATGAGTCGATTGTTGTCGAGCCCTTAACAGTCAGTGAAGTTGTGAACAAATTTTTGTGCTCTTCGCCCTCATCAGTTTGATGACGAGGGTGTAGAGCGCCGAAAATTCGTTCACAACTTCACTGACAGCTTGTTTTTTTACACCTTATCAGCTTTGTTTTGTAGCGGATAAGAAATTAATCAAAATCACCTTTCTTCTTCACTTTTACAAAAATTCACAACGACGTGTGAAATCCTGGTTTTCCCAAATAGAAAAAGGATTGACAATCTGTTTAAAGAAAAAGGCGAACCCAGATTTCGCAAGTTGGTATAAAATGATTTTTGATGAATGGGACCAAAAGGACTTCGCGAGTAAGTGCGAAAAAATCGAGATTACAAGAAAAGAACTTCAACGTCAGTCAAGTCAGTCAGATAGAAGCAGTAAATGTAACTTTCAGCTTCAAGCGACTCGGACATTGTCCTCTTACTCTTTCTCCTTATCTGTTTCAACAATTACTACTACGAACATTTTGTACAAACTCTTGATACCTTAACCTACTCTTTGAACAATAATTTCTACGAATTCTTGTCATTCCTCCTTTTAATAAATTTCCATTTTAAAATGCAAAATGTATATTTTATTATTCCAGTCTTCTACACTAATCCACACATTCCAACTGACAACCAACCTTCTGATGAAGACCTGATGATAATAATTCTGGATAAAACTTGTAGGCTGTAGGGAGTTCGGTTAAGTAAGACACAAGGCCGAATCAGAGAAACATTAATCAGCTCCCTCCTACGCTTCAGTTTTTTCTCCCAATAATCTGCCTGAATATAATATTAATTATTACTATTTCTTTATTACTAGTTGTAATTCATTCTATTATCATTGATTATTCGTCCAACATGATTGCCAAAATAAAAAAGCAAAGATTAGTAAAACATTTATTTCTGTTTATTCTTCTTCCTTAATTTACTATTCGTATATTTTACTTATCTGATAGTCATCATGTGCGTTGTGGTGCAGTGGATATCAACTCGAAACGACAAATCGGAGTGCCGAGTTCGAATTCCAGTTAAATTCCTTGCATTTATTTACGCACAAATAACCTTGGGAAAGGTATTAATCCGTCTCTTCCCTCCAGTTATGGGTTAAATAACAGGACAGATTGGATTCTATATCCTTGGCTGGCAACCAGTTTACCGCAGAAAGCAATGGCAACCTACTGCGGGATAATCTTCTGCCCAGTCAGTCATGTCTTTTTCGAGACATGATCACCCAAAGCATGTATCACGTATGGCACTTAACTGACTGACTGAATATAATAGTTGAAAACATTATTAAGGCTTCTACTGGACATAAAGTGGGAATCATGTTGCTTTGAAGTAATAAACTGATCCCCCATAAATTACTACTTGATAATATAATCCATCTCTTCCCCTCTAGCTATGAGTCAAATAACAGGACAGATTGGCTTCTGTAGCCTTGGCTGGCAACCAGTTTACCGCAGAAAGCAATGGCAACTTACTGCGGGAAAAAATTTCTGCTCAGTCAGTCATGCCTCTTTCTAGACATGATCGCCCAAATCGTGTATCACGTATGGTACTTAACTAACTGACTTAACGAAATCTTTTCAACCATTTATTTTTTACACATGTTTTACTTTCATTCAATGTTTCTTTCGAGAACACGAAAGCGTCGCCGGGTTTTGAATTTGTTTTCAATAAATGACAAATCCACTTTTCAAATGAACAGAAATCTGATGGCTTTAAAAATATTAGACTCTAAAGACATATTTTTGGCTTCTCCAACTTCCATGTAATGGCTAAAATGTTCTTTTAAAATTGTCAACAATCTGTGTGATTAGAGTTATTCAATATCATAAATATTTGGAAGAAAAATTTAATGCATTTTGTATTTCACAGAAATCATTAGAAGTATTTGTCAATATGTTTATATATTTGTAACAGTCGTTCATTTTCTGTTTTTGTTTACATATAATCAGAACAACCAGTAAAAAGTTTTCGCATATACGAATTTCTGAAGCTTTCGTAAATGTATTTTTGCTGACGATCTTTCTATAAGAATATTGATCTTTTTACTTTATATAGAACAGACCATTCGCCATACTTTATCGTTGTGAAAGGTATTTTGCCAGAGTTAAAGATCATTTAAAATTATAGATTTCATGTTAGAAACAATTTACCGAAAATGAAAAGAATTAAATACGAATGGAAGATCATTTGCGATTATACGCATGTTCCTATAGATATTTTAGAAAAATGAACAATGTCTGAAATAAAGGATTTTCTCCCTTGAAAACCATGGAGAATCGAAGTCAAATGATCATTGTTTATTTAAATTATAAATGTTCATTACCATTGAAATTTCAATGGTAATGAACATTTATAATTTAAATAAACAATGATTCATAATTAATTATATGCGTTATTTATATTTATAATATTTAATACATTGCCTGGTTCATGTTATACAAAGATATATGTTTATTTTCTAACAAAATATGTTTTCTGCTCAAACATCTCCACGATTCGGTCTCAAATCTTTTGGCTCATGGGTTAAATAGCAGAACAGATTGATTTCTATAGCCTTGGTTGCCTTCCAGTCTACCGCAAAAAGTAATGGCAACTTACTGCGGGAAAATCTGCCAAGTCATTCATGTCTCTGTCGAGATATGATCACCTAAGCGTGTTAAAGTATGTCACTTAACTGACTGAATTATAAGAAACAATTTTTGACAATATCAGAACTGTGGTTAACGGACTGCTGAAGACATAACTCATACGAACACCACAAATCCCCCTGAGAAAATTTAGAAATGCTGTGGTACATAAAGTATGAACGCATGCAAACACACATGTGTTTTGTTTGAAAGAGTTTTATTGAATACGTTATTGAATGTTGTTATTTAATAAGACTGACATTGATTTGGCGTGTAGTTCAAGTGAAAAATCAAATGTAGTTTGTCCGGTGAAAAATGAACACACTAACAGTTATAATAGTTAAATAAACTAATTCCCTAAACATCAAACTTAGTCGTGATTAACAAGAAACAACTGTTTTGGGTGGCTGCAATTTATTTAGTTTCTCACAAGGCCATATTTATGGATTTCCCAGTGAGAATCGAAGTTACTGCAATATGAAACCGATAAATTGTAAACACAAATTCTACTCCAGTAGCTTCTTTTCTCACACTTCTGCCTGTGAAATTCCCTTCCACATACTTGGTTTCCCGACAGCTACAATCCTCAAGAATTCAAATGTAAAGTCAATAGTCACCTCCTGTCTCACTAACTTACCTCCTATCTCTCATGCTTTTTTCTCCGTCCACCCCACTCATCAGTATTCACTTCCTTCTCGTACTCTCTTCCTGACATTCTAATCTATCACTCTTTCTCATAACATCCCTCCTATGTAACCTCCTGCACAACAGTGGCAGTAAATTGCCTTGTTTGGGGCCACATGATTAGAAAAGAAGTAAAAAATATTCATCAACCAGTCGAAATTGCTAGCAATTATTGAACACCGAATCGCCATTAATTTAATGCTTCTCTTCAATAATCTTTCCTTCGTTTTACTTGTTCAAAGCTTTCAAGAGTTTATTATTCAAGGTACTTTGCTTTTATTGTCATATTTTATTCTTTCTTCTTGTTCAATTATCAAGCGTATCTGTTCACTACCAGCTATTGATTTTGTTCTTGTTGGGGCGCTCTCCACCTTTCCACGGAAATGGACTATTCGAATCACTATATAAAATAGTAGTGATTTACCTCGAGGAAGGAAGTCGAGTGAGCGAGTCAGTCGGGTATTTTTGGTATTGCACCGGAAGTGTTCTACTAGTCAATCTATCACATATATACGACGATACTGTATACTAATTACCTTGTTCTGTATTCTACTAATCCTCACCTCTTGTAAATACTTCTCTTTTCCTGTCAATACACCTACTTTTATACTATTACGTTGTTTTGTATTATTTCACATAATTCTGTTGCCCGACGTAACAGTTCTCATATCCGCAACTTTTGTCGTCCTTACCAAAAACATGCAATGTTTTGTTTTCTACAAGACAAGGCTACATAATGACCGGCTAGACCGATGTGTGGCTTGGCAGGCGAACAGAAATGCTCTTCTGGTGTGCGAGCCCAGCATTTACATGAAAAACCGGAAAATCAAAACACAACAGCAGGGCATTAACAAATCTCTAGAACTGAAATAGCAGAAACAAAAGAATCTTGAAAAATATTTCGATATATATATATACATTTTCGTAACATATTTCTGTTCGTAGTTTCTGATTAAGCGAATTATAAATAACTTTCGTTATTTAATAAATATAAAATAAATAAAATCAATGACCTTTTCTTTGATTATATCGGTTCGGTTTTTCCATTGGCTTCTCCTCTTTATTACCTTCGATTATTGACAAACCACTGGCCACACAAACAAATATCGGCTCTTTCACTTGCCAATCCGGACAATATAAATAATGTGAAAAATTACAATACCTCGTCTCAGAAATATAGACAGAAATTGAAAGTGAATGTGTCAACAAACATGAGGACAAGAGTCCAATGTAAATAGTGTAAATAATTACAAAGCCTCATCTCAGAAATACAGACAACAAAACCTGTCTTTTTTTGTTTTTTATAATCGTGTCGCCCTAAGCAAGGCCTTTTATTGCCACTGTTGTACAAGGGGGGTACATAAAAGGAATGTTATGAGAAAGAGGGACAGGTTACGGGGGTGTCAGGAAGAGGGTAAGATAAGGAGGAGAATACTGATGAGAGTGGGGTGGATGAGAGTGGGGTGCCAATCTTGTGGCTCGAGTAAATTCACATATAGAGGGTACCAGTGAGCTAAGTTCATCGGAGCAGAAACCGTGAAAATATTTGTAGACGAGACTCAGGAAAGCCACATTGCGCCGGTGAGAAAGCGACTGTATCCTAGCTGCCAAGTCGGAATTGATCACGTTACAGATTTTCCGTTGGATTTATTCAAGGACACCCAGGTGGATAGCAGGAGCACCCCCGACCAGATATGGCAGCAGTATTTAATGCACAGGAGGATGGTAGATTTGTATATGTGCAGGATTGTTTCGGACGGGAAAAACTTCCTGGCCTTACACAGGGAACCGACATTCTTAGCGGCGGATTTAGCTATGGATTCTATATATTCATTCCACTTGAGGTCTGTTGTGAGAGTTAACCCGAGGAGGCGGAGTGTTTTACTTTCAAGGAGACTAGACTGATACATGCTAATGGTGGGGTAGGAGCGATTTTCTGTAGTGGTTAATAGTTAGCAGCTTTGTTTTGGAAGCATTAAAATTCACGAGCCATTTCTTACCCCAGTCCATCTCGGCAGCGATGTTTGCTTTGTCAGCCTCGGCAGATTTTTGATCGAGGCGAGAGTAAACCGTAGTGTCGTCAGCGTATATGTCTATTTGGGATCTTGTTACATCGGGAAGATCGTTAATATAGATAAGGAAAAGCGTAGGGCCTAGAATAGTTTATAGAAAATTTTTCACCGAGTCGATAATCAACTTGATTCTATTTATGTACGGTAATGGAAATTTATATAAAATAATCGACCTGGTTGATGGCACGTTTTAAAAATGATTCTTTGAAGCCTTAGTATTTCGAATAGCATATCCGCTATGATGATGATGATCGCTGTTGAATTATCATCATCATGACTTGTAGTTGTCTTATGCGGGGAATCCCTTTTACCTCTTTGTCTCATCCTCTATCCTTCCGCGACTTTCTTACCTTCTGTCTCTGTTCATTTTCTCTATAAAACTCTGCCATTTTTTATCTTTCTCTCTATATTCTCTTTCAATTCCCTATCCCCGTTCCCCTATATTTTTGTCTCTTTGCCTTTATCACTTCTCTTTCTTCTCTCCTCTTTTTGCTGACCTTTTGTCATCCCATCACGATCGCGGTTGTTTCTCGTTCGCCTTTTATCGCATATTTCCTCTCTCTTCTCTCCACATTCGCTTTCATTTTACGCCCTCTCACCTTTCTATTACTCTTTCGATATTTCTGTCACTCTTTCTGTATCACCATTCCCCTTCTCACCAATCGTCCCCACTCCACACATCTCTATTAAACAATCTAAGTGATTAAAATTTTCATCTGAGAGGAAATTACTTTATAATTTATTTCTCATTTGAAAAGAAAATAGGCCGACCAATTTGAAGAGTAATTGCCCCAAGCACAGAAAAGCGAATATAAATTTTCATCCGAAAGATAAAAATGATTTGAATTTATTTTCAAACCAAAAACTCTATAAGTAAATTGATGTGATGCGGTAAGAAGCTTGGACTTGATTCCAGTAAGAAAAATCAACCTGACGGACGAAGGAAGCGACGTTAAGTCAAAGAAAAGAAGAATAATTTCAAACAATAAAAAATTATCAACTATAATAATGAGGTATAATCATAAATTAATGTAATAATAAAAATGTGTCCTTTCGATTAAAAAAATAAAGCAAAAGAAACAAGACAATGTAATCAACTATGACCGACTGAAGTTTCAACTCGCAAGGATTTGGAAGTTGAAAAACGTCATCATCATACGAGTCATCATTGGTTCACTTGGTTCAGTGACTGTATAAAGACGGGGATAATGAAAAACACCCTTGATTGTCTAGTGTCAGTCAGTCAGTTAAGTGCCACACGTGATACACGCTTGAGCGATCATGTCTCGAAAAAGACATGACTGACTGGGCAGAAGATTATCCCGTAGTAGGTTGCCATTGCTTTCTGAGGTAGACTGGTTGCCCACCAAGGCTATCGAACCCAATCTGTCCTGTTATTTAACCCATAACTGGGGAGAAGAGACGGATTAATACCTTTCCCAAGGGTATTTGCGCGTAAAGGTAATGCAAGGAATTCAATTGGAATTTGAACTCGGCTCTCCGATTTCTCGTTCTGAGTCGATATCCACTGGGCCACAACGCACACCCTAGTGTCTACATGTCTAGTGTAATTGATATAAAAAAGAGGTCATTTAGGAATAAGAAAAATAATCACCAAAACGGATGAACAGAGTCTGAAGATAATTGCATGGTCCGTAAAGATGTTAATTATGACCCAATATTCTTGCATGAATTACTAGATATTAAGATCTTATCTGAGAAAATAATAATAGTAATAATGAAATTCAATTTGAATAAATGTGCTAAAGCTACAGTTTTACGTAGATAGCTACAACAAACATCCTCAATTAGCTTAGACTCTGCTATAACAATAAAAGATTTAGAGCCAGAAGAAGCTTAAAATACCTAGGTGTAAATGAGAGTAAAAGAATTCACCATAAAAAATGAAAGAAATAGTGCGTAAAGAGAATTATAGAAGGCTACGACTGACATTAAAAACTGAATTGAATTCTCAGAACAGAATTATGGCCATCCCAGTTGTCCAATATAGTTTCAACATCTTGAATAGAACTCTAAACGACATCAGACGAATGGATTCTAAAACAAGAAAGCTTCTTTCTAAGCATGAGATGCATCATCCATAAGGATGATATATACCGTCTATACATACCCCGTAAAGAAGTTGGAAGAGGTCTTATTAAGCTAGAATTGTCATATAAGACAAATATTGGCTTACTAACGTAGATAGAAACAGCAAGGGACTGGATGAAACAATTAGTTAAACAACATGAAAACAGAAAGAAAAAATATTCAATAATAAAAGAAGGCAGAGAATACAAAGAAGATTTAAATTTAGTAGATTCTGTAGAAAAGCAAAACAGAAGCCAAGAGCCAACTATTGCAGCAAAAAAATATGAAAAAGAAATCCAAGTATAAGGCTCTTGAACAGATGAAACAACGCTGGCAAAACAAACCTTTGCACTGATAATATCCAGAACGTGCTAATAATTCTAATGTTGATAAAGTTAATACTCATCGAAGGTTACGTGCATCTGGATTAAAATGTGAGACTGAAGGCTTTATTCTTGCTGCGCAAGACCAAAGTCATTTCACTAGGAACTTTCTGGCAAATATTATACATAATAATGTGGATCCAAAATGCAGGTTCTGTGATAAATACCAAGAAACAATAGACCATCTAATCTCAGGATGTTCTGTACTTGCTCCAAATGAATATAAATATTGCCATGATAGAGTGGGACAATATTTGCATTGGACAATGTGCAAAGACTATGAAAAATATGTAAACAAATACTGGTATGAAGATCCCCCAGCACCGGTTACAGAAATAGAAGATGTCACCATTCTATGGGATTACACCATCTACACAGACATAAAAATTGAAGCAAATAGGCCGGACATTATTGTTAAAAACCAGAAAGAAAAAACTTGCCTATTAATTGATATGGCCTGTCCAGCGGATTGTAACATAGCAACCAAGGAATTCGAAAAACTGTCAAAATATAAAGACCTGGAAATTGAAATAGAAAAAATGTGGAAATTGAAAACAAGTATCGTGCCAGTGATAGTGGGTGCACCTGGAATGATCAAAAATGGAACAAAACAACCCATTGAAAGAATCCCTGAAAACCCCAGCTTAAGAGATATACAAAAAATTGTCTTGTTAAGTACAACACACCAAAACCTGCCTTAGGTCTTCCTGCAGACTTGGCAGTTAGTGTGGCCATAGCAGAAATCGAAATATGATAAAAAATGACAACATAATTTATAATAATAATACTAATTTCAGTATGTACAATAGAGTTTACTTACGAAGAAACAAAAAATACTTTATTTTTACTCGATATCAGTTTAAATTGCATTCATAACGAAGTAGAACTACACTAGGAGCCATAATTATTAGACCACCCCAGTCTTTTAAAATATGATGTAATTTATACTATCTTTTAGTATTTATTGCCAAGTGAATAGAATGGTTCTTTGCATGTGCATCAAAAGAATTTATAAATATTTTATAATTACCTATATTGCAGTTTCATCAATGAAAGAATGGAGAAGATTTAGGCGGATTCGGACGAGTTCATCTGTGCTTCTGGGAATAATAACCAAAGAACCATTCTATTTTCATTTAGAATTATCCACTTGGCAACAAATACTAAAAACAGAATGAAATATATCATTTCTCAAAAAAAAAAAAAAAAAAAATCTGTGGAGCCTAATAATTATAGCCGGTAGTGTAATTGTCGATCACAAATCCACTAACAAAAATAATCTCGTACATTTCTGTTCTTGCGATAAAAATATAATAAGTACCGAATTCATTTTAAAAGCAGTCGGAATTTGTAGTCTTCAATATTTACGCAATAACTGAACATATTCTAAGGTCCTCCAATAAATTCAATATCTCATACTCAACGCTTAACAAGAGGATTATTTCATAATAAGAAAATGAAGCATTCAAATTTGACAAAACGAGAAACATCATTCTACCCTTTGCGGCTCTATCACAAAAGCCATCGAAAAGAATGTTAGCTTTGTATATTACAACTACTTCCACCATCTTCAGTGTTTTCTATCGGTGACCAGTTACTACGGTCGATTGCGTCTCTATAACCCCCCTCCTCTTTCCTACACTTCTACAATTCCATCAACAAAGACTTTATTGCGATTTGATGAAGTCCTTCTGAAAAACGAAACTCGCTTAACAGAATCATTTCTATTTTGTCATTCATTTGTTTGGTAATTCACGCAAACGCACGGTTAAAGAACTCTTCCCAAATGTCTCACAATCTTTTATAGGATCTTCACATATCCAGGCGCACTGAAATGTTATCTCAACATATGCGCTTTCATTCACCTCTTTTTTTATTGACCTCTTTTTTCATTCACCTTTTTTTTTCATTCACCTCTTTTTTCATTCACCTCTTTTTTATTCTTTCCATTTAGTTTACTAAGCCAATAAGTTGTTATTAGGAGTATGGTTAGGTTTTGAAGGCTGTCACAATGCGTTTAGTAAAATAAAGGAAGGTAAAGAAATTGTTGGGTATTACCTATTTACTATACATTAATTATACATTACCTATTGATTAGACATTAATATTTGATATTAATATAAAATAGTTATTGACCTAATACTTTTTCACAGTACAGTAAAAATAATTAACTATTGCCTTAATACGGATGACACACATCTAAACAATAAGAATTAACTCCAAATCACAACATACCGGCATATTGTCTCTGATATTTCTTCGGTTCCTCGCAGTCTCTGAAGAAGCTTTAATAAAAGTAAAGCATTTTAGGTGTATGGTTAGATTTTGAAGGCTGTCACAATGAGTTTAGTAAAATAAAGAAAGGTAAAGAAGTTTTTTGCTATTACCTATTTATTATACATTAATATTTTGAGATCAAAATCTCATATTCATAATGGCAGAGGAGCTTGTGTTTGTATTTTGTCCAAGTGAGTCAGTGCCTTTCAAAGAATGGTCATTTCTAGCTGCTGCTGTCATTAATTGTAGCGAGTGCTTGTGTGTGTGTGTGTGTGTGTGTGCGCGTGTGTGTGTGTGTGTGTGTGTGTGTGTGTGTTAGAGCATTTATGTGTATGTGTGTGTGTTTATGGTATATATATATGTGTGATTGACAGTTGGTACTTTTTCTGGTCTGATGATATCAGTTTGCTTTAATATGTGGTTTATCAAAGCAAAGTTTTATGTCAACACAAGATAAAATCATCGCTGAAGGTGGATGTTTTTATGTTAACATTTTCGTAACCTCTCTGAAGATGGCTCATGTGAGCCGAAAGCTTAGAACCAACTTAAAAGATTATCCAAATGTTAGAGAATTTTTGTCTTTATTTTCACCTGAAATTAAAATCAAAATACGATGTTTAGAATGGCTCATGATTAAACATAATAGACATTCATTGTCTCTTACATTTAACAGTATATATATATGGGGGGATGTATGTTTGTTGATCCTGTGCCCTCTTTTTGGCAGGTCACTAGAATATACACATAATGGCTATTTTAATTATTATATTTTGAACATTACTATACATATGATTACACATTAAAATTAAATTCGAGACAAAACAGATCGAACTTTGACCTTGCAGTATACATCCTGGGTACCATGTATGATTACTACGATACCCCCGTTGTTGTGTAATGGTCAACAATCTGAGCTCACAGATCAGTTAATACTGAGTCGTAAATTTGTTTCGCACTAAATGTCTTGACTTGCAGTCATGTACCAAACTTCCTCTGTGATTAGTAAATGACTATCAGGATTACCCGTAAATACTTACTAGCTATTATTCATTTATCTATAGTATTTGGTTTGTGACTAAGCTTTTTATAAGCGTAATTCCCTTCTAATTGTCGGGGGAATAGTAATATTTGCCCCCACAAAGAATCAATTAGCAATCGTCTGCTCTTATGAATTCAGCGTGTCTTGTCATTTCTTCGCAATGAAACGTAATCCGTCGTTTGTCTTTCTACCGCTTTTACTTGGCCTCTTCCGTCGATGACAAGCCTCTAACCCAGAGAGGACAAACCGTAAACTTAGGAGACAAAATCAAATACAATAGGTCATTTGCTAGAGGTGCCTCATACGCTGGCTTGCTCGCATCCCAGCAACGCACGAGATTAGTCGACTTGAAAAACTTATGAACGGCGTTAAAAGCAAATAGCAAATTAAGAGGCGGGACACCACTTTTCAAAGACTTTATAGACCGTCTAATCAGGATTCCAACCCAAGCAGAAAGGCCGATTTTTTCGGTGGGCAGGTTTTCAATGTCCGTTCTCGATTAACAATTCGATTGGTTGTTGTAAAAGCCGACGTTTTATTGGGAAGTGACATGGAGATCTGCTTTTGAAGGGCTTCACTCGGACCGTTGCCCCTAGCAGCCAATTGAATGGAATCGATGTCCAATAGATATTAGGTTTTAATGCCTTTCTGAATCACGATCGATCATTGCCGGCCTGTGAATGTCATTGCCCTTCTTCCACCGTCTCTGATTCTCTCCACTTAGATTTTATCGAATATTGGGAACGAATGAAATTAGAAATGGTGATCTCCTAAGCGTAACTTAGTACTGGATCGACAGCAAAGTTTAGCGTGGAAATAACAATCTATTAAACTTGATCACCTATTATCCGCAACAGACGAGGCTCTAAATTAAATAGAAGTAACTAACACATCACTCAATAAGTTTCAGGCCTGATTAGCTGGCGACACTAATAAAAAATGAATATGATTTTTATGCAGTACTAACCTACAAATGGCACGTCACAAACTCTGGGCCTAATGGGATTATTAGTTTACAAATTAGAGTTATTTAAGTGAAGCTACTGTTGCAAATTTTCAACACAATAGAAAAATCTAAATTTCTTGTTTTGATATAGCATTGCTTTCTGATGGTAAAAAAATACTCTTCAAGCAAAGCAATGACTTGATAAGTGTTACTAGGACTCTGTATCGTCGGAAATAACAGTTAAAAAGTAGTATGCTGATTTTAAACGCGGTCGTACAGACACAAATGATGCTGAACGCTGAGGTCGCCCAAAATCGGCAGTTGTCTTGGGAAACACAAACAAAAATCCACAAACTCGTTTTGACGGATCGTAAATTGAAGTTGCATGAGATAGCAGAAGAGTTGAACATATAAGAAGGTAGTGTATTCACCATTTTGCACGAATATTTGTCGATGAGAAAGCTGTGTTCAAGGTGGGTGGCGCGTTTGCTCACAGTTGATCAAAAACAACAACGCGTCGTCGATTCAGAGCGTTGTTTGCAACTATTTCAACACAGCAGGAATACGTTTTTTGCGTAAATATGTGACAATAAATGATACATGTATCCACCATCTTGCTTCAGAGTCAAATCGGCAGTCAGGTGAGTGGACAGCAGCAGGCTAGATCTATCCAAAGCGACCAAAGAAGCAAATATCAGTCTGGCTGGAGGATGAGTTTGGCAGAACCCCTATTTATTCAGGTGCACAGTCATAAGAAGCGAAGTCACAGAACGCAATCCCTTTGTCCAGATTATACCAAAACGTAACTAGTACAAATTACTTTTACAGAAAAAGTAGAAAAAAAACTTAGTTAAACAAGTGCTCTCATATTGTAGCTAATATTTCCATGCGTAACATCAGCAATGATGAATATTGCTGACATCAAATTAAACTTGCGATTGTCTAAAAACAATTTGATTTATTACTTGATCTATTCCTTGAAAGAAGTTATTTATTCATAATGTTGCTCTAATCTAAGTAGTATGGTTGATTTCGTCTTTCTTCCAAAATTTCGGTAGATTTGACGAATCAAAATCTTTTCTAGGATCAAACAAGCCAACGTAGGCTGGACAAAGACTGATAGGGTAATATGTTACCTTGAACGACAGAGGTAATTGACAAGTACATCCGGCCATAGGTAAGGTTAATAAAGTACAAGGATGGTTGAAATATATATCCGGTCGTAGATGATATCAACAAAATGCATAACAAAAGAATCACAAGCGACAACCGACTTGAAAGGCGATGACCGGCAATGATGTGGTTTAGAGATACAACCAACCATCGATAAAAGTCAACCAAGAACAAGGGTGGTTCACAGACGGTCCCTTTGTGTGCGTGATCTCCTGCTCTTCACAAGCATCACCGACGAAGAATAAAAATAAAAGATTATATTTTTATATAGACGTGTTCCTCGTTGTTTGTCCAGATCCAGCAGCAGTATTAGGTGCGCGGTGAATCGCTGTGTTTTCTTAAACATAGTTTGATAACGAACTAGGCTAAAATCTACGAAAACACTAGAAAATCGTGGTAACAGACGACATCAAGGAAAGTTAGGTGACTTTTTATTTTACCTTGTGTGCATTCTGCTTTTCTGTTTATTATAGAAAGTTGCTAGTTTAAAAAAAGAAACGAAAATAAAGAAATAAGGTAAGAAAAACATAAAATGTAACAGTATCCATTTGCTAATTTTTGTCAGGGTCTGACTGTGGGGTTGAAAATGTAGCTTGTTTGGTGACAAACCCATTAAGATGCGAGTTTTTAAAAAGAACATGAAACCCTTAGTACGTAAGGAAGAAAGTGGGTACGGGACTTGGCTGGAGGATATGCAAAGATATTTCAGAACCGTGCGCGTAATAGGGGAAGACAAAAGTCTTGCGGCTCTCCTTATAACTAGAGGAACCGTGGAACAATATATTGACCGGTTAATGTCCGTTAACCCACAACTCATATGGAATGACTTTAAAAAATGATTTAGGAGACTACTACAGGGTGGTTTCTAACCTCAATGCTCGGTTAGCTGAGTTAGCGAACATTAAGCAGGGTAGAAAAGAAGGAATACAGGACTACATGCTGGAGGTAGTACGCTTGGCAGAGAGCACATACGTGCGAGTTGGCGGGAAAAATGAAGTCGTAGCAAATCAAGTACTTTTTTTATAGAAGGTCCAAGGGAGCGGGATATAAAGATGGCAGTGATGAAGGACGGGCCACAATAGTTAGAAACGACCTATCTGAATGCTGTATCCGAGTTGGAAATTTTGACTCAATGCATGCTCGGAATGTGAAGACGAGCCTCTGAAGATTTGTCGCTTTTGGAGGTTGGTACTGATAGGAGTAATAGTAATAAGCGTAGCTATATCGAGAACAGTGAAAAGGAAAGTGCTTAGGGAGCAAAATATAAAACTCGCGAGTGGGAAATAAGCGAGTGCATTATTAGGTGTTCGAATTGTGGCAAAATAGGCCACATGGTGAGGTTTTTGTAAACGACAAACCCCGAGAAATGGCAGAGGTTCGTTCATGAGACACCCAACGAGCGGAACAAATTTAGTACCACCATATGTAGTTGATAATAAGGGTGCTCCAAAGGTAAAACTTATTGAGCCATGGTAGATATGGAGGCAGAGGTATCGGTCATAAGCTGCAGGATTTTGAAAATGTTTTAACCGGGACTTGAATTACAAAAGAAATACGTTAAATTACAGACTAATAGTCGCCATTACACGTTGAAAGCCTTTTTAGTCTTCAAGCTTAAATAGGAAATCAGTCCACCCCTGATTTCTTCGTTGGAAATAGTCTTAAAAGAAACGTCAGCCGTGATTAGCTGATGCAAAACGGAGTGAGAATGTATTTTGGTTTGGGGGCCTTAAGAACTGGAGAGGGATATGTATAATTAGAGGAAGATGTCCATATTTTCTCTGTTATTAAGGTTAGCAAAAAACGTAGCATTAAAACCCAAGCATCTGCACCCTTGTAGAGGGCAAACTATATTATGAGTTATAGTAACAAAAAATAGACAAGACTGTGTTGCTAAAAATTACTGTAAATTTTTTTCAGTTTCAAATATAACAGTTGACAAATTGCTAGCGTTCATTAGAACGTGAAAATTATCCAAATGGAAATTTTTATTTGTTGTAATGTCATGGTCATGCACGTGTTAAAGCATGAAAAATGTCTTCTTTTTAAAAACATTTCAGGACATTACTACAGTATTCAAGGCTGATTCTATTAATTGACTGCCTAAGCTTTTTGATGAATATTGCTTCGAGAATCTGTAGTTTGTTTTTGTTGTTTTCTTGGTGTAGGATCGTTGTGACATCGATCATTATATTTTTATATTGTGAATGTAGACAGGAATGCAGATGCCTAGAAAAAACGAATGGTCAGACAAGTGTAATGTAATACGTCTCATTAATGTAGTTGTTGTAAATCCAACATATATATTTGGTGTTTTTTTTGTTTGTTTTTTGTTTTTTGTTTTTTTGCAACGGACGATTTGCTAATGTTAATTGACCTTTAGTGAGCGACCTCCTCCAGAACGCGACCAGCGATTAACATCAACGAGTGAAAATCACTGATCAAGCGACCACTTTAAAAAATCTATTTTGGTCTTACACTGCGAACTTCTAAATTAGGAGAAACTAAATGGGTAGTCTATTTCATTTTGCTTTGATCTAAGCCAGAGACACTTCCTCATTGTTTTGTTATTGTAGTGTTGTATCAAACTGTTATTTCTTGTTGAAATGTACATTGCTTGAGTTCACCACACGGTCAAACATCGGCTGTTTTGTACAACATGTATTGCTTTTGACATGTTCAAGGGATTTATGGATAAATTCAGGGATTGGGAAAATCACAATTATGTCCCTTTCTCAAATGTCTATCTCTTCCTTTATTTTTTGTGTATCTATCTACTCTATTTCTATCTGGGTATATATATATCTATCTCTCTGTTTTTCTATCCCCACCCACGATCGCAGTCAGTTTTTTGTATGTTTTGTTGGTTTTTTTTTTCGTGTATTATTGCAGATTCTCTTTTACTATCACTCATTTCTAAGAAAAAAAAATGAAACCGTATATGTCGCGAATTTTTCCAACCTCCATATTTTATGAGAAATGGCTAGTACTAGTACAGGCACGAAAAGGAAAGCAATAACTGACTTTTTTTTCAGTCCCCTTAATAAATATTTTTTGTGAATAAATATTTCAGTTTCTTGTTGACCGTTGTAAATACGTTTTTAAAATTGTAAAATGAATTATGCTGAATAAATTTCTTTAAAGTTAGGCCATTTTCTTATGTTCTCGTTTGTTTATGACCAGATTACATTGTAATATTCTGATATGTACATTCTGATGAGTGGAATATACATTCCTAGCGTAAATAGGTCATGACAATAAGCCTTTAGTGAGCGACCACCTGTCGTATGAGACCAGTTTTTGCAGTAAGGGTGGTCACATACGACAGGTTCCACTGTATATGTATATGTATATACTTGTGATGCGTGTGTTTATGTGTGTGTGAGAGTGAGAGTGAGGGAGAGAGAATGAGAGAGAGAAATCACCCAGTAAAATTTTGTAAATTAGTAACTATTGAGAAAGAAAAAAATTTTCTAATAAAATCTTGGGAAAATTTTTCACGTCTCTAACAGATATTATAAACAGAATTTTTTTTTTATATTAGTCACAAAATTGCCGCCAACACAGAATGAAATACATTTCAATAATGATCTTTAATTTTAAATCCAAAAGATCTATGTAACTAGAATAACAATGAAATAAAACAATAATCATGCTATTTTATTTTGTACAGTAGATTGCAGACACATTTTTATTCTTAGGCGAGTTTTTTCTTTTTCACGCTAATATTTCAAAAAGTAGGATGAATATGGAAAATAAAAATGGTCTTATTTTTAAAGGTTATTATAGGTTCATGAAAAATGTGCTGGTGTATTGGCGAAAATAGAACAGCTATTTCAAAACATATTTCGAATGATGAGAGGAATTTGATTATGAGCGTTTTTAAGGGTTAATTGTAAAAAACTGAGTGCTTAGTAATATTCAAAGAAAATAGTCATGTAAACAAGGATAAACATCTCAACATGTGTATACAAACAACCATATGTACATCTATCTATCTATCTATCTATATATATATCTATCTATCTATCTATCTATCTATCTATCTATCTATCTATCTCAGTCTGTTCATATCTATCTATCTATCTATCTATCTATCTATCTATCTATTCTCGCCAGATACGAGATTCATCATTTATATCATCTGTTAAGTTACTAGAATTATCTGTGTCTCACCGAACAATTCGAAATTATCACTCAATCAATCAAAAATCAACTATGAACATAAACCAAATATTAATAGATATTAGCAAAATACTCTACAGCACTCAAAATAGTCGATGCTATTTTATAAAAATCATTTCACCCAAGCAAAGAGCCAGGAAGTTTTTTTTTCCGCCTGAAACCATCCTGCACATATATAAATCTGCCATCCGCCCGTGCATTGAATACTGCTGCCATATCTGGTCGGTTGCTCCTTCTATCCACCCAGGTGTCCTTGACAAAATCCAACGAAGAATCTGTAATGTAATAGATCCTGACTTGGCAGCTCAGTTACAATCATTTTCTCACCGGTGCAATGTGGCTTCCCTCTGTCTCTTCTACAAATATTTCTACGGCTTCTGCTCCGACGAACTTAGCTCACTGATGCCCCCTATATATGAATTTACTCGAGCCACAAGATTAGCAACTAGGTCCCTTCTTTTACTGTGAAACCAATAAAATGTAAACGCAAATTCTACTCCACCAGCTTCTTTTCTCGCACTTCCCACCTGTGGAATTCTCTTCCGCATACTTGCTTTCCCGACAGTTATAATCTCCAACAATTTAAATGTAAAGTCAATAGTCATCTCCTATGTCACTAACCTGCATCCTCACTCTCGTGCTCGTTTCTCTGTCCACTTCACTCTCATCAGTATTCTCATCCTTCTCTTACCCACTTCCTGCACACCCTATAACCAGTCACTCTTTCTCATAAATTTCCTCCTATGTAACCCCCTGCAAAACAGTTGCAATAAAATGTCTTGCTTGGGGCGATGTGATTATAAAAAAAAAATTTCTATACTATTATAATGTGGATATAAAGTGGGGGATCAATTCTACATTACCGTCAATATATAAACTGATCCCTCCTTTTATGGTCACAGTCATTTTTTTCTTAACCACTTCTTGAAACCCCTATAACCTGTCACTCTTTCTCATAACTTTCCTCCTATGTAACCCCCTGCAAAACAGTGACTGAAGTCGAGATGCCAAGTCAGGATTGATTATATTGCAGATCCTTCTTTGGATTTTGTGGAGAACCCCAGAATGAATAGCAGAAACAACCGGCCAGATATGGCAACAGTATTTAATGCACGGATGAATGGTAGATCTAAATGTACAAGATGGATTCTGACGAGAAAAACTTTTTAGCCCAACGAAGTGACCCAATTATCCTAGCAGTGGATACAGCTATAGATTCAGTGCAGTCGTTCCAATTCAGGTTGGCTGAAAAAGTGAAACCAAGAGGCGCAGATGCGTGCATTTTGAATTGCTTTCACGGCTGAAGACATGAATTAAAAACATGTATAAACAATTTAATATGCATCATACGTAATAACTATACCTTACTGGATATGTCTATTCTGATTCAGTCTAGCTTGGTTAAATCATTTTGCTAATGAAATCAAATTATTCACTTTTTAAAATAAAGACTATATTGTTTTGAAATTTTTTTATAATCATTTCACCCCAAGCAAGGCATTCCACTGTCACTATTGCGCAGGGGGTTACATAGGGGAAAGTGATGAGAAAGAGTGGTTAGATTATAAGAAGTGTCAGAAGGAGGGTGATAGACGGGGAAGGATACCGAGGATGAGGGTTGGGTAGATGGGAAGATTGTTTTAGAGAATGGATGTGAGTTAGTGTATTAGGAGGTGTCTATTGACTTTACATTTAAACTCCTGGAGATTGTAGCTGTCAGAGAAGCAAGTATGTGGAAGGGAATTCCACAGGCGGGAAGTGCGAGAAAAGAAGCTGTTGGACTAGAAATTGCAGTTACATTGTATCAAATTCACTGTAAAAGGGTGGGACCTAGTTGCTAATCTAGTAGCTCGTGCAAATTCGTACCTAGAGGGCACCAGTGAACTAAGTTCATCGGAGCAGAAGTCATGAAAGTATTTACAGAAGAGGCACAGGGAAGCCACGTATGTTGCTGTTATAAGCTGATATGATTTTTCTTATTTTATTCTATTTTTGGTGCAGTTTTCGGCTTCCATATGTTTTGAAAGGATTGTACTATTTACATCATTTTCATTGTTAAACGATATTATACGTTAGGTACATGGATGATCTTAAGTATATATCTATATGAAATGAGTATATGCGTTGGGCTGCAGTGGATATCGACTCTGAATGACAAATCGGGGAGCCAAGTTCAAATTCCATTTGAATTCCTTGCATTCACTTACGCACAAATACCTTTGGGAAAAGTATTAATACGTCTCTTCCTTCCAGTTATGGGTTAAATAATAGGACATATTGGGTTCTATAGCCTTAGCTGGCAACCAGTCTACCGCAGAAAACAATGGCAAACTAATGCTGGATAATTTTCTTCCCAGTCAGTCATGATGTCTTTCGAGACATGATCGCCCAAAGTGTGTATTACGTATGGAACTTAAATGACTGACTATATGACATCAAATATATATCCCTGAAAACAAAAACATAGTCTGAAGACACACGGCTTGAAACCGACAGTCTTTATGCAGTGTAGATGCCTATATACACACTGTCTTATCTATCTATGTACGCATTCACTCTTAGATAAATTTATAAATAATATATACATACATACATATATATCTATATATATATATATATATATATATATATATATATATATATATATATATATAATCCAGGTGCAGAGGACTCAAGGTTTTACTATTTTGAGCGCGCCAGCATTTATTTTATTATGAACATTGCTCAATATAATAATAAATATTATAGAGCTTAAGATAATAAACCAACATCAAGCATCTCCTGATGAAGAGAATCTATCTCGAAACATAGCAGTTTCGTGTCGCAATATACAATTAATTCATAACTATATATATATATATATATATTGTTAAATATATTATATTCGGGAGAGAAGACTGTTTTTTGTCATTTCAAAGCCGTTTTTTTTTCAGTCAGCAGAGATGTGTTAAGTGCAAAGCTAATAAAGTGGCATCAGTTGGCAACGTGAAAGAAAACATCTATTTCCTGCAAGTCTTGGACTGTCTGACATTTTAGAATTAAGAATCATCGGGCGACGGTGGCGCTGCTGTTACCAAAGCAACGCGAATCCAGCCTCCGCTAAAATTCTATTCCCTAAGTGGAAGCGAAGTAGTTCGCTCTCCTATCGTGGAAGGGCGAAATGTGATTGGACACGATCTTTAATACAATATAGCAGACGCCTGACTCAGCCATCACTTCTAATGAGAGTTTCTAATCATTTTCTTTCGACATGTATCAGTCTCGTCTTATTTCTGTTATCTGCCTCTTTTCCTATCTCTCAGTGTTGACAATAGATTTAACATTACTTCGCCGGTATCGGTTTGTCAAGTAGTGACCTTCCCTGTCAACCACTATTGCATGTCAGAGATCTTTTTATCAAGATATAAGGTAATGTGATAGAAGGAGATTTACGCCTTTATCAAGAGTAAAATGAATATAATCCCTGACATAATTCGGAATCAGTACTCCGATTCTTTTGGCCGTGCTAATAACCATTAAGACTAGATCGCCAACCATTTCTTCAAAGCGAAATCATTAAAATCTATTTCATAATCAAACAGATTTAGTCATCCAATGAAGACGGTACACACTCTCTTACCGATTCACTGTCATAGAGGAACTTTTGATTTTACTCTCACACAACGTACTATCATTGGATTTTACTCTCACAGAACGTACTCTCTTTGATAGACTTAATTTATCTAAACCAAATTCAATCAACTTTAGTAACAATAAGAGCAACTATCAAACTCATTAGTTTATGAGAAGCTTGTTTCCAAACAGTTTCTGCAAAAGGTCATTAACTGTGAACAATTAAATGATGTTTTATATATTTTTCATAATAAGAATGATCGAATTTCTGTCAGTTAAGTGCCATACGTGATACATGCTTGGGCGATCATGTCTCGAAAGAGACATGACTGACTGGGCAGAATATTATCCCGCAGTAGGTTGCCATTGCTTTCTGCGGTAGACTGGTTGCCGACCAAGGCTATAGAACCCAATCTGTCCTGCTATTTAACCCATAACTGGAAGGAAGAGACGGATTAATACCTTTCGCAAGGGTATTTGCGCGTAAGTGAATACAATGGATTACAACTGGAATTCGAACTTGGCTCCCCGGTTTCTCGTTCCGAGCCGATATCAACTGTACCACAACGCACATCCTCCTCGAGTTTAGCATTCTATACACTTACCTGTGTGTCATCATCTGTTTTTGTTTTTATCACAATGTCTTATCTGTATACTTTTTAAAACCCTTAATTCTTGTTTCATTTTATCATATTATAAACTTTAATTATTTCGCATAATTACCAGTGTAGGATCTTCGTATTGGTTTTATTCTAACAATTCGCTGAAAAAAACAACAAATAAAACAAAAAAAAACAGAATTGTATGAAGAAAAACGGCACGAACTTTATAAAATCGGACTTTTTCTATCAAAATATTTATCTTATTATGAAGAGAAAAAGTTAAAGTACTTTTTGATTATTTTAACATAGCGGGCAACCAAATCTTTAAAAGGGTTTCCAATGAAAAATGTGATATTACGTAACTCAGTTTTTATTTCCTGTGAAAAACACATTTATTTGAAAATTCTTGCAAAAATCAAATAATTGTCGGATTTTTATGACAGTTTCACAACTTATTCACAAAAGAATGAAATTAGTTTTGAAATCTTTATTTTAAAAATATCTTGGTAGACATATTTTTCACATCTGCTACCCCCAACTCAACTGCACTAAATTTTTTAAAATTTAAAAAATTAAATTTTGTAGGCAAAATTGGTCTTGTTCATCAAACGCAGGACTAATTAGGGAATGTAAATCATCTATTATTTTCTTCAAACATTAGGCTTTTTTCTGAAAGTTTGCTCCTAATAGTAAAATAAAAACTGCAATAAAACTGTGATAAGATTTAATTGCTTTAATAAATAACAAATTAATGATATAATAATCTGAAGAAAAAATTAATAATGAAATTTTAAAAGAATTGTTTTCATTGTTTCTTAACGATTATAATTTATAAAGTTTAAAAAGTATTTTAAAATATTTCAAAGACTTGTAGACGTTAGGTTATTAAATTATTAAGTGAAAACTATATTTAGTAATCGAAACCTGAAAATTTTAATACAAATCATGGAGCCATCGTATTTTTTAAAGTTTTCTCTGTTGGTCTATTTGACGTTTTTTTGTATGATAATTTCTGTGTGTCCATTAAAGGTCATGTATTTCACGGTTTCTTTCCGTTAAAGAAAACATTTGGACAGTTATGACACTTGTGATCACCATAGACGCTTAGCTTATCTCGCATCTGGCTGTCGTCACATGTCAAATAATATGAGATAGGTCATAAAGATTAACTCCTGATTAAGAAATAGTTTTAATCTAAATCTCATGATATAAATAATTAATACTTGTTTAAATCAGATTAGTTTAACTTTAAATTTGCTAATTTTCTATAGCAACGTGTCTCAGATGCATATTTTATTTTTGCAACATTTTTAAAACCGAGAATGAACTTTTGTTTACAAATGTGTGGATCACTCAAAAATAGTCGAAATAATTTACAAATTTTAAAAATATCTCAAAATTTTAAATTTGAATCAATATAATTTCTATTTGAAATACAAGTGTATTTTACTTACTGAAAATAGTAAATTTAATCATTTAGCTGTCAATTAAAAATTTTTAAAAATTCTGTAGAATTTTTTATAAAATTCATTTTAAAAATAAGTTATAGCAAATGAGTGGCGGTACCTTGTTCTACATTTTATCCTTAATTATAATTATAAAGAACTAAAACTGTAGGCTCAATTTAAAGAGACAAGGTATGCCCATTGAAAAGCTTTAACCAGACAGACATTGTCTTATTTTCTTTTAATTTTACATGATATTTTAGTTTCAGTCATTTTCAGGTTAAGTTAAAACAATGACTCAGAACGAACAGAACCTTAATCTTTTCCTCCGTTAGTATAACATGGATAAAAGAGGTTGAGCTGAAAAGTACTGAGGATGATGATAGTAGTAGTTAAGTCTGTCTATAATTCTGGTTCGGCGGTTAAAATCGTTGATTGAGTAATATAAAAAGGGACTTGACCGAAAGAGTTGTGAGTTCAATGCCTGATCACAGCAGTAGGAACAAAAACGTGTTAAGTTAACCTTTTTAAATAGAATTAACTTAAACTGAGATATCCTGAAAAGGAATGTCATGTGGAAATAGAACAATCTCCTCCCCCTCCCCGTGAACTAAAAATGTTCGGTTCTAAATTCCAGTGCATATCACATGAAGAAAACCGGAGCGTAAAGCGGCTGAAACGTTGTGAATATGGCGATAAAGATGAGGACAACAGTCCGAAAAATGTAAATAGTTGAGTTATAGATTATCTTTATAATGTGGACACGAAAAAAATATTTGGATAAAATGTTTGTAAAAAAATCTAAAATAGTTTGGATGTAACCTCGTAGAATAGCTGATAGATACATGTGTTAATTGTCACAATTGGATAAAAGCATATAGACAGGCGCACGAGTCGATGTAAATGACTGTCGACTTGAAAGGACTGGAATTCATTTTAGTGGATAAGTAATTTTTTCATCATCGTAACAGGTTTTGATTGCTTTAATGGAATTCTCTCGAATGCAAGTGTGATAGATTTTATTGATTACCTAATTATCGATATTATAAAACTCGTAAACGTCTTCTCCCTAATTAGACACAAACTAATTAATTATACGCCACATAAAAAAATGGTAGAAAAATATCTCCGCAGATCGAAATTGATTTCTTTTTACATTAATTGACACTAATCGATTTATAGTTATTTTATGTCCTTTATGTATTTTTATTTTCAATACGAACCTGCACTTCTTGCATTCGACTTGACGATTTTGTTTCTTTAGTTAGGAAACGACAACATTTCTCCGCCTTTCCAGAACCGATTCCTGCAATTTCCACTTCTCTTTGTTCTTGTTTATTTGTTTAAGCAGTTTCTCCAATCAAAGAAAATATTCGCCCGTTTATCTTTCTATCTTTTACAAAATCCAGACTTCCTTCTACATGAGCCGTTCTTTTTTATAATCAGCCAAATTTCTATTGCGTATACGTATTAATATTAGTACATAAATATTTTGTATATGTGTACAAGAAAAAAATCTTTAGATTAAATGTTGTTTTTGTACAAGATCGGTATTTCTTTCTTTTGCTAATGATGGTTTTTCCCGCTTACAAAATAGTTCAGTAATAAATAAAAATTAAATTTTAGCGTCATACTGAATGCGTGGAATGAACCAATCAAGGACTGGAAACCCGAATTAGTCAAAATGTTCCTGCTTATATAAGATCCAGCAATCCAAGCCATTGTCGTAGAACAATTCAGTCTGTGTACGACTTCGCAATAAGCCAACACTTGTTAGACAGTTCAAATTGTGCTGAGGCGTAAGGAGACAACTGGTCCACGACAGCTGGTTCACAGCATTGTACAAGGCCCGGGTTAAAAACGACTTACATGTGCTTAAAGCTATTTGCATCAAGCTACACATACATTGTAAACAGAAGAGAATTTCATGAGCTCTCTTGTTTTATTTAGTGGGAAATGGGTAATTTTCTTTCACTTTTATACATTGGTGCATCCTTTTCGTTTTTATTCTAAAATTCTTTTTACAAAAAATAATTTTTACTCGTATCCTAACGTCGCCCTCCTTTTCCAGTTTGTCTCCATGGTTAAGCTTTTGCCTTTTTGTTAATTAACCTTGCCAACGGTACCATCTGATGAAGTGTTGGCTGAAAGGATCATAAGGTTAATTGGAAAAAATGGTTTCCTCCATATTCAAGAAAAAAATGTTTATATATGTGTATGTGTGTGTATTCACTCACATGCTTTTTGATAAAAGTAGACCACGTGAACAAAAGCACTTTTATGCATATTTCTAATTAGTCAAAAACATGTGTGCATTTTAATCGAGACAGAAATTTAAAATTGTCATAGTGTTATGGCGAAACACACCTATTCTTCAGATAATAGATTCTCCCTCCTATATTAATAAAAGTTAACAGGAAGTTAACTCGAGAAGTTCTTAGAAGTTCAAGAGAGTTCTTTAGAGTTCTATTAGAGTTCAGTAGAACTATTAGTTCGTTCCAGTTTGGACATAGTTGGATTAAGGCAGTTGATATTAGTCGGCAGTTAGCCGAATACTAAGGAGTCAGCTTACAGTGGAAGAATACCAAGTTCCTAAAATTGTGGGTGCGCTAAGTCGATAAGCAATCGACATAGCACAATTATAACCTTCAGTGCAAAAACTACTCTACAACAATTATGCTAAAATTTTTTGCTCGAATATTGTTGTTTTTTTTTTTTTTGTTTATTCTTTTGTTATATGATAAACCACAAGTTTACTATTGGATTCATATATGGAGAAAATTAGGGACGAATTCCAGTCATTTATTTTTTGGCGGTTAGCAATAATAAGCTTTGCGAAATGGATCAGTCAGTTAAGTGCCATAACTGATATATGCTTGGGCGATCATGTCTCGAAAGAGACATGACTGACTGGGCAGAAGATTATCCTGCAGTATGTTGCCATTGCTTTCCGCGGTAGACTGGTTGCCGACCAAGGCTATAGAAAACAATCTGTCCTGTTATTTAACCCATAACTGGAGGGAAGAGACGGATTACCTTTCGCAAGGGTATTTGCGTGTAAGTGAATGCAACGAATTCACCTGGAATTCGAACTCGGCTTTCCGATTTCTCGTTCCGTGCCGATATCCACTGGACCACAACGCGCAACGCGAAATGGATGGGTAGCATTATTTTGCCTAAATGTATACTTTTGCTTGAAGCTTCTTAGTTGTTCGTTGTTCCACTCATGCTGAATGACAGGTGATGAAAGAAATGAAGTCATTCGGAGAGAAGGAAAGCAACATGAACAAAAACGTAATAAGGCGCAAAAAATGTTGAAAGCAAAAACAACAATATTTCTGCAGCGATTTTTCACTTATCCTCTCTGTTGGGGCGCTCTCCATCTCCCCACGGAAAGGGACTATTCGAATCACTATATAAAATAGTAGTGATTATACCTCGAGGAAGGAAGTCGAGTAAGGAAGTCGAGTGAGCGAGTCAGTCGGGTATTTCCGGTATTTCACCGGAAGTGTTCTACTAGTCAATCTATCACGTATCTACGACGATACTGTATACTAATTACCTTGTTCTGTATTCTACTAATCCTCACCTCTTGTAAATACTTCTCTTTCCTGTCAATACACCTACTTTTATACTATTACGTTGTTTTGTATTATTTCACATAATTCTGTTACCCGACGTAACACTCTCCTATCACTCAGAATGGGAATCCGATCTCTGATGGTGGTTATTTAAAATGGACCTTTTTGGAATGCTCACACTTTTTGTTTGAAGTCTTTCAAAATAAATATGACATACTCAAAAGTATTAATGAGTTGCCATTTGCTAGAAACACAGTCAAAGAAGAAATAATTGTTATAGACAAAGACATGGAATACTGCTGCCATATATGGCCAGGCGCCTCCGCTGTTCATCTCAGTGTTCCTCAGGGTCCAAAGGAGAATCAGTAATGTGATACGTACCTGCTTGGCGGCTCGACTCCAGCCACTTTCCCACCGACGGGATGTGGCTTCTCTTTGTCTGTTCTATAAATACTTTCATGGCTTCTGTTCCAACGAGCTTGAGTCACTGGTACCTCCGCAACAAGTGTTTACTCGTGCAACCAGACTGGCATCTGGGTCCCACCCATTCACAGTTAGATCAACCAAATGCAGACAACAACTCTACTCCTGCAGCTTCTTTCCTCGCACTTACCGTCTGTGGAACTCGCTTCCATATTCTTGCTTTCCTGACGGCTACAACTTCCAGGAATTTAAATGCAATGTCAATACTCATCTATTAACCTCTTGACTAGTTCTTTCACCATCCCATATATCCTTTCCTTTCTCTCCACCTTTGCAACTGTCATCACACCTGAATTCCCATCCTTCTCTTGCTCCTTTCCAACTTGTTCGTCTTCCTCTTCACTCTCTTCTGCTTAATCTTTTTACTCTTATGTAGCCCCCCCTGCACATCATCAGTGGCATTACCACCTTGCTCCGGGTGATACGATTTTAAAAAAAGACATAATTGATCAACTTGCAGTAGATTTTGAAAAACGTGGGTATGCCTTCAGTTATTTTGGATGAAAATACAGGCATTCTATCAATTGCTCCTTTATTAGATGTTGCAAGATTTCCACCCAGAAATTTAATGAAGGAAATACTGATCAAATTTTGTCAATACTTTCAGAGAAAACTGAAGGGTAAGATATTATGGATGAATTGTAGAATGAATTTATTGAACTTGGCATTAAGTTTGGAAATATTATATCTGTGACAACAGTTGAAGCTGCATCAAGATTGAAAAAATGATGGATTTGTTTAATTATTGAAACAAGAAGTAAACCACAATTAAGTTGAATTTCATTGCCTCTAGCACGAAGAATCGCCGTGCAAAACTCGTTTGAAATTGCTAGAAAAGGCCATGTCTCTTGTAACAAAAGTTGTGAATTTTATAATTGCTCATGCACTTAACAAATGTAAGTTCACTTGTAGCCTTAAGGAAGCTGGTTAATGTTTCTTGGTTCGGCCTTATGTCAGACATAATCGAACTCTTTACAGCTTAAAAGTTAGATCCAGAATTATCATCAGAAGGTTTTCATCGTTATCAGAAGTTTGGTTGTCGGCAAGATGGAATATGTGGAATTGTGTGGAATAGTGTAAGACTAAAATATACATTTTGCATTTTAAAATAGAAATTAATTAAAAGGAAAGATTAACAAACGTTGTAGAAGTTAAGATGCAGTTAGAGAATTTAGAGTATCAAGACTTGTAGAAAATGTTCGTGGTAGTAATGTAAATATTTAAAATGTCCGCAGAAGTTTAGTGTTCATGGTTGTGTAGTAGCAGAATGTAAAGTCTTTGTTCCTTCCTCTTTTTGTTAGGTTGTCAACAGGTTGAGAGAGAGAGGCCAAAACAAATAAAACAGTTGTAAATAACGTGTCCATTTGTTCTCGGCGTGGAGTGAAAAAGAAGAAAATAATTGGAAGAATTTAGTCGTTAAAATACGCCATATATGAATTCGCTGTTTTTAATCCAATCACGATTCAAAATTTACTTTTCGCACTGACTTGTAAATTTTCTTAGTTGGGTTTTTCCACCATGCTTTTATTTCTTAATTTCTTATCCCTACACACTAAGCTATTGAATGAAGTTAACAGTTAATTTATGAGTTTATCATGTAAAACAATGTTAGATGTTTAAGCAGTGACCAAGTTTGGATTTGTGGAGTTGTTACAAGAAATAAAACTTTAAGCGGAATAGAAAATGACTATCAAAATCCGATAAAGTTGAATGATTTCATTTCTAATCGTATTTCATACTTAATTAAAATGCTTTAAATAAAACCTTTCCAAGTTTGAAGGGCTACACCGCCAAATTGGAGGTATAATAAGGTTTTTGGAAGAAAACTAGAAATATCTGAGAGAGATCTGGAAGCAAAAAATCTGAAATATTTCCATTATTAAAGAAACATTCTTTAACTTTCGATATTAAAGAATGCCAAACATTTATTTTTAGAGATTTTCTTCATTCCGAGAACAAGGTAATATGTAAACAATTCATCCATTTCCCATATACTATCTAATTTTATCACCCTAATCTATCCATGTTTGATTGGCTTGATCTTAATAACTATAAAGTTTCGCCATCATTAGGTCATGTATCTCTTGGACAATCCTGTGGTGGACATTTCGAGTCGTAAACCTCATGTTTGTACCCAGGTGGTAGGGTGTTGGACGGTTCTTTTTTTTTCTCAAACAAAAACACACGCACAAGTTTTAATAAAAATGGACCTAATGTGTTGAAATCGGCAACCATTGTTGTTATCGTCATCATTTATCCATCACACTCAATGGTGCATAGGGCAGCAACTTGTTTGTTGCTGTTTCTGTAACAAACTGTTTTTTTAGCCCTGCACCCAACCCCCAAACCTGGAGGATCGGTGGACCATTCTTGGTCGTTACGTTTACAGCAACTTCTTTTTTCGCATTTCCCGCCTATGGAATTCTCTTCCGCATATTTGCTTTCCTGATAGTTACAATCTCCAAGAATTTAAGGGTAAAGTCAATAGTCATCTCCTGTCACACTAACTTACATTCTCTCTCTCATGCTTTTCTACATCCACTCCACTATCATCAGTACTCGCTTCCCTCTCCTACTCTCTTCCTGACACCTCCTGCAACCTCACTCCTCATAACATTCCTCCTCGTCCACCCCACTCTCATCAGTCATCTCTTCTCTCTCCTACTCTCTTCCTGACACCCTCTGCAACCGCTCACTCCTCAACATTCCTCCTATGTAACCCCCTGCACAACAGTAGCAGTAAATGCCTTGCTTGGGGTGACACGATTAAAAAAATTTTTAAAAAGTGGTGGGATGTTTGACGGTTCTTCTTTTTTTTTTTTCTCAAACAAAAACACACGCACCAGTTTGAATAAAAATGGATCCAATGTGTTGAAACCGGCAACCTTTGTTGGTATATGGAAATGAGATATTACGCAAGAGTCCATAAATATTTTATTTGTTTCAAACGACATTTTCAGATCCGTTGATATATTCCCTGGGCTTCTGAATGACATCTTCCGTTATTTCTATGCTCCAGGTTTTCTGTCGGACATCGCGTCGTATGCGACTCCAGATTGTTGAATTGTTGCACCTGCTTGGTTTTTACGTCTTCGAAAAATCTCCTAAAATCTACGTCTGTAAATAGTACATTGTAGTGGGTTTTCTCATTCTTTTAGAATGATTTCTTTTAAAATGATTTTCAGTCAGTCAGTTAAGTGTCATACATGATACACGCTTGGGCGATCATGTCTCGAAAGAGAAATGACTGACTGGTAATGATTTTCTCGCAATAGATTGCCATTACTTTCTGCGGTAGGCTGGTTGCTAACCAAGGCTAGAGAACCCAATTTATCCTGCTATTTAGCCCATGGGTGAAAAGATGAATTAATAACTTTTGCGCGTAAGTAAGTGCAACGGATTCAACTGGAATTCGAACTTGGCCCTCCAGTTTCTCGTTCATAACCGATATCCACTGCACCACAACGCACATATATATTAAATCTAAAAAGCAAGTCTACCCTAAAAGGATACAGTACGCAAAAAAGCAAGAGTACTCTAAAAAGCTAGTGTATTCTAAAATGCAAATTTATCCTAAAAATTCAATGTAGCCTAAAAAACTAGACTACGCAAAAAAAGCAAGTGTACCCTAAAAAGCTAATGTACTCTAAAATGCAAATTTACCTAAAAAGTAAGTATAACCTAAAAAGGTAGAATACGCAAAAAAGCAAGTGTACCCTACAAAGCTAGCGTACTCTAAAATGCAAATTTATCCTAAAAAGTAAGTTTACCCTAAAAAGGTAGAGTACGCAAAATAGGAAGTGTACCTTAAAAAGCCAGTGTACTCTAAAATGGAAATTTATCCTAAGAAGTAAGTATGCCCTAAAAAACTAGAGTACGCAAAAAAAGCAAGTGAGCCCTAAAAAGTTAGTGTGTGGTAAAATTCTAGATTGGTTAACTACTACTAAATGCAATCTTTTTTTTACTATGCATACGAATTTTCGAAAATCTACGATAAAATCTAAGATATCAGCTTTCATTTAATGCGCTACTTAATGCTGTCTTTTTCTTCCTCTACGTGACTTGTCCTTCAGGAAGTTGTCGATCATAGCTCTCCACAAATTCATTGCCTTTGTCAGTCACAGTAACTTTTGTTTTTTCGTCCTCTATCCGAAACCCCGCGACATTATTCATTCACTAAATCTCACCACGTATGTAGGGCGTTGCTTTTTCCTGTCTTTCTTTACTCATTATGAGAACCAGAAATGTCTACTGTCTCTTCCTGGTGTTAAGCATAAGTATTTCTGTTTTTTGCTGTTGTACTTTTTTGCCATTATCTTCAGAACTTCGTTGTTGCTCACATAGTTTTAACAATTTCTGTATACTTAACTCTACCCATATAATTAAATTGTCGTACACGTTTGATTCTGAAGTTTCCAAAGCATATGTGATTAAGGTTACGTCTGCCAATAAAACTACTGATAGATTTTTTGCATTTCGGTTAGAATCATAATCAATGGGCAGGTTAAATAGATCGTGTGGAAAAGTATGTTTTTGTTGTACTATTTTTTCTATTTTTCTATATTCGAGAAACCCATTTTCTGTCGGCAAGAAGGCGGTCTCATTTCCAAACACGGTAATTAATACAGGGTGTCTATAAAGTTTGTGTACACTTTAAAAAATGTATAACTTTATTTCTATTTGCGATAGAAATAATTTGTAAAAAGATTAGAAAGAAGTAAATCTATATTTTGTAAGGTTTTATTGAAATTTTATTTAAGTTTCCACATGTCCTCCATCATTAGCAATATAAAGGGTAATACGATTCTGCAGTTCACGGAAAACATTTGCCAACTGATTTACAGTAATGCCTGGAATCACATTAGTTATTTTAGGTTTCAAATCTTCTAATGAACTAGATTTAGTTGCATACACAATTGTTTTCACATGAAAAAATCTAATGGAGTCAAATCTGGCGAACGTGGGGGCCAATAAAATGGTCCACCCCTTCCGATCTATCTGTATGCTTATCTAAAGATTGTTACAAATTTTGCGGTAAAGAATCATTCAATAGTTATACTTAAAACTAGGTACATTAAACTTTGTAACATTTTTACAGATTATTTCTATCACCAATACAAATAAAGTTATGAATTTTTTAAAGTGCACACGGACTTTGTGGACACCTGGTATTTCTCATGTAGATCAATCTTTCCTAACGTTTCCATTTCTTTGTGTCGTATGCCTCCATTTCCGTTTCCATTTTTTTGTGTCCAATGCCCTTCCATAATCTATAAATTATAAATATAGCGATTTCTTTACGTCTAATGCATGCTTTGCTAGTGTTATAATCACATGAATTTATTGTCCTAATGTCTTACATAAAGCCACGCTGTTCTTGTCATTTTTCCAATTCAATTCTAACCCATACTCTAATAATTTGAATTCTAATTGTTAGTTTAGTCATGTGCTTCGTCTATAATGTTGTCAGATTGAGTTTTGCTCTCATTCACCTTTTGTGTCTTTGACATCGCAAGATTGAGTGTCTTCCGATATTCCACTGCTGTCGTATATTTAATTTCTCACTTTGGTAACATTATCAATCCACATAACGTCTACGACCGTCAGCATATCAATTACAATCTCTTACGGTCCGTCTGCTTTGAAACAGGTCAAGTGATAAATGGTATTTCAAGCCACTACAAGACCTCCTACAGAAGGTAACTGTGGAAAGTGACAAAAAAGGACTACAAATAAACTGTAAGAAAACTGAATGCATGGTCATCAGCAAAAAGAGCAACCCAAAATGCCAAATACAGGTGAGGAATATCAGAATCAAGTAAGTACAAAAATTTAAATGCCTAGGAAGTGTTATAGCAGGAGATGGAAAGTGCGACACAGAGATCTGAAGGCGAATTGGCATGGCCAAGAAAGCATTCCAGAAGCTGAGTAAAGTATTAAGACACAAGAAAATTTCACTAGAAACAATGAAAACCGTGCTGGATTGCTATGTAATGTCAGTTTTTCAATACGGTAGGATGCTGCGGATATCGTGGGCCAAGCGACGATGAGGTGTTGGAAAAAATTGAAGCGAAAAGAAAATTAATAGTGAACATTAGGAAGAAACAAATGAACTTCCTGGGACATGAAATGAAGAAGTGGGGCTTGGAGAACCTGATAATGACAGGCCAGATAGAAAGAAAAAGAAACATAGAAAAGCAACGGATAACATATTTGAAGGGCCTGATCAGGTGGATGACGGAACGGGGGTTGCTTGGTGTAACAGGAGAAAACGTACTAAGAGTCACCAGGGATAGGAAAACGTGGAGAACCATGATCGCTTACGTCCTGAAAGGACAGGGCACATAGAAGAAGAAGACCTAATTAATTTCGATCTTCTTTTATGTACCGTATCGTTCCTGGACATAAGCGTTCATGGCTCTTCACTGCTTCCTAAGTCCTGTAGCCCTTAGCGTTTTTCTCCTTTTACGATAATAATGATGATAAAGGTTTCCTTATTTGTAATGGGTTTGCGAATCGGTGCAGATTTGTAAGAATGTATACATTTTTATTTTGATTGAAAATATTGCAAATGCTTCAAATTGGAATTCTCTCTGTTTCTCTTTCTCTTATTCCAAATATTATTTGAATGATGATTATTTTGTTTATTATGATTAGTTATGCAGCAAATTAGGTATCAACTTTTCTTCCGTGCATGGAGTACTACTGCCATATATGGTTCATCTCGGTGTTCCTGACAAGCAACAACGGAGAATCAGTAATGTGATAGGTACCGACTTGGCGGCTCGACTACAGCAACTTTCCCACCGACGGGATGTGGCTTCCCTTTGTCTGTTCTATAAATACTTCCATGACTTCTGCACCAACGAACTTAAGACACTGGTGCCTCTGCAACGGGTGTTTACTTGTGCAACCAGACTGGCAACTGGGTCTCACCCATTCGCAGTTAGATCAACCAAATGCAGACGACAATTCTACTCTTGCAGTTTCTTTCCTCGCACTTCCCGCCTGTGGAACTCGCTTCCTTATTCTTGCTTTCCTGACGGCTACAACCCCCAGGAATTCAAATGCAATCTCTTAACTACTTGACCCTAGTTCATTCCTCACCGCCCTGTATATCCTTTCCTTTCTCTCCACCTCTGCAACTGTCATCACATCTGTATTCCCTTCCTTCTCTTGCTCCTTTCTAAATGGTTTGTCCTTCTCTTCACTCTCTTCTATTTAGTGCTTTTACTCTTATGTAGCCCCCTGCACATCAGTGGCGTTACCGCCTTGCTCGGGGTGATGTGATAACAAAAAATAAAAATGAAAATAATAGTTTTGTTATTTTACTGCCAATTCATGACTTACTGTCTCTCCCGAAATTGTGTTGGAATCAATTCATAGAAGCGTTCTGCGACCCCCATGTTCATGATTGTAAATTTTTTTGCTAATGTTGGCAGAACTAATCGTCTGTTTGAGGCCAGAATTGATCAGCATTTACTGGGTAAGGTCTGTGTAATGTTAGTAGGGAAATCTGTATACACTTGTTAATACGTCCGCTTTTGTGTTTGCAGAACTTTTAGTAAATCATTTGCTTTCTACCTCATTTACCAGAGATTCTTTCACAGTCGTCAGCGTAATAAATTTGGATTATCATCTTAAAAGTCTTCATACCATTTATATTAAGTATAAGCAGCCTTCCCTCTGTAAAGATAAAGACTTGTTGTTGGGTCAAAATGTAATTTTTCTGTGCTTTATATTGCTGATTCTCTGGTAATATTTTTCTTTCTTCTTTGTAGTCCACATATTTACATGGTTCGGACTCAAATTATTTTTTTCTTTTTGTTCTACTTTCCGATTTACAAATTAACAGTGAGATTTTGGCTTCTATAATTTTAAAGCATTCAGTCTTAACAGTTGTTCCACCTTCTAAACGCCCATTTCTTCCTGGATCGGAAACAATTTCCTCACTCCAGAAATAGTTTGAAATGTCTTAGATGTTTCAAACTGAATCCGAATAACTTGAAAAGTAAATTTTCATAATTTTTTACGTCTATGGACGTCTTTGATTATACCCCGAAGAAGGTAAGGCTCGATTAGCGGTTGGCTTTTGTTGATTTAATTCATTCAGTTGTTTCAAATGCATAAAAGAAGTGGAAAATATAAATTGCCATCAGTGACAACCTGCGTTAGATTAAATTTTAAGAAAGATGAGTCAGACAGAAAAGGAGAATTACACTGAAGCTAAAAAGGTTAAATAATCTTTCAGGTAGCTTAAAGCAAAAAGATAATTCGATTAAGATAAGATTACTTTTTTTTAAATTTTTTACTTTTTTTAAATTTTTTTTCCTTTATTTCTTTATCAAAGGGATTTAATTATTTTGCAGATTAAAAAAACTTTGAGAGTTTTGGAGATTAACAAAGGTAGTCGATCAAGAATCATGCTCCAGGATTCAACAGATGTCGGTTACCAAGTTTTGGTTGGTGAAGGGTGCAAACCAGTTGAAATTCATAGAAGAATGTGCATGGTGCCACATGTTTCAGCCAAAAGAATGTCTACAAGTGGGCTAAACTGTTTAAAGAAGGACGGAGCAGTGTTGAGGATGAAGACAGTCCCAGGAAACCTACAGAATTGAGGTCTCCTGAGATGATCGAATCAGTCAATAACGTCATTCAGTGACAGAAGGGTGACAGTGGATGACATTGCAAGGACTTTGAGCCTATCTATTAGGACAGCACATAAAATTGTCCATGATGACCTTGCCTACTCGAAGGTCAGCTGCCGGTGGGTGCCAAATATGCTTATTGTGCAGACCATCAACGAGCTGGGCTGGGAACTGCTCCCTCATTCCCCTTACAGCGCAGACCTTGCCCCTTCAGAATTTCACCTGTTTAGTCCCTTGAAAGCATTCACGAGAGGCACGAAGCTTGAAAGTGAAGATGGAGTCAAAAGTGCTGTGAGCGATTGGCTGAGACATCAGTCCAAAGACTTTTTACGCTGAGGGAATACGGAAGCTTGTGCACAGATAGGAAAAGTGTGTAACACAGCTGGGAGACTACGTTAAAAAAATTAAGCTTCTATCTGTATTAGAAGTTCTTATACCTAAAAATTCACTTTATTTATTGAATGACCCTCGTATATTTTTTTATTTTTTTAGATATAACTTTAATATTTTCTTTAAAAACTGGCAGCTTTTTCTTTTAGCCTTTAATTCTGGATTGGCAAAGGGGTAAACGTCTAATATATTACCTTGGGCGGCGATGGAACCGACCGGGTGTGATTGACAGATATATCCGGACGTAGAAAAAAGGCCACAAAGTGACAATTTGAAAAAAATAAAAAATGCGTGGGTGAAGAAGCGTGATCCATATGTTCACTCTTCTTCACCTACGTATTTTTGCTTTTTCAGGTTTTCAGGTGGTCACTTTTTTGCCTTTATCTATTGTTGGATGCATCTGTCAAATACATCCGCTGTTCAAGGTCATATATTACAATTTTGTTTTCCAGTTGTCATTTTGTTGACTTTATCTACAGCCGGATGTATATATCAGTTACACCAGGCCACGTCCATCATTGCCTTAGAGAATATATTACAAAACGAACGAAGTCAACCCTAAAAAGCAAGGTTAGTAAAGAAAACTAGATAATCTTTCTTTGTTATCGTGTATACAGATTGTGCTAATCTGTAATAACTTATATATATATATATATATATATATATATATATAAACAAGATTATAATTATACTCATGTCGAAGACGTTCCTCAAAAACTCTCGGACGAAGGCAAAAATGGTTGTAAAAAAAGAAAGAGCTTAGGGTATGAAAGTCAGTCAAAAGTGTTCGGACAGAAATCAGCACGAAGCCCAAAGAAAAAACCCCACACGAGTAATTATCTAACAGAAAACGCTCAATATAAACATAGAGCAAGCTAAATTATTTACTTTTATATATATATATATATATATATATATAGAGAGAGAGAGAGAGAGAGAGAGATCTTAATGTGCTTTTGAGTTATAAGTCTTTTAGTTAAAAGTATCAAACATTTGAAATTTTACAGAAATTTGAAAGGCATATTTGATTCCGTCTAAAGTGCCACCCCTAATTTTCTTTCTGCATATCACTAACTATAGATAACCATTTTGTTACGATTTTTTTACTCGTGTCATTCAGAATATTCTTTGTATTATTCTATAGAACTAGATTTTGTTTACATCCGGTTTTCTCTTCATCTGTGAGAAAACTTTTACAATTTCTAAGATTAAACAGGAATTTAGACATAAACAAAGAATACAGTTTCCAGTGAATGCCATCTACAAACCCCCTAAAAACATAATCATGATAAACAACTAAGCCAAAACTATCAGATCTCTTATGATAATATTAAATAAGACTTTACGGAAACTCAAAGAATCATCATGCTTCCATTTTGTTAAAGGACCAATTAATATAATATAAAATAAATTAATAAAAATTAATACAAATAAATATAAAATAAATTAATATAAATTAATACAAACTAGTATAAAATAAATGTTATTAGTCTTATTATCAATTAGCAGTATAGCCTGGCGTTGCTCGGGTGTAATGAAAGCTTTAAAACTAATCCATGGTCCTGGATCTCAGACTCAGCCTAAAGAATATTTATGTGAAGTTTGGTGAGAATCGGATAAAAATTGTGGATTTGTATAAAGGACATACAGATAGATAAACAGACACACACAAACATCTTTTATATTATCAATTTTCTGCACTATTGTAAGAACTGCAACCTTGAAACTTCTGAATATCGTTTCTTATGTCTTTGTCTATGAGTGTATCAAATTGGATTAAAATCGGACCACTCCTTCTATAACCCGATTCTTTCGATTATCGATTTTCGATATTTATCGGGGGGTACCTCGACACAAAACCTAGCTAAGAACACTCACAGACGCTTATAGTACAATTGTGTAAAATTTCGGTTCAGCTGTTTGGGAGTCTATAGGTAACGGACACACACTCACAGACACATACACACACAGACAAAGCTCCATTTATGAATAAGTTTAGATAGATATTACTATTTTTGTTGTTTTTATCACTTAAATTTCTTTAACTCTTTATTATAGTTACATATTACAAAAAGCATACATGAACTATCTTTTTATCATATATATATATATATATGTGTGTGTGTGTGTGTGTGTGTGTGTGTGTGTGTGTGTGTGTGTGTGTGTGATGGATGGCTGTGGGTATGTATTAAGGTAGCATATCTTTATTCAAACATGTCTCACTGAATAATATAAGCATAATTTTTTTATTTTTATACTGATAGTTGTTTAATCAGTTTCTTCATTTTAAGATAAAATTCAAGGAACATGCTGTAGTTTTTTTTTTAACCCAAGTACTGTCATCTATTTCCAAGATTACGACGACAAACTTATTGTAACTGTGATAAAAATCTGCATTCCTGTCCACCTTTGCAATACAGGAAAATACTTGTTGACAATGCCAATATATTACATAACGAAAATAATGAACAAAAACTTCAAATTTCTGAGGCCCTCTATATTAAAATCAACCAATCAACACTGAACAAATTTTATTATGAATATAGCAACAATATGTTGACGTGAATATAACATTTAATGTCATTTTGTATTTCTACTAATTTCTGCTCCCTTACATTGAAAAAGCTTGTTTTTGTAAAAAAAATTCATAACTACAACAGATAAATTTTAAAATTCTAAAAAGAATGTGTTTGTGTGTGTTTTTGAAATCATTACCACAGCAAAATGCAGATTTTATTGCAGTTACTATAAGTTTTTCTTTGAAATTTACCTTTGAAGATGATCTTAAAAAAGGTTGGAAGTTCTTGGGTTAAAAAAACCTATGGCGTCTTCCTTGATGAATTTAATCTTAACATCAAAAACTTTGTTAGACAACTCCCCAGAGTTAAAAAAAAAATTACGTCTTCATGAGAAAATCACCTTTATATAAAAACTAGCATCATAGCCCAGCGTTACCCGTGCAACCCAGAACATTTTAGTAGTAGGACTCGGTTATATAAAAAAAATAATTATATAAAAAATTGTTGTTTAAAAATTGTTTAAAAATTCCATTAAAAAATCTATTTTCTTTTGTTTTGCCTAAACGTGATTTGATATTTTGTGACATTGTAAACAACATTGCATTTGTTTTTGTTTCAAAATTACGGGGGAAAATTTTTACGTTTTTTGTTGACTAAATAAATTTAACATGAAAATAAAAATTATTTACTTTGTTTTACTGAAATTAGAAATATAAAAACTATTATGCTCTAAGTTAAGAAATTTTCAAAAAATATTTAAAAATGTAGACATTTAATTTTAGAGGGAAAACTTACATCATTGCCACACGAATTACAGACAGTTGATTTCCTGCATGAAATATTTAGCAAAAACAAAAAGCTTTATTTTATTTTTAATTTTATTTTCTGAAGTATGAAATATTAAATCTGAAAAAAAAAACAGACTTGAATAATGAAATTAACCATTGGCGCTTTTTTTACATGTTTTGTTTTTTGTTTGAAAAAACACTTTTTTAAAATATTTCTTTTACTTCAAAATTATGGGGAAAAATATTCACATTTTTTGTTGACGAAATGAATTTTTAAAACGTCGGAATAAAAATTAAATATAAAGGCTTTTTTTTTCTTTTTTTAATAAAAAAATATTTTAGTTGCGTTTGACACGTGTGATTTGATTTTTGTGACGTAATTTAGACACCATTTTAGATCTTAAATGTTTTATGGAGCAAATGTAAACAATCGGCTTTAAAGTGCAAAAGGGAAAATTGCCGAACTCAAAAAGTATGTGTCAACCTGGCTTCCCTGTAGATATGAGTCCCTAGAATGTTTGAATGGCGTAGCTTAAGAAATGCATAAGGAACAGTCACACACAGATTCACAGATTGCCTTTTATATATACATATGGATATTTCTTCAGTGTATTTGGAAGAAAGCAGAACTCTCTCAGTACTCTATTGCAGGTACATTTTCCACATATTTTTGCCTACATTTTTTACAATTTTATGTTTATATATTTTTCAAACCAGTATTTAATATCTGCTCATTGTTTTATTGACGAAGTCTTCAGTTTCAGTGCTGAAACGCATACAAAATAAGACCAAAAACAAATTCCAAAGCTGAAGCAAATTTAAAACAAGAAAACTAATTTGACATTTCATATATTTTTATTAGTTTTATTGATAATGTAAAATAATGAAATATTTGAGAAAAAAGCCAACACTTGTCATGATTTGGTTACAGAAATTTGACAAAAGATTCCAATGAAAATGTGAACCTTTTAAAAGAGGATAGAGATTCCCTGTGGTCAATATTGAATCTTCTCTTCATGATAGTCTGCCTAAGTGAACACGGTGGTAGTCAGTTTAATTCTTGTCAGTTTTTTTAACTAGATAAAATTTTAATTCGGAATTCATTGACTGGCATGTTTTTCCCCAAGATATGGAGCTACATAATCTTGAAAAAAAATGTTGTCTTGTGCAAAGGGAATTCGTAGTAGTCAGTTCAATTTTTGTCAGCTTTATAAACTAGATAAAATTTTAATTTGGAATTCATTGACTGGCATGTCTTTCACCAAGATATGGAGCTACATAATCTTGAAAAAATATGTTGTCTTGTGCAAAGTGAGTTTATAGTAGTCAGTTCATTTCCTATCAGCATTTTAAAGTAGATAAATTTTAATTCATAATTCACTGACTGGCATGTCTTTTGCCAAGATATGGAGCTACATAATCTTGAAAAAAAATGTTGTCTTTGAATTTGAGTCAAGTAAACATTCTCTGTTAGTTTTCTGTAAGTTCTTAATTAAAGCTCTACTATATCAAACATTTAACTGAATTTGTTTCATCACTAAGGATAATAACTCAGGGGAAGTGATGTTAAGAAGATTATCTTGTATGAATCTTCATTACGAGGAGAGTCCACACACTTTACATTATTCAAAATGTCATGTCAAATAGTTATTAGTTGAACAAGGCAAAAACAAGCAGTTATCTCTGTCATTAAGCTGATATTTACCATGCTTTGCATTGATAGTACAAATTAAATAGAAAAATTGTGTTGCCCTAAAATTTAAGGTGGAGAAGGCCTATTTGCCTTAAGTTCTTGAGTTTTATCAATTTCTGGTTCAAGTGGGAAATAGACAATGACATCATCAGTTACTAAAACAGGCTTTTTAAAATAATCTAACACACACACACACATATGCACACGTACACACATATATATATGTAAAGTGGAATTGGAATTCAAAGTATATATATATATATATATATATATATTCCAAATTCCACATTCCAAAAGTGGTTCATAGTATTTGATCTAAAGATGTTTGATTTTATTATTAGTCTGCATTCATATATTTAAGAATTAGGTATCATCATCATCATTCATTTATCCATCACACCCAGATAGTGCATAGGGCAGCAACTTTTTGTTGCTGTTTCTTTAAAAAATGTTTTTTTTTTTCATGGGGCAAGGTTGTTAGCCCTGCACCTAACCTCCAAACCTGGAGGACCGGTGAACCATTCTTGGTCCTTACGTTTACAGCATCTGATATTCCCAAATGGTCACCCATTCAAGTACTGACCAGGCTTGATGTTGCTTAACTTTGGTGATCGGACGGGAACTGGTGTATTCAACAGGATATAGCCGTAGACAAAAATTAGGTATATATAGGATTAATATAGAGAAATTTGTCACTTGGCTGAGCAGAGTCATGCTAAATTCGAAGTTTTGTAAAGACACCACTATGATGTCTCCACTCAGCAGGGCTTTTTTTAAAATTCAAGTTGTTAAAATCACCAAGTAATTTAATAAAATAATATATATATATATTTATGGAATTGCGTGTGTAAAAAACTTCCAGATAAAAAAGAAAAATATGTAAGAAAAAATTGACGACCATCTGATGGATTGACTATTTTTGTTCTTTTGCATCTTTTGTTTATGTTCAACTTAGCCATTTTGATACTGACCAGGTTTTTTATACAAACACTGCACAGTAGCCAACTCATTGTTATCAAATATAACACGTATTATTATTAGTAGCAACTGTAGTATTATATATATACAGTATTGTGCAAAAGTATTTGGACAAGAACTATTTTATCTTTTATGAGGCATCAAAATAAAGTTTAAAATCACCCCTGTCCTAACACGTTTGTACACTAACGGTAGTGTGCAAAATTGTTAGGACAGGGGTGATTTTCCTAAAAAATACAGGGTTAAAAGCCAAACCTTTGTAAGAATTATTTAACTAAAAAGGAAGAGAAAAGAAGACTTTGGAATTTGAAATGGCAACCCACAAAGCTCTGATCTCAATTCTCTTGAACATCTATGTGATATTTTGGATAAAAATAAATTGAAAAACCTAATGTTACTTCACAAGGAGATACCATTATATACATTGAAGAAGCTTGTGATATCAATGCCTGACAGAATGAAGGCTGTGATCAAAGCAAAAGGCTATTATACTAAATATTAAATTTATTTTGTGACAAGTATTTTTTCTTGTTAAAGCATTTGTTGAGTAAATCAAATAAAATGTCTTTAATTAAATTAAAGCATTTGTTGTGTGAATCAAATAAAATGATTTTAATTAAATTGTTTATTTTCTGTCAATATGCCTCATAAAAGATAAAATAGTTCTTGTCCTAATACTTTTACACAGTACTGTATATATATATATATATATATATATATATGGTTAGGTCACAATGCATTTAGTAAAATAAAGGAAGGTAAATAATTTTTTGGGTATTACCTATTTATTTTAATATTTCGAGATCAAAATCTCATCCTCAGAAGGGCAGGGGAGTGTGTGTCTGTCTGAGTGAGTCCGTGCCTTTCAAGGAATGGCCATTCCTGGCTGCTGCTGGTGCTGCTGTCATTAATTTTACAAAACTTTACTATATATATATATATATATATATATATGGAGACATGGCTGAGTGATATGTATATTTGCTTTCTGACGATGAGATCTCGGATTGAATCTTACATTGTTCAATTTGTCAGGGAGTTATTAGT
This sequence comes from Ascarosepion bandense, assembly GCA_037127315.1. Lineage (NCBI taxonomy): Eukaryota > Metazoa > Mollusca > Cephalopoda > Sepiida > Sepiidae > Ascarosepion > Ascarosepion bandense. Next base: position 1,638,426 of record JBBBDQ010001707.1, read on the forward strand.
CTAGAGGAGGTGATCTAAACATGTCTTTGGAAAGTGCCTGAAAACCCAACCATAGGCTGACCCAAGCCTTGTGAGTGAAATTGGGGAGATGGAACTCTTTGGGAGCTGTTGATAGTTGTTCTAGCACAAGGTCACAACTCATCATAAATGAGCCTGAGAAGATGTCTTCAATGAGGATTAGCTAACCACTCTGTTAAATGGGCATCTCTGGAATACACACACACACATACACCCCACACACACACATTCATATATATATATATTTATATGTAAATATAACGCAATAAAAGAGATCTATTAAGTATATATTAGTAAATATACATATTAATTTCTATTTAATGAATGACTTAGAGGTTCATGCACTATACAATCATTAGATCCATATTATGAACTGACTGTTTCTAGATTTGAATTTTGTCTTTTTGGTACTAGCTTTTTTTAAAGTCATTGCTGAAACTTAAAACTTAAATAGGAAACTAACATTACAGAAGTTTTAAAAAAACAAAATATATATGTATATATATTTAACATAGGTTATAAAGGAGGACACTTGTGTTCATTTATTTTCTGTGAATGAAGGCATTGAAAAAATGTTTATATATATATATATATATATATATATATATATATATATGCACACACATATGTATGTATTGTGTATATGCATATGCAATGCACACGCATATATATAAATAGACATAACAATACATGCCGACTGTGAAAAAATAAAAATAGTGAAAAATAACTAAGAAATAAATAAATTAATTAATAAAAAAACACTTGGTCTCTGGTTTAATCAGGGTCTAAGTATTTAAATAGATATTTATTTCTATGCCTGCATGTGGTCCTTAATTCACTTCTTTTGTTTAATAAATTAGTGAGTAAAAGACCACAGGCAAACATAGAAATAAATATTTTGATTTTAGTTTTCTATTTCATTTTTAGATTTCAGTATAAACCAAATTAAAATTATACATTTAATAAATGAAAAAATGACATTCTAGATTTATAAATTATTATGACTTCAAACAAAACTAGTACCTAAAACAAAAATTCAAATATAAAAATGGTCAGTTCATAATTTGCACCTGATGATTGCATAGTGCATGAAACTCTGTGTTATGCTTTATATTTATATATATATATATATATATATATATATATATATATACTTTGAAAGAGAGAGTGAGAGTTTTACAAGAAATCAACTTCATGTATCTAAATCAAAAGAATAATATGTTTGTTAGATTGACATGATGACATGAAAATAAGATGTAGCAATTGATGAAATAAACTGTTTATCTAAATTCCACATGCACACGGGCACACACGCACACACACACACACACACACACACACACACACACACACACACACACACACATATATATATATATATATATATATATATATAACAAATATATCAGTCATTCATTTAAGTGCCATACATGAAACATACTCAGGCAATCATGTCTCTTTTAATCCATGACTGAGTAGGCAGAAGATTTTCCTGCAGCAAGTTGCTATTTCCTTCTGTTGTAGACTGGTTACCAAACAAGGCTATAGTAACTGATTTGTTATGCTATTTAATCCATAGTTACAGGGAGAAGAGATGGATTCAAAACTTTTCCAAGAGTTTTTGCACATAAGTGAATGCAGCGAAATCAACTTGAATTTCAACTTGTCTCTCAGTTTTTTGTTTTGAGTTGATATCCACATTGCACCACAATACACAGAAATAAATGATGAAATAAATATGTAAATATAAAAATTAAATATTTTTCTCACTCCCTTCCTCTCTTTCACTCTTGCCATATATATATATACTTAAATCCAATGTAGTTAAAATCCCAAGGGTGATACAATTAATAGTATTTGTTGAAAGTTAAATATCAAAACTGATCCAGCCTGAGGGCTCAATGTAAGTAGAATTATTTATTTACAGAGTCAAATATGTTTTTACATATAAAACTTTGATATGATAATATATATATATATATATATATATATTCTCATAGATAAGTGTGAGTTTGTAACCCTGGGTTTCACGCTCTTGCGATCATCAGACAAACTCTATCAGCTCTATCACTGATATTGAGCGCTTTCAAATAAGTACCATGCATATATAATATATAAATAATATAATATATATCACAAATTGCATATATATATTGATATTTATAATTATATATATACACTTTTCATATATATATATATATATATATATATATACATATTTATACATATAATAGTATATATATATATATATATATATATATATATATATAAACTAATATATAGAGATATGGATTTAGATAGTTATAGATATACACATATATACATAAAAAATGTCATTTTAAGTTATCAACACTGGTATCAACACAAAGTGTCCACAGTCTGCTTCATGCTCTAAAACAAATTCCACAATGAGAAATTATCTACACACCTTATCAATGAAAAAATATTCATAATTAGTGATGAAAAGTTACATTTATGAAAATGTATTTCTATATTTTCGTCTCTGTGCTTTTTTGTTCAGATGACATATATACAGTAAAACAACTGGATGGATTCAGCTGAAATGTGTCATACCCATACTTTTTGATCCCAGGGTAGATATAAACATCTACTGTTGTCCAGCAAATTTGTTATTGAATAAAAATGTGCCTTCATTCAAATGTAATGTCTAAATGTTTGTCAGCATAACATATCTCATAATGATGATGTAATAATTGAAATGCACATTATAATAAAATAAAACATTATTTAAGTAGTAAATAATTTCAAATTTTGGGCAGTTAATTATTTAAAACATATTTAATGTCTCATATATTTCTTTTTATTGGTCATGTGTTGGGTTTACTTTTTGCTAGCATTAATACATTAACAAATAGCAAATTAATATCGCAACATATTTGCACATAATTGTGCTTTATGTGAAATACATATATTATTTTATGTAATATCTTTTTAATATTGAATAATCCTAATCTCACAAAAACATTTTCTAATTTTAGATAATCTTTTAAATTCAAGCTGAAAAATAACAATCAAAATCTTGAAACTTTGATTTAAAACTGGTCATTTCAAAAAGTAAACTCATCCTTTTCTTGCTATTATTAATTCACACAAATCACTAAAACTAGTAATGTCTTTAATCTACACAACAAAATGGTTCAAGTAGAATCTATTTGAATGCCAAACAGCTTTGACAAGCTTAATTTAAAATTTTCTTTTCATATATTCCTTGCAAATCTCAAATTTAATTACCAAATCATTGATTTTTCCATGTTGCCCTTCATTGATCGCCTGGAATACATAAATAAATTCGCTAAAAGTTTTTAAATTATTTGATGCAAAAAAAGATGAGAAAACAAGAAAAAAGCATTTTTACTGAGAGTTCATTTTTCAAAGATTTTCTATAAAGATGACAGACAATAAAATAAGTAAAACATATATACATAGTAATAAATGTTCAGAACCTTGGTCAAATATCTGACCATGAAAGAAATTTGAGCCCTCTGAGATCAGGCATTTTGTAGTCAAGTTTAAAATACAGATAAAAAACTTCATTCACTTTTTGAAACTCAAACACAAAAAAAATTACAAGGGTCACAAGAATCATTTTTCTTCACACACCGAATGTTTGATACACAAAAAAATATTTCAAAAACTCCCATATCTGTTTTTGTGAGCATTCAGATTTCAACATGTAGAACCAAGTGAAAAAATTTGGTTTTACTTTTTGACCATTGGATCAATCTTCTGTAATTTAGAATTAAAATCTGCTTTCTTCCAATTTGTCTTGGAAATTTAACTTCCAACTAGCATGAGAAAAAAACTTAAAATTGTCTTGGACAAATAAAAAGTTGCATAATAGAAAACTGGAACGAGTTTAATACGTTAGCTCAAAGGCTAACCACTTTAACCTTTGCAACCTGTTTTTTCTTTATATTTACATCTCATTCAATAAGCATTACCATTTAGATTCAAGCCATTTTTAAACAAAGATTTTAGTGGCTATAACAACAATATAACAAAGAACTAGGGAAATTAACAAAATTTTCTTGGAACTTATTTCCACTTTGGGATTGTGAGAGTCAAATTAAGACATAACCTTTTTACAGTTCCAATCAAAAAGAATCAAGAAATAGAAAAGAAATAAAAACAGAATCAACACAGCAGTGAATAAATGTGGCCTTTAGGAATTGGTTTCTTGGATTTATTCTGAATTTAAATTCAAAAGATCTTTTAGCTTTAGAAGATATATCTTTTTTTTCTTGACTATGAAACTTTGGTAAATTGGTCTAATGCCATGTTATTTTTTTACCGGACAGTTCATATCTCAATTTTTATCAAATTTCAGAATAACATTATTAGAAAAAGAAGCAAAATATGTTCTGCAGTAATCACATCACCATTAAGTGCAGTGAACTGCAAAGATATACAATGCAATTTGTGTAAATATTGCATCTTTCTAAAAAAAAGTTCTAAATCAAAAGATATTTTTCATTCATTTTTAACTTATTTTTTAATTTTAGTATTTCAATAAATATGAATTTATTTTATCTTTATATTTAGCTTTTACACCAAGCAAAGAAGAAATAAAAACAATTCTAAAATATTAGCAAAAAATGCATCAGATTATTATAACTTTTTTTGCCAGAAATATTTAGCTGTGAATTTAGGATTAATCTCTGAGTTTACTGAGATTAACAAAGGCTTTGAATTCTGAGATTTTCAATTGGAAAGATGCAAATATTGGCTTGAAAGTAACTGATGCAAATAAAGAAAATAAAAGACTAAAAGATTAGTATAAATTGGAAGCAAGGAAAACTTTGTAAAAAGTGATTCAGCGGAACGTTCTCAAAAAACCTAGAAAAATCTCCAAGTTTCTAAGACTAATACTTTTTTATTCCTTGGATTATTTAAACTGTTGCTTTCATCATTTTTTCATTTAATATATATGTTAGCTGCCCTTAATTGTATTGTTGATTCCAGGTTATTGAGAAATCTCTTAGAACTTTTGACTTTGCTTTTTTATTTTCACGGCACAAACATGTCCTTTTGATAGTATTCCCCAAGAATGGCCAATGTAAACAAAACACAAGGCTGAATATTAAAATCTTATCAGAATAATTTCATGCTTGCTATCCAAATGATGATCAAATAAACATACAGACAGTCTCTCTCTGTCTTTCGCCAACAACAAAATTTATCTGGTGCTAGTGTGTCAGTTCCCATTTTGTGTTAGTGTGCACAAAACTGCAAAAGTCCCTCAGTATATTCACAAGAGAATGAAATTTGAAAAGTCTCCCCACTGCAGAAAGGGAAAAATCTGAATCTTGTTTCAAAGATGATTGATTATTTGTTCCCAGATTTCCACATGGTACAGTCTTACAGTTTTGGAGTAGGTAGGTTTACTCTGATTGGTTAGGTATTGTCATTAGGACTCTGCAAAGTTGGCATCTTTGAAGAAAGATTATGTGAACAGTCATAAGAGAACGGGACAGATACTATACTTTGTTCCTTGATAGAAAAGCATAATTGTCATATATAAGCAAAATAATAGTAGAGATAATAAGTCATTATTAGATAATAATAATAATAATAATAATAACACAACAACAATAACAGCCTGGACATAGTGATAAAAAATCACAGAAATAGAATGTTCTTTCATATTAACCTGACCATTCTTGTAGACTGCAATAGAGCTTTCAAAATCTGAGAAAATCAAAATACAAAGAACTTAAAATGGGAATTTTAAGAATCTGACATGAAGACACCAAAAATTTTATTTATAGTTAAATCTATGGTTTTGATTGGGAAAAATTCTGATCAGTCGATTGACTGGGTCTCTGGAAGCCAATGTCTTAAGGAAATACAAAAACATTGTTTCTATGATCGCAGCTGACACCCTAAAAAGGTCTTTGTTATTAAAATTTGTGTTTTATTTTGATTTTCCACAGAAATATGTGAGAAAATTACCCCAGTACCGTTTCTGATTTAATGTCTTTGACTGGAACCCAAAGAAACTGAGTATAGAACAGAATTCAAACAGTACACAGAGACAGAACAATCAAAGTTAATTACCTAAGGCATTGTGATCAGAGTAAAATACACTAATTAACCATAAGTAACTATATGAAGTGTAACTTATAAAACTTTGCCTCTTAATAGTATACAAAATATTTAACAATGTTATTGCAAAGAGATCTTTATGATTTAAAGATATGCAAAGGTGCAAACTGAAGGAAAAGCTGCCTCAATAGTTAGTGACTCTTACGTGAGAATTTCAGTTGAATTATTCACAATGGTTTTACATTCACAAGAACCAATTATTATCACCAACATCATAGCTACAATGAAAATGTTACAGAAAAACACCAAAATGAGAAGCAGAAAGCTTAATATTGACAGAGACATCAGGGAATGTCTCCAAAGTGAAGAAACGTGTTTCTAGCATAATGATTTCAGAGCATAACAAAGATTCCTTAAAAACTTACTTTTTTCACACTTGATTTAAACTTAATCTTGTCTGTGGGATATAGGTCATGTGCCAAGCCCCATTTTGAAGAAGCAGCACACCTCAAAGTGATAGTCATAAGAAGTGGTAAGTAAAATGCTTTTCCTTGTTTCAGGAAAAACAGATTGAATAAAATGCTTGTTTAATGGGATGCCAATTTCATAGAATCTTTCAGGAAAAAATATGAATTCTATTTGCAAGATTTTAGGCAGGTGCAATAATGACAAGAATATTTGATAAGCAAAATAAAAAATTGATGACAAATAGTAATGCTATTATCTTGTTTAGTTGTTAGCAGTTAATACAAAATATCAACCTCTTCTGATGTGATTCTGTTTCTGTCTAAAAGAGCAAATTAAAAGAATTGGTCAAACAATCAGTTTTAAAGACTAAAGTTTATAGAAGGCATATAAAAAGAAGATTCCATTAGCTTAATCTTTTGCCAACTGAATTAATTCTTAAATGTTATCAGTTTTAAGGTAAATCAAATTTAAACAATTTGTGAGTAAGTTAACTTCTCTATATGACAAATGTTCTAATTAGATCATGTTACTCAGGTTCTGGGGTTTTCATTGAAACAGAGGGGAGGGGCAAAAACTATCCATGTTTGACTCTCCAGAATTTTCTGGTCTATCTAGAAAGGGTTAAAAATAATTTCTGTTTGCAAATATTTATTGAAGATTAAAAATTTAATTTCAAAACAATTTTTATGTAGGTGTTTGAAATATTTGTTTGAAATATTATTTGAGTTCAGTGTTTCTTTTTTTCCAAAATGCTGTACTGGAGTTTTCTGGATTTTCAAAAATATATTATTTGTTAAAAAAAATGAATGAAAAAGTCAGTGAAACAATTACATTTTTTTTAATTTTTCATTTAAATAAGATTATTTGAATAGTTTGCAATTTTTTTGAAGAAGAAAATCTGAGTAGCGACAACTTTTTTGTTGATCTGATTCGACATTAATTTCTCTTCTATATTAATAGTGTAACACCTAAATTAAAAAAGAACAATAATAAAAAAAACATAGATTATTATTTGAATTGCTTATAAATTTTTGGATCTAAAATAATCTAAAAAAATGAACATTTATCATAATTAGAATGAATTCAACTGAAAGTAAGATATTTCATTCCTCTCTCTCTCTCTCTCTCTCTCTCTCTCTATCTATCTCTCTCACTCTTTCTCTCTCTCCCTCTCTTTCTCTCTCTCTCTCTCTGCCATTTGCTTGTCTTGTGCTATTCATTTTTTTTTTGCTTTGTATTGATATTTTAATTATGATATTTTTTTTCTTTTGTTTCAATTTTGTGTGTGCCATGTTTGTACTGTCAGGAGGCATGCTAGTCATTTTTTTGTTTTTTGTTCCAGTCCCCTACCCCAATTTCTGCATGTCTATACATAGACATTTATTATGAAGGATGGTGAACAAAATGGGTTCAGATTTTGCCATGCATTTATTATTGATAATCTCAAAGAGGTTGTTCCCTTTAAAAAGTAAAAAAAATATTATATACATGTATATATTAATACAGCTTATAATATTTTGGTCTAAATTCATTGCAAAGACATTTAAATAAAATAAATCTGACTGCTTTTTTGCAAGTTGGAGTCAATGTTAAGTTTAAATTTTCTGTTCATGACGCTTGATAAAACTGTTTTAAGGTTAGAGTTGTTAATTCTTTTTTAGTTATTTCGAAATAACATTAGCTGATTCTTTTGATATTTCTATCACTTTCCAAAGTGTCACTGACGTTTCCAAAGAATTATGAACAAAACCTTACTTCTTTTAAAACAAATTTTCTTACACATTTACAAACCTGTAAGAAAAAAGCAATTTCATCACGATGATACATAGTTGTATCTCTTTCTATCATATTTTGCTATCTGCTTAAATAAATCAGTAAATTTGTTGCTGCCTGAGAAAAATTGTATTTATTTTAAACATAATCTCATTTTCTGTCAATGCTGTTAACCCAATCTTTCTCCATTAATCCTTTAGTATGAACATTATACAGTGAACATTTCAGATCAAAATGTGGCTAATAATTGTGTCAGGCCTAGCATCAGAAATAATTTGAAAATGTTCCAAATTTGTGTGTCTCTTAGAAAGTCTAGACAAGCATTTCACGACCTTTTTACTGTTGTATAACCCTTAAAATAAATTACATGTCTCAATGAACCCCTGCGTAAAAACAAAATTATATGCCATATTTTTCTCATTTTCATCGTAGTTCACGTGGTAAATATCAAAGTATATATTTTTAAATAACTGGTTTAAGGAAAGATTAATAATTCTTTGTCAATTTTTTCCGATAATGCTAAATAAAATTAATTCAGTTCATTTGTAATACTTCATCAGGGAGTTTTCATTCATGCACAAAAAAATGCTAAACCCAAACGTAAAAAATAAACATATACCTATGATATGAATGTAAATTGTAGCGATACTGGCAAATTAATACGCCTAATTTGCATAAGTGCAAGAGAGAGCCTATATAACTCGTCACTGAGAATAAGTATGGACAAGCTTAGCGACTGATTAGTGTTAAACCTCACTTCATGTCATAAACAAAACAAAAACAGGTAATTGAAGCATCAGTTTATGATTTATTTATCCTCGACTGGCAATGTTAAAAAAACATCAGGTAAATCAAGGCAAACGTCCTGTGAACCAATAAATAGGCTAGAAAATGTTACTTTCAAAGCCATTTTGATAAAGTAAAACCTGCTTCTCTAATGTGAAACCTGTTCTTGTCTTTTGCTACACAAACATTTAATTTGAGGTTGAAATTTAGATAAACACACGGATTTCATTCTCAATTGAGAGGAGATGATTTCTGTCTTTGCTCTTGATACTTGTTCAATAAAAGTCTTACTCACAAATAATAACACAATAGGTTAGAGGGGATGATGTATATATTAATTACAATAACCAAGAATATATTTATGTATGTTCAGTAATATTATGCATATGAAATTAAATAAAAAGTCATTTGTTCTCGCAGAACCCTCAGAGACCCTTTTGCAGAAACTTAGGGTTCCAGGGAACCCTGGTTGAGAAACGCTAGTCAAGACATTCCTCATCATAGTAAAGATGGTGCGAGGAAGCTTCCACTTCCTGGCATTTAGGGTTTCTTTATGAAAGAATCCAGCTTCTACTGAAATATCAATGGCAATAGTTTTTTGGCCAATTTATTTTACCAGTTTCATGTATTCCAGATTAAAAAAAATATATATTTGGTACATTTACTTTAACAAAGGGAGCAAACTCTTATTTTCTTAAGTCAACCAAGTTCTTATTTATTTGCTCGTGTCAAATGCAATGAAATTTTTTGTTATGAAAAAAAAATATTCAGAAAATTTTTCAAAAAAATCTACTACTGTAGATTCTAATGTTTTTGTTATTTAATTTGTTTTTTTATTTTTTATAGAACAAATACAGAAAAAATAAGTTCATGCCTTTCCTAAGAATAAATGAACATAGTCTGAATTTGAATTGAACTTATTGGTTCCACTGATCATATTTATTTTGCACAGCAACTTTAGAAACTGTTTTTGGCTAAAAACAAACAATATTGATGTTGTGTAGAGTGCTGAGATATTCATTGTGACAATGATCATGACTTTAAAAAGAAAAGACAATAAACACTCTTCCTCTTTTCGAATTTATCTCTGCTAAGACAATTTCCTTCCTCTGGCAAACTAACTAGTTAATTTCAAATAAATCACATGGCTACTTGTGCAGGAACTCACCTACTATGACTAAGGACATAAATCTTTTCATACAGTTTTTAATTATCTGTATACTTGTAGATATATATATACAATATTCCTCAAATGTATTGAATTCATTTCTTTTCAAAATATTGAATTCCTATTTTTTAAAGTCTCCATCCTCCTCAGCCACAATAAGTAACAACTGGTATGCCTAAAAACTGGTGACTCATCTCATCCCTTTGTTAGAAATGATCCAGAAAGAAAAAAACAATTGAACAGGATTAAGATTTACTTAAGTCATCAAAGCAGGAAATAGAATCAAAACATGTATTAAGAGAAGCACCTGCTGGGTTTAAAGATCAGTATTTGAAAACCTCGGTTTTTCTCAGTCCGAAATACACAAAAATACTCGGCGGACCTGTACAACACTACCACCACTTTTAAATTTTTTGATTTTCATTTTTTTTTTTACTTTTTTCACTGCAGTCTTATCAATTATTACATAAACATTCCGATTACCAAAAACAATTTGAAAAAATTTAAATATTTAAAAACTTTTAGGTGGGGGCTCAGTTTCTCGTACAATGTTATAGTAAATCAATCCTCCATTTTGGAACCACTCGTGTTGGAGTTGCTTTGTTTATGTTTTATTTTTGATGAGTTCTTGTCTTTTTTTTTGATTTGGACAGTTTCTTTTTATTTCTACATCAGATCACTGAAAAATATGATATTTAAAACATATAAAAACATTTTGGAGATACTGTGGACATTTTCTTTTTGTAAAAAAATTGGAATGAAAAATATGACATGTAAAACATAAAAAAATAAAACATTTTTGACAGTTTGTTTAAAATAATTCATATGATATTAAAAAAAAATATTTCAAAGAAATAATTCCTGTTCTAATAAAATCTTTAAACATAAACTTTTTTTCATTAATTTCCTATACTATCTTATTTACTATAAGGTTGTATGAGAAACTGAGTCCTCCTTAAATTGTTTAAATATAAAAATTTTTCCAAATCTTCTTTTTGTCGGTCGGAAAATTTAGGATGTAATCAATAAGATTGCACTGAAAAAAATAAAAAAAATGAAAATCAACAAATTTAAAGGTAGTGGTAGTGTCGTACAGGTTTTGTCCAATACTCAAATATAAAACAACACATTAATTTGGAATTTTTCACAGAAATTGTATCTTTTTAAACTTGTCCAGTAAAGTGCTAATCAAAGCTGGTAAATGACAAGTACTTTTGTTATTTCAAGCAAAAAATGAGGCGAGTGGACGGAGGGGAGTTCCACAGGCGGGAGGTGCGAGGCTGCTGGAGTAGAATTTGCATTTACATTTTATTGGTTTCACAGTAAAGGGGTGGGACCTGGTTGCTAATCTTGTTGCTCTAGTAAATTCATATATAGGGGTCACCAGTGAGCTAAGTTCATCGGAGCAGAGGCCGTGAAAGTGTTTGTAGAAGAAACACAGGGAAGCCACATTGCGCCGGTGAGAGAGTGACTGTATCTGGGCTGCCAAGTGAGAATCGGTCACATTACATATTCTTCATTGGATTTTGTGAAGGACCCCTAGGTGGATAGCAGGAGCACCCAACAGGATGTGGCAGTAGTATTCGGTGCACAGGTGGATGGTGGATTTATATATGTGCAGGATTGTTTCAGACGAGGAAAGGCTTCCTGCCCTGCACAGAAGTCCGACCTTCTTAGCAGCTGGTTTAGCTATGAATTCTATGTAGTCATTCCACTTGAGGTCTGTTGTGAGAGTTAACCCGAGGAGGTGCAGTGTTTTACTTTCAGAAAATATATATATATATATATATCTCCTTAGAAAATATTTTTAACATCTGCTAATGATTTAAGATATTTGTATTGTTCTCATCTTTGTTATAATGTTTTGGTGGTTTTGGCCTCCAGCCTTCGTTAGGTGATAATCTACAGGGATCCTGTTTAGGATGTGGTTTCTGGCTTTCTCTTTTCCAATCTTTTCACTTTTCTTTTTTGTTTATTTGTTTTTTTTTCAATTGGAGTAGATAGACTGAACTATTGCCTGGTTCACACTCCACCCACGTCTATTGAACAGGTGAAGAGGCTCATCCCTTGTTCCCTGTTTAGGATGTGGTTTCCGGCTTTCTCTTTTCCAATCTATTCACTCTTACATAACCCCATGCACACCAGTGGCCTTACCGCCTTGCTCAGGGTGATATGATTAAAAAAAAAAAATAAAAAAATAAGATTATTATCTCTTATTTTGCACACATACATATGTGTGTGTGTGTGTGTGTGTGTGTGTGTGTGTGTGTGTGTGTGTGTGTGTGTGTGTAAAATTTCAGCTAGTGCATATCTGTAAAAGGACAGTATGAATAAAGACGAAAAGAAACTTATCTTAGCCAACACGTTTTGTTCCCTGTTGTCCACCTGTTCATTTTAATGGAGAGGATAAACATACTTAATCAAAACTATTAATTAAACAGAAAATGTTACAAATAAAGAGAAAAAAAGTTTTTTTAAAAGTCAGTTAAAATGTATTGATTTTTCATTCAAATATTGATTTGTTATTGATATGCAGTGTTGATTTATGAGCAGCTTTTTTGATAAAAAACTTTGGAACAGCTTTACAATCCCTTCTGAAAACAATAGAACTTTTGCAGCAACTAATATATATTAGGCTTAGTTTTTTTATTTATTTATTTATTTATTATTTTTTTTAAAATCATTTCACCCCAAACAAGGCATTCCACTGCCACTATTGCACACGGGGGTTATGTAGGGGAAGGTAAAAAGGAGGAGTGGTTAGGTGTAGGAAATATCAGAAGGAAGGTGATAGATGGGTAAGGATACCGAGGATGAGGATTGGGCAGATGGGAAGAGTGTTTGAAAGAACGGGAGCGAGTTAGTGTGTTAGGAGGTGTCTATTGACCTTATATTTAAACTCCTGGAGATTGTAGCCATCAGGGAAGCAATCATGTGGAAGGGAATTCCACAGTCGGGAAGTGCGAGAAAAGAAACTGTTGGAGTAGAAGTTGTGGTTGCATTTTATAGGTTTCACTGTAAAAGTGTGGGATCTAGTTGCTATTCTAGTTTCTCGTGCAAATTCGTATCTAGGGGGCAGCAGTGATCTAAGTTCATTGGAGCAGAAGCCGTGGAAGTATTTATAGAAGAGACACAGGGAAGCCACGTTGCGCCGGTGAGAGAGAGACTGCAGGCGATCTGCCAAGTTGGTATTGATCACATTACAGACCCTTCACTGTACCTTGTCGAGAAGCCCGACCAGATATGGCAGCAGTATTCAATGCACGGGCGGATGGTAGATTTTTATATGTGCAGGATAGATTCAGATGGAAAAACTTCTGGGCCCTGCACAGAGAAACGACTTTCATAGCAGTGGATTTAGCAATGGATTTGATATAGTCATTCCATTTAAGGTCCGCTGTAAGTGTGAGACCAGGGAGGCGTAGTGTTTTGAGTGGTGTTTGTAGTTTGGGAAGTTATAGATCAACTAAGATAACTCTTGTATTAGTGGAATAATTCAAAAATATGTTTCTCTTATAAAGTGGGTACATCTTTTACTCATTTTAAATTTTTCAAGGCTCTTTTTCTTATCAGGTTTGACCTTTCATATAAAGGTTCAATTAAACAGAAACAGTGAATCTCTTTCTCTCTCTCTTTCTTATGATAACATTTATTCCTTTTTATGAAAGCATTTACTTCCTAATCAGAGCTGCTATTAGCAAACAAAATATGCATGCATATTTAAAAGGAGAGCCTGTTTAAAAAGAAAGAGATACAGGCATATATACAGCAATAAAGAGATTAATTTCTCCAATGACAAAGAGATTTAACAGATTTTGTAGAAATGACTGGTTTAATAGAGCTGAAAGCTTTCAGCCAAAAAAAGCTATCCTTATATATTCTAAGGCCTTTCAGATGATGATTATACAGCTACCCAACTTTCTCTTGCTTAATAGGAAGTGAAAGAATCAAAGTGTCAAAAGAAGAAAGGAAAACTCTCTGTGACATAACACAAAATAAAACTGATCACACACACACACATACTGTGCAAAAGTATTAGAACAAGAACTATTTTATCTTTTCTGAGGCATCAAAAAAAATTAAAAGCATCCCTGTTTTAACACTTTTGCACATTACCGGTAGGACAGGGGTGGTATCCCTAAAAACCTCACCGAAATTCAAATACAGGGTGAAAAGCCAAACCTTTGTAAGAATTATTTAACTAAAAAGGAAGAGGAAGGAAGGATTCTGAATTTGAATTGGTCCCCATAAACCCCTGATCTCAATCATATTAAACATCTATGGAATATTTTGGATATAAGAAAAAATTGATAAACCTAATGTTACTTTGCAAGACACACTTTGGGAACAAATACAAGCTGCTTGGCAGAAGATACCATTAGATATATTGAAGAAGCTTGTGATGTCAATGCCTGACAGAATGAAGGCTGTGATCAAAGCAAAAAGCTATTATACTAAATATTAAATCTATTTTGTAACAAGTATTTTTTTCTTGTTAAAGCATTTGTTGAGTAAATCAAATAAAATTATTTTAAATAAATTGTTTATTTTCTGTCAATATGCCTCATAAAAGATAAAATAGTTGTCGTCCTAATACTTTTGAACATTACTGTATATATATATATGTATATATATATACACACACACACACACACACTTGGTGCGATTTGTAAATTGTCGCAAATATTTTATTATTTCAAAGTGAAATGCTATTATACTAAATATTAAATTTATTTTGTAACAAGTATTTTTTTTGTTAAAGCATTTATTGAGTAAATCAAATAAAATTATTTTAAACAAATTGTTTATTTTCTGTCAATATGCCTCATAAAATATAAAATAGTTCTCATCCTAATACTTTTGAACAGTACTGTATATATATATATATATATATATATAGATAGATAGATAGATAGATAGATAGATAGATATATTCTGTTGTAAGCCATCAAGAAAATTTCAAGTCAAATTTTTTTCTTATTGTTATATGATAGCATTTTTCTAGGCCTAAGTATTCATGCTTAATTAGAATGCAGGCTATATATGAGGTCAGGTTTTAGTCGGTCTTCAAGCATATTGGGGAATAAAGCCATCAAGTACCCTGTTGGTCCAAGAAAAGTTTATTTTCAGATCAAACCATTTTTTTATGTACACAGCTTTCTCTTTCTCCATTGTTATTCTTACAAAATTTCTGTGCTTTTCTTTGGGAGTTTTGCCACTCCAGGTAACATTCAGAGAATTTCAAACTGAAACCATTATTTCATCTACAATGGGATTGTTTCTACTGATGTTTATGTCTACTGATATCTCATCTTAAATTCTTTTCATTATTCATGTCTAGCGACATCTCATTTGGTATTTCTTTAGCATTCATGTTTCGTGATATATCATCTTCTATTGTTTTTCGTATTCATGTCAAGTACTCTCACGTCTTGTCATCTCTTTTAGTACTGGTCACTTATTGCTCGTCCTCTCGTCTAAGTCTGTACTACTTGTCCTGGGGATTGAACTTGGTTCTTCTTCTTCTTCCTTGTCTTTTCAGGACGTAGGAAAGCATGGCTTTCCATGTCTCCCTATCCCTGGTGGCTCTTAGCACACTTTCTCTTGTAACATCTCACAACTCCTGTTCTGTCATCCACCTGCTCAGGCCCCTTCATTATGTTATCCACTACTTTCCTCTGTCTCTTTTCCTTTCTATCTGGCCTGTTAGTATCAGGTTCTCCAAGCCCTCCTTCCTCATTGCATGTCCCAGGAACTTCAGCTTGCCTCTTCCTGATGCTCATTAATTTCTTTTTTGTTTCCATCATTTCTAAGACCTCATCATTGCTCACATGCTTGATCCATGATATTTGCAGCATCCTTCTGTAGAAACACATTTCAGTTGCTTCATGTTTATCCTTCATCTTTGTTGATATTGTCTAACATTCACTGCCATATTGAAGAACTAACATCACATAGCAATCTAGTACTCTCTTCTTTGTTTCTAGTGAAAGTTTCCTGTGTCATAATACTTTACTCAGCTTCCAGAATGCATCCTTCACCATGCCAATTTGCCTTCGGATCTCTGTGTCACACTTCCTGTCCGCTGTTATAACACTTCCCAGGTATTTAAATTTTTGGACCTGCTTGATTTTAATATCTCCCACCTGTATTTGGCATTTTGGGGTGCACTTTTTGCTGATGACCATGCCTTCAGTTTTCTTCCAGTTTATTTTCAGTCCTTTTTTGTTCCTCTCTTCAGCTACCTTCTGTAGGCAGTCTTGTAGTTTACTTTCCATGTCTGCAATCAGCCCTGTATCATCTGCATATCTTATGTTGTTCAAATTGTGGCCTCCAATGACAAATCCTGGCATAACATATAAGATCCTCAAAATATTCTTGCTGTACAAGTTAAATAGATCTGGTGAAAAGATACATCCTTGTCTTACGCCGTTTTCTATCTTTGTATATCTGCTAAATTCATTATCTGTCCATATGCAGGCAATTTGCTGCTAGTAGACATTCTTAATTACCCTAATGTCTTTCCCAAATATGTTGAGGCTGCTAAACATCTCCATCAATTCTTTGCAGTGTATTTTGTCGAACGCCTTTGCATAATTGATAAAACATAGGTACAAATCCTTCTTCATTAGTATTGCCCTTTTGGAGAGCATCCTAATCATAAATATGGCATTCCTTATTCCAGTGTCTTTGATGAACCCACACTATTCTTGTCCTATCTCTCACCTGATTCAGCTTCTCGCTCTGTTCATCAGGATTTGGACAATCACTTTTGTGATATAACTAATTAAGCTGATAGTTTGATGGAGTTTGCACTCGTTAACTTTGATCTACTATGCTATTTTTGTCTAAGGAAGCTTAGCAGCACTGACAGAGTCACGGAACACAGGACAAGCAATAAGCAGGCAGTATGAAAATAAACAAGATGGGATATCCCTAGTCAAGGACAGTGGAATGAGAAATTTTTATTTCCAGAGATTAAATAAAAGGTTTGATCTGTAATCCCCTGAATTTTACCAAGGTCAAAAAGATACCCTGAAAAAGGCCCAAAGATACAATGTCCAAAACACTGTGATAATAACAACAAAGATTAAGATATTAGTCTGAATGCAAATCATGTAAATTATGATAATTCCTCATTCCATATATGCAGACAGAAATCATCCAGAAGTATTATATATAGATATAGATGTCAATATATATTTACAGTTTATTATTTTCATTTCATTTGGCACGTTTTTAACCGCTTTTACACTGATTTACTTAATAAATAAAGTATATTACATTATTAATATTATGTGAGGGTAATTTGTAATACTTGTAAAAGTAAGTCATATTAGGAGTTGGTTGATATCCAAACAGGTATAACATTTTAAAAATTATAATTAATCATTGATATCTTGAAAAAAAAACAATTCATATCAAGATATTAATCAGCAACATTTCTAATTTTTGAAAGAAACAGTTCTCAGAGAATGAGGCTTGTAACATCAAGGTTTTTAAAAATTAAGTCAGGCATTGCCTGGTTTCATAATAAAAAAAAAAGCTTCTTTTAATTGAAAAATATAAAAGTAGAAACATTTACTCATTTATTTTTTGTTTTAATTCCACCAGTTTAAAATAAGTTACTTGTCTTACACTTGACAGGTTACAATTTTTGGTTGGAGGAAAAATTTAAGCGTTAAGTATGAAATTTTAATCTGATGTTTTTTGTCTTTTGTTTTTTTTTTATTAATTAGCTGAGCATGATAAATATTTTTCACTTTAAAATTGAAGGACACAACAGGAATTTAAGAATTTAGTCAGAGCCGTTTTGCCTATTTTTAAAGAAACTGAGCAAAAGTTTTCCTGACTTTCCCCAGATACAATTTTTTGAATGACTTGTGTTTCTCATCTGAGCCAAATAGATTTTGCAGATTTTATTTATCAGGAATTTTGAAAAAAATATATCCACTTTTGCCATAGTAATAAAGAATCAAAAATGGAAGACTTGTTTGTGCGGGTGAGAAACATTTCTTTCATTATTAATTTCATGAACCCAATCTTTTTATAAAACAAGTCTTTCTTTTGAGTCAATGAATTTTTCTATCAGTGACTGAGATCAATTACCCAAGGAGAGAGAAAGGAAGATGTTGGAAGAAAAATTTTATTATTTAAAGTCAATATCTTTCTTTAACCTGAATCACTTAGAATGAATACCATTGAATATATTCACTGCCATATAATGTGTCTTGTGTCTATAATGCCTTTGACACATGTAAATAGTGTCCATTCTATGGTTTTATTAAAAGTAATATTAATAGTATTTATGGTAACACATGACACAGAGTTGATGTCTTGCAGTGCTGAGCAGAAACTGAGCTTATTTTCTTTCATCTTCTGAGTTAGGATTTGAAAAATGAGTGGCACTTAAACTATATTTACTATTATCAAACTAATCCATTGAATTCTATAAAACCACCAAGACAAACAGACAATAATCAAAGTGAAACAAGTAATTCTACCAGGGATTTCTCATTTTTAAATGCTGATGTCAACTATAAAGGAATGGAAAGTAACAAAAAAAGCAACCAGTGATGACTCACTGACCAGCAACAAGATGAAGATCTAAATGCTGACAATTTATAAGCAGCAAACTAGAATGATATGATAATGATTAATATTCAAATTCAAGTTTTAAGAGTATATCTCTATAAGGATATAAAAAAGACATGACCAGCTGAAATGGCATCGGAGTATATAAGTGTGTCATTTGGCAGCAAGAAGAAAAATAAACAAAGCCAATGCCAAGATATACATTAGCATCATTTGTTCTAGTTGAATAATTTTGATATATTGTTCAAAATAAAGCATTAAAATTTTATATATATATATATATTTATAAATATATATATATATATATATATAGAAAATTTTAAAGGTTTATTTTGAATAAATATATGTATATATATACATATTATATATATATGTATATATATATATATATATATATATATATATATATATCTGCATGTATATATATATATATATGTATATGCATACGTATTTAACTTTAGCGGGTGTTTTTGCGTAAGTATATATTTAATTCTGTTTATATGTTCATGCATTGAAATATGATTATGTCTATCCTGACCTTATTCATCCAAGGCCGATAACATTATGAATTTGCCTTGACTGTATCCAATATGTAGCAATTTAGTCTGTTTAAAAGTTAACGGACAAACTGACAAGTCAATAAAGGCTAAATTTTGTAATTTGTGCATGTATATATGTGCGGGTGTATTAATCTGTATATGTGTCTGTTTGCTAGTGTTTGTGAATATACTCATCTATTTTTCCATGTGTGGATGTTTGTAGGCTTATTTATGTATGCGTTCTTTCTCTTCCTCATTTAATATATGAGTAATTTTCTAAATCTCCTAAACTGTTAAACTAAAAAAAAATATTTTTTTAATTTCGCAACAAAAATAAAGTAGATATAATAGTTAATTAATAATGCTGATTTGAATTTAATCAAATTTTAATACCAACGCCCACCAAGATTCATTTTAAGTCTGCCACATATTCTCCAAATTAAAAGTTGCTTTACTCTGATTGGTCCACATTGTACATACAATAATGCCTCCCTGATTAAAGGGGTCTTGCTTGTTTTTAACCTTTTAAAACCATTCAATTTAAAATAACCACATCACTTGACAAGACACAAAAAGTGTTGAAACAAAATAGCTACTTTTATAGTGATATTGTAACATATCCATGTTATGATTTCTGAATAAATATATATATATATATATATATATATATATGTATGAAATGATTTGTTTGAACATTATTTTTTATTGATACTTGTATTTAAGTAGATATTCTGTTTTTAATTAAACAGTATTATATATTTATATCAACTGGCCTGATTATTTACGATAAATTTTTATTACGAAAATGTGTGTCATTTGGCAGGATTCAATTCTGTGACCCCTATTTACATAGGAGAAGCTACCATTTGATCTGGCACGTCTTAGACCTCTCGACCACGAATGACCATTAGTCTTAACAAGGTTTTAATCAAACCTATATAACACAGTTCTCAATCTATCGCAATAACCATATCTGCTCTGAAATGTATCATAATGTCAGCAAATGTAAACATGTTACGGAAATTAACGAATTTTAACAAAACTTGGTTATAAACAACCGAAAATTTGAAATGAATTGTTTGAACATTATTTTTCATCAATTCTTGTATTTAAGTAAATATTCTGTTTTTAATTAAACAGCATTATTTATTTATATCCACTGGCCTGATTATTTACAATAAATTTTTATTATGAAAATGTGTGTCAAATTGTCAGTTGTTTATAACCAAGTTTCGTTAACCTTCGTTAATTTCCGTAATATATATGTATATATACATATATATATATATGTCTTCAAAAGAAAATTGAAATCATTAAATACATGAATAGCAACAAACTTTTAACCCAGAGGCATGAAACCACAGTAAACTGCAAACACATTAACACTATTTTTACTATTATCAAACTAATCCATTGAATTCTATAAAACTACCAAGACAATCATGCTGAAAAATACTACAAAAGCCAAAACTAGGACCCTTTAGAGACGATAAAGCTTTATAATATTAACAACACTCTTACATCAGATTTTACCTATTACACACCACAAACTGTGATCGAATTTAAAGTTTTATAGAAAAAAGTGATTTCCTAAATTCAAAATTAAGTTTAAATATACAAAATTAGATTAATTATAAAAACTGTATTTAAATACAAAAATATTCTATAGTTGTACAAATAAACATTAAAGATAAGCCCAATCCCATCCCTCCCCACCCTTTACACTTCCTTACTCTCCTCCTCTAATAAACCCAAAGAATAAAATCTAGCCATGAGGCCATAAACCTATACCTCATCTTCTAATGTTAAATCTGTCTACAAAATTCCCAACATTTTCATTAATCAACTATATTTCCTACCCACCCAACTTTTTTCAAAATTCTAACGGACAATTTACAAGACTTATTCCCTTATCGCTAACCCCCAAAAACATTCCACACACAACTCGCAAAATATAAGAAAAGACGCTTTCCATTTCTTTCCACACCACCTGATGAGACATTTCAATTTCAATGTTGAAACAAAATGTACACTTTGTAGTGGATAAGAAAAAATTGTACATGTTCTAATATATATATATATATATATATATATATATATATAAAATTTTAATGCTTTATTTTGGTATATATATATATATATATATATATATATATATAGTACTGTACAAAAGTATTAGGACAAGAACTATTTTAACTTTTATGAGGCACCAAAAAAAAAGTTCAAAATCATACCTGTTTTAACACTTTTGCACACTACTGGTAGTGTGCATAAGTATTAGGACAGTGGTGATTTGCCTAAAAACCTTACTGAAATTCAAACACAGGGTGAAAAGCCAAACCTTTGTAAGAATTATTTAACTAAAAAGGAAGAGGAAGGAAGGCTTCCAAATTTTAATTGGCCCCCATAAAGCCCTGATCTCAATCCTATTGAACATCTATGGGATATTTTGGATAAAAAAAACTTGATAAACCTAATATTACTTTAAAAGACAAACTTTGGGAAAAAATACAAGCTGCTTGGCAGGAGATACCATTAGATATATTGAAGAAGCTTGTGATATCAATGCCTGACAGAATGAAGGCTGTGATCAAAGCAAAGGCTATTATACTAAATATTAAATTTATTTTGTAACAAATATTTTTTTCTTGTTAAAACATTTGTTGAGTAAATCAAATAAAATTACTTTAATTAAATTGTTTATTTTCTGTCAATATGCCTCATAAAAGATAAAATAGTTCTTGTCCTAATAATTTTGCACAGTACTGTATATATATATATATATATATATATATAATAGTGTTTAAGGATAATCTGATAATCTGAAGATGTTTGCTTCAGCAGTCTGGAGTATTACCATCAAATTACTTTTATGTTAAAATCAGTCTATAGTCATAGCATTAAATTGGTCTAAGGCCCTAACTTTAAATCAATCTGGGCTACTACCTTAAAACCAGTCTGTGGTTCTACCTTCAAACTAGTTTTACTTTAAAGCCAGTCTATGGTCATACCATCAAATCAGTTTGTGGACTTACCTTCAAAACAGTCTGACCTTAACACCCATCTGTGGTCTTATCATCAAATCAATCTGTGATACTAACATCAAATCAGTCTGTAGACTTACCTTCAAATAAGTCTGTGGTCTTGCTATCAAATTAGTCTATGTTCTTACCTCCAAATCAATCTATGGGCCTACTTTAAAATCAGTCTCTAGTCCTACTTTCAAACTAACTTTAAAGCCAGCCTGTAGTCTTAGCATCAAATCAGTCTGTGGTCCTACCATCAACACGGGTATGTAACCCTACATTCAAAACAGTCTTACCTTCAAATGTGCTTATGGTCCTACTTTCAATTCTATAATTCAGTTATATAAGTTTATAATTTTAACAGTGTGAGGTATCACATTAAACAATCTAATGTCTCTTGTTCAACAGTTTGCAAACTTCAAATTATTGTTAATTCCTGCTTGTATCAGATTTGTTTTAATTTGAACTGTTTTTCATCACATTATCTTGATTTTCCTACCACAATTGCAGACATGAAAAAGTTTTGGACAGAAATAATTCATTTTTATCTTCTGTGCACTGTTTTGTCACTGAAGATATCTATTCTCATTCTTATATCATTAGATTAATTTGAATCATGCATGGAACGTAATATTTGGACCCAGTGATTGGCAAATAAAGATGTCAGTCAGTCAAGTGTCATACGTGATACACACTTGGGCGATCATGTCTCGAAAAAGACATGACTGACTGAGCAGAAGATTATCCCACAGTAGGTTGACATTACTTTCTGAGTAAATTCATACATAGGGGTCACTAAGGAGATAGGTTCATCAGAGCAGAAGCCATGAAAGTATTTGTAGAAGAGACACAGATAAGCCTTATTATGCTGGTGAGAAAGTGACTGCAGCTGAGCTGCAAAGTCGGGAGTACAGATTCTCCATTAGATTCCTCTAGAACTGATATCACATGCAGAAATCACCTAACATTTCTTTTAATCCGTTTTGCTATCAGAGCTGACTTACTTTTACTATCAGAGCTGACTTAATAATATATATATCCAACTTTTTTACAAAGCAGCAGTTGATAAACATCAGTCAGTCAAGTGCCATACGTGAAACACGCTTAGGCGATCATGTCTCGAAAGAGACATGACTGACTGGGAAGAAGATTATCCCGCAGTAGGTTGCCAATGCTTTCTGCGGTAGACTGGTTGCCATCCAAAGCTATAGAACCCAATCTGTCCTATTATTTAACCCATAACTGGAAGGAAGAGACAGATTAATACCTTTCCCAAGGGTATTTGCGCATAAGTGAATGCAATGAATTCAACTGGAATTTGAACTTGGCTCCCTGATTTCTCGTTCCGAACAGATATCCACTGCACCACAATGCACATTTCTTTTAAAACCTCTAGTAATCAAAAAGCAACACTTACTCTTTCCTTTTAATTCATTCTAAAATTTTCAAGTGGAAATATTAAAATGTTCTTGCATATTAATGAAATCACATGATTGTTATTTCTACATGCAATATCTCTTCGTGACAAGGGTGATCATGGTTCTTCCCAACTTCTTATCGCATGCAATTCTTAGTAGTGCATGTTTTCTTAGCAAACATCACACTCCGCATTCTACTAACCAGTCACATAAGCTCATTAGTTGGGGGGGGGTCTGCTGACGTTTTCCTAAATATCTATCATATATCTTGCAAGTGTAAAGTTTTCTAATTTCTTTTTCTTTATTTCTCCCAGAAATTTCAGCTGCCCTTTCTGATTCTAAATATAAGTGTCATTTCTATTTACATTTACAGTAAGAATTCCTCATTGCTTACAATTTTGTTATATCATATTCTCAGCATCCATCTGTAGAACCACATCTTTGCGAGGAAATTGTTCAGCATTTACTGTCATACAAAAAGGATTGATATTACATCGCAGTTCAAATTGCTTTTCTTTGTTTCTAATGAAATTTCCTTGTTTGTAATACTTAGTTTAGCTTTTGAAAAGCATCTTTCACTATTCCATGGATGGTCAGAGTTTTCAGTGTCACATCTACCAACCTCTTTTAAAACATTTCCCAGATATGTCTTCTTCTATGTGCCATGTCCCTTCAGGACGTAGATGATCATGGCTTTCCACATCTCCCTATTCCTGGTGACTTTTAGCACACTTTCTCCTGTTACCCCAATTAAACCCGGCTCTGCCATCCACCTGCTCAGGCCCTTTTATTTAAGCTTCTATATTTTCTTGATTTTGAATTCTTCAAATACTTTGTTTGCATTTTTTCTTGCAGGTAACAATAATGCTTGCAAATAATCTTTCCAAAGATCTGTTTTGCTTTGCTTCATTCATTAGATGTGTTGTGTCCATAAAGAAATAAAAATTAATTATACTGTCATAGTGTCATGTCTGTAATAAAAATAAATAAGAATTAATTCAGTTAAGTGCCATACGTGATACACGCTTGGGCGATCATGTCTCGAAAGAGACATGACTGACTGGGCAGAAGATTATTCCGCAGTAGGTTGCCATTGCTTTCTGCGGTAGACTGGTTGCCGACCAAGGCTATCGAACCCAATCTGTCCTGTTATTTAACCCATAACTGGAAGGAATAGACGGATTAATACCTTTCCCAAGGGTATTTGTGCGTAAGTGAATGCAATGAATTCAGCTCAGCTCTATGATTTCTTGTTCCGAGCCGATATCCAATGCACCACAACGCACAAGAATTAATTACAGTGTCAAAAAAAATAGTTATAATAATATAATTATAACAACTAGCGGAACCCATGGAATTTCCACGGAATAATTATGATTTCCTAGAAATATTTTATTTTGTCATACTACAAATGATAGTAACGTCTTCAAACATAATGGTATTGAATAATAAAATAATGATAACACAGAGTGTAATTTTATTAAAATATCTATAAAAGTAATGTCCATAGAGGTACTTTATTGTAATCTTATATTAAGTGGCGTATGCACAGACCATAACCAAAATATTGTCTGCTATTTTGTGAGAGATTTTGAAAGAGAAAATATTTTTTTAATTATGGAAAAACATGGCTTCTGTGTCCATTGTAAACAGAAAAGACCAATTGAATAATAGCCAAGGGTGTGAAAGAGGCCAGAAATTTTGTTATTAGGTCACTGGATACAACAACAAACCTACCTATTTTTACTATATTGTACAGTACACACACATATACACACACACAATAACTGCTATAACCACCAGCTTAAACTGCTACTGATATGTTAATGCTATAGGCTCTCTCCTCCTACTCTCTCACTCTTTACTATCCTTCCATTTGGCAAAGGTGAGAGAAAGGTTGAGGAGAGTAGCGTTTAAAAAGATAGAGGGGAAGGAAAAGCTCATACAGAGAGTAAGTGGTGTAACGGATTGACATACTAAGTAACTAAGGAAGGAACAAGCAGAATTATTATATGATTATAATAATCATTAATTAACTCTTTCTAAACTAATGAAAATTGACCCCACTTTTCTCCTCTATACACTCAAATGCATGACATTCTCACAGGCAGTCAACACAGACAGGCCATCAATATGTACAGCAACAAAAATGTCCCCTCTTTTTCTTTTCCCAGGCCATAATTTGAAGTACAAAAATCCAGACCCTTGTATTTTCCAGATAAATTATCTGGATACTCATTATGCACATCTATAGGGAAATATGATGTGTGCCGTGGTGCAGTGGGTATCGTGGGGTTGATAGACATTTTCTGCATATGAGACTAATATAAATGTTTAGGATGTGCATTGTGGTGCAGTGGATATCGACTTGGAATGACAAATCAGGGAACCGAGTTCAAATTCCAGTTGAATTCCTTGCATTCACTTATGCACAAATATCCTTGGGAAAGCTATTAATCCATCTCTTTCCACCAATTATGGGTTAAATAATAGGACAGAATGGGTTCTGTAGCCTTGGCTGGCAAGCAGTCTACTTGAGAAGGCAATGGCAATCTACTGCAGGATAATCTTCTGCTCTGTCAGTCATGTCTCTTTTGAGACATGATCGCCCAAGCGTGTAACACAGAAGGCATTTAACTGAATAGAGAAATATATGATAAAGACTGTATATGCTTTACTTATTCTTTAGCTTATCGTTCTGTCAGGTTTGAATCCATATTTTATGTACATTTATCTCCAAACTTACAATTTAAACTCAATATTTACTGTCTCACACTTGGCCATAAATACTAAAAAATAGTATGAAATACATCATTTTTTAAAAACACTGGAGTGGCGTGTATATATATATATATATAGATAGATAGGAAAAATTATTGAAAAGTTGTGAGTTTAAAAATGTATTTTTTGACAGTATTTGTTTATTTCTATTATTATAACAAATACTGTATTATTATAACAAATACAAATTTATTATAACAAATACTATATAACATTATACAAATATTTCTATTATTATAACAAATACAAATTTATTATAACAAATACTGTATAACATTATACAAATTATTTCTATTATTATAACAAATACTGTATTATTATAACAAATACAAATTTATTATAACAAATACTGCATAACATTATACAAATTATTTCTATTATTATAACAAATACTGTATTATTATAACAAATACAAATTTATTATAACAAATACTGTATAACATTATACAAATTATTTCTATTATTATAACAAATACTGTATTATTATAACAAATACAAATTTATTATAACAAATACTGTATAACATTATACAAATATTTCTATTATTATAACAAATACTGTCAAAAAAATACATTTTTAAACTCATAACTTTTTAATAATTTTTCCTATACATATTAAGACAGTATACGTGGATCATCACTATGTTTTCTATATATATATATGTATATATATATATATATATATTTATTAAGCAAGTAATTCATCGACCTCAACAGAATGCAGAAAGCACTGGACTGTCGTTTTGTCCTATATCTTGGACTCATCAGCAGTGCGCATCCACTACCAGGAATTGAAACCCAGACAATTGTGTTATTAAGCGAACGTCATACTAACCGTACCATGGGCCCCAGTGATGAAGAGATAATGAATTAAACTTGATATAGTGCAAAATGTATGTCTGGGTTTCAATTCCTGTTATTGGATGCGCACTGCTGATGAGTCCAAGATATAGGACAAAACGACAGTCCAGTGCTTTCTGCATTCTGTTGAGGTCGAATAAAATGCTCAATGAATTACTTATTTAATATTTCAAATCCTCTTACAATTTCTCATATATATATATGTGTGTGTGTGTGTGTGTGTGTGTGTGTGTGTGTGTGTGTGTGTGTGTGTGTGTGTGTGTGTGTGTGTGTGTGTGTGTGTGTGTGTGTGTGTGTGTGTGTGTGTGTGTGTGTGTGTGTGTGTGTGTGTGTGTGTGTGTGTGTGTGTGTGTGCATTGTAAGTGTGTGGAGGGATGGTGAAATAATGGATAACAGCTTGCATTGAAGAATCTGAGAGCTGAGTTCAAATTCCCGTCAAATTCATGACATTCACTTATGTGCTAATACTCTCGGGAAACATAAATCCATCTATTCCCCCACAAAGACTGTATGGGTAAATAGCAGGATGGACAGACTGGGTCCTATAGCTCTAGGTATTCTATTCTAGGCAAAGGACATCTTTGAATTCAAAATCTACGAAGGGTCATTTGAAGCAGGAACGGACACCTCAACACTGACAGCTCAGCACCACTGAGCTGCCAACTGAGCTCTGAAGCAATTCAGGATTGAGATAACTGAGCACCAGAAAAAAAGACAACTTTTTTTATAACTGAATAAAAATAATTTAAAATCTTAATTAGTGAATATTTTTCAGATGAAATTTCTTTTGTTGACTTACCTTAGGGAAGGCATGAATCCATATTCTTCAGCTCTGTCGTACTGCAAGATATTGTAACAAAAATGTCTAGTCACTGGCATGTCAAGATATTTGTTAGACAACCATATAGTCAAATAAAAACTTGATGAAACCACTCTCCCAAAATTACCACCTAGGTGGTTATAACTGCAAAACACAGTTACACTCTTTTTCAACCTTGAGAGGACAGCATTTAAAGTTGATTTTCAGTTCTTTAAAATTCTTATTTATGATATTCGTTTTTGTTTTTTTGAGAATTTCCATTTTTTTGTTACTTTTTATATCAATGTTTCCATTTGCTATGCTCTTTATCCTTCATGTTAAATTGAGTGGCACTAAAAACAAATATCTGCTATTAAAGACAAGAGAATATTTAAGACACACTGTTATGACAAAACGGAAAGAGGATTTTTTTAAAAATTAATTAATGAATTAAATTTAAACAGCCAGAATTTCAATTTGACTTGATAATTCCATTTTCCATATTGTAATCATTTGTCTAAACGGCAAAAAAGAATGAATATATAAATAAAATGTACATAAAATTTAAGTAAACATGTAAAATTTAAATAAACAAGTAAAACTGATAAAGTTACTCTATATTATAAAATAATTAAACTTTCTGTATTTATTGCTTATCTAATTTGTACCCCCACATTGACAATGTGATATTCCGTTGTTATGGTAACACAAATGAAACTCCAAGTTACCATAAAAATGTGACTATGTTGCTCATATATTGATTTTTATTTATCTTGCTTTATTTTAGCTTAGTTTATATATATTTAATATTGATTATTTAAAAATCAGAAATATTTAAAATTGTAAAATCATATGCAACAATGTATGCTAATTGATAAAACAAAACTTAGAAATTCCTAATGTGGAAAATGTAATGGAAATTAACTTTCATAAGACATTTAAGAATGTCTTATGAAAACTAGTAAAATTTCTGAAGACAACTGAAAATTTTATTTTAAAAGATGGTGTATTTACTTAAAACTATAAAAATTAATAATATCCTACAGTCAGTATAGATCTTCTTCTTCTTCTATGTGCCCTCTCCCTTCAGGACGTAGACGATCATGGCTTTCCACGTCTTCCTATCCGTGGTGGCTCTTAGCATGCCTTCTCCTGTTGTACCATGCAACCTTCATCCCATCATCCACCTGATTAGGTCCTTTAAATATATTATTCATTGCATTCCCTGTCTCTTTTTCCCTCTATCTGGCCTGTGAGCATCAGGTTCTCCAAGCCCTCCTTCCTCATTGCATGCTCCAGGAACTTCAGCTGACTCTTCCTAATGCTCAGTATTAATTTCCTTTTTGTTTCTATCATTTCTAAGACCTCATCATTGCTGACATGCTCGATCCATGATATTTGCAGCATCCTTCTGTAGAACCACATTTCAGTTGCATCAAGTTTTCCCTTCATCTTTGATGATATTGTCCAGCATTCACTGTTATATTGAAGAACCAACATCACATAGCAATCCAGTAGTCTCTTCTTTGTTTCTAGTGAAATTGTCCTGTTTCTCAATACTTTACTCAACTTTTGGAATGCTTCCTTCGCAATGCCAATTCACCTTTGGATCTGTGTGTCACACATTCCGTCTTCTCCCACCTGTATTTGGTATTTTAGGCTCCCCTTTTTACTGATGACCATGCATTCGGTTTTCTTGCAGTTTATTTCTAGTCCTTTCTTGTCACTCTCTTCAGCTACTTTCTGTAGGAGGTCTTGTAGTTTCCTTTCTGTGTCTGCTATCAGCACTGTATCATCTGCATACCTTAGGTTGTTTAAATTGTATAGATACTTTTTTCTAAATATACTATTTAGATTTTTATTGAAAAAATGAAAGAATACATTGATGGATTTTTTGTGGGGGTCATGCTGTTTTTGCTTTTTTTAGCTTTGTTATTTATTTTCCTGTGTTTTTTCAACAATCGAGTAACAAAGGATGGCACCACTGATGAGACGGACATATGATTCAATGAAGACAATACTCTGCTCATTATACTGCAACTGTTATTCGAATCCATTAATCAGAATGTGGAATGGAAAACAGAGAACTTTAAGTAGATGCATTTTATGCATACAACAACTTCACTTTGAAATCTGATAACAGTAGATAAGCATTAGTAAAATGCATTATAGATAAACATCATCTCTATTTATCGAGCAGAGTATCTGTCAAAAATGATAGCATTATTTATGCATGCATAATATATGCAAATATAAATGTATATAAAACACAATGTGCATTCATATATATATATATCTATATATCTATATATGTTTGTGTGTGTGTGTGTGTATGTATATATATATATATATATATATATATATATATATTATGGGGAGGAAAGAGCAGGCAGTTATGCCACCATGGTTTTGACCTTTTAGTTTCATCAGGCAATTTGTTCTCAATATATATATATATGAAATATAGAGAAGAAAACTCAACATATAATTAAATGGTTATAAATCTAGAATTTAATTTTGGCAGTTGTAAGGGTTGCACACTGCTTTGTCAAACCTGAACATTCAAGTGTTATATTTAATTCAGAATAATCAAAGAAATTTTGCACAGAACTTTTGCCAAAATTTTTATTTATTATTATTATTATTATTGTTTTTATGTATATATATTTTTTATTTATATTTTTTATTCTTTATTAATATTTTTATTCTTTATTTATGTTTTTTATTCTTTATTAATATTTAAAATTTTTGTTGTTTGTGATTTTAATCACTTGTGATTGTATTTAATTTATGTTTTTATTTTATCGTTTTTTTTGTTTTTTGCCTGTATTTCTTTTTTTTAATTTTTCTTTTTGTCTTGTAATTAAAAAAAATTGTCTTTAGATCATTTTGTGAATCTTTTTTTGAAATCTTTTTTCTTTTGTGTATAATTTTTTTGTGAATCTTTAATTATTATTTTTAAATTTAAAAAAGAAATTTCTCTATGTTTTTATTATTATTATTATTGTTGTTTTATGTATATATCTTTTTTATTTATATTTTTATTCTTTATTATTATTTTCATTCTTTATTAATATTTTATTCTCTATTTATATTTAAAAATTTTGTTTTTGGTGATGTTAATCACTTGCGATTGTATTTAATTTATGTTTTTACTTTATTGGTTTCTTTTTGTTTTTGGTCTGTATTTTTTTAAATTTTCCTTTTTGTTTTGTATTTCAAGAATTGTCTTTATAATGATTTTTTGTCTTTATGGTCATTTTTTAATCTTTTTTATGAATCACTTTTCTTATTTTTCTATAATCTTTTCTTGTGAATCTTTAATTATTATTTTTATTTTTTTATAATTTGTTTAATTTTTTTAAAGTTTCTGTGGTAGCTAATTATTGTGATTGTATGTTGTATAGTCACTTTTTTTTCTTTTTACAATGTTTATTTTGTTTCTCTTTTTTAGTTTGGTTATTTTTAGTTTTAGTTTTGTATTATTATTGTGTGTATATTATTGTATGCACATATGGCCTTTTATAATTATATATATATGTGTGCTTATTTTGTATATGTTTATACATATTCTCTTGTTTGGTGTTTGTATATATTTTTTCATTTAAGATTTATTTTTATTTTAGTTTTATTTCTATTATTGTTATTTTTACTTATATATCTTTGTTGTTTATTTATATTTTTTATTGTTTATTTATATGTTTATTCTTTATTTATATTTGAAAATTTTGTTTTTTGTGATGTTAATCACTTGCGATTGTATTTAATTTATATTTTTACTTTATTTTTTGTTTTTGTCTGTATTACTTTTTTTAATTTTCCATTTTGCCTTGTATTTAAAAAAAATTTGTCTTTAGATCATTTTGTGATTTTTTTCTTTTGAAATTTCTTTTATTTTTTGTATACTTTTCTTGTGAATCTTTAATTATAATTTTTAAATTTTAAAAAATTTTCTAAATGCTTTTATGATTGCTAATTATTTGTGACTATAAGTATACTATATAAACCATTTTATATTTCTTTTTAAAATTTTTATTTGTTTCTCTTCTTTAGTTTGGTTATTTTTATTTTTAATTTTGTGTTATTATTGTGTGCATATATGGCCTTTTATAATTATATATCTGTGTGTGCTTATTTTGTGTATGTTTGTATCTATTCTCTTGTTTTGTGTTTGTATATATTTTTTCCATTAAGATTTTTTTGTGTATATGTGATTTAGTGCACGTGTTCTTAATCTTGTGACACTTCCCGTATTGTTGCCTCTATGTTTAACTGTATACACTTCTACCTTTCACCTTATTTCCTCTCTGTGAATTTTTTTTTTTTTTAATATTCTGAGTTATATGTAACATTTGGCTTTTTGGTTCTGACAAAGCAGTTTGTAATTTTTACAATTGCCAAAATAAATTCTGGATTTATAACCGTTTAAATATGTGTTGAGATTTCTTCTCTATATATCATATTGCTCTGGATAAGATCCATTGAGCTCTCTATTTTTCTCTATTTAATGTTTTATATTAATTCTATAAAGTTTTTTTGGATTATACTCTCTGTTTTTACAGGTTTTTCTTATACACACACACAAACGCACATATATATTTACGTCAATTCGGATGGGTTTCAATCCTGGCTAAAAGCAATCGGATGTCTAACTGTACTGATGAGCTGAGATACAGCGAAACAGATCTGTCTGATATTTGTAGATGACTTTATGCTCTCACGCCCTGATTGAGCACTCTGGAAGAATGGTAGACTTTGAAAAAACAGTAGCTACTCTAGCATCTACTCATTGTTCATTCATTAATGAATTAGAACACTCTTAGTTACTGTTGTGTGTCCACATGGTATATCACATGCTAAAAGTCTGTCTCTTTCAATCAAGCACCCATAGCTCAGAGGTAGACTCGCTGACATCAATTCGGTCTTGTTTCAATTCTGGTTAAAAGCAATCGGATGTCTAACCATACTGATGAGCTGTGATACAGTGAAAGAGATTTGTCAGTGGATGACTATATGTAAATATATATAAACTTATTTATAAATGGAACTTTGTCTGTGTGTGTGTGTATCCGTTACCTATAGACTCCGACACTGCTGAACTGATTTTCTTGAAAATTTACACAGTCGTACTATAAGCGTCTGCAAGTGTTCTTAGCTAGGTTTTGTGTCGAGGTACCCCCAATAAATATTGAAAATTTGTAATCGAAAAAATCGAGTTATAGAAGAAGTGGTCCGATTTTAATCAAATTTGATACATTCATAGAAAAAGACATAAGAAATGATATTCAGAAGTTTCAAGGCTGCAGTTCTTACAATAGTGCAGAAAATTGATAAGATATATATATAAAAGGCAAGATGTTTGTGTGTGTGTCTGTTTATCTGCCTGTGTGTATTTTTTTCAGCCCTTTTATTTTAGTTTTTGCTTCGGGTTTGGCTCTAAGTAGGTATAATTGTAGTTCTTAGTCTCAGCCATGATATCATTTACTCAGAGGACTTATTTAACCTTCAAAATTCAGTTTACAACAAAAAAACTTATTTAATATTGATAGCAGGAAACCAAATTTGACTTATATCCATTCATTTTTCTTTCAGAATACGGTTTCGCTTTAACTGGAAACAAATATTACTTTTTAGTCTTTTGTGCCAACATCCAAAGAGTCTGAGCTCCAGGACCATGGATTAGTTTTAAAGCTTTCATTACACCTGGGCAATGCTGGGCTATACTGCTAGTATATATATATTTGTGTGTATCAGATAAAACATAGTTTTAAGTTATATATAGATGTAAATATAAAATTGTAAATTGAATGTAAATATAAACAGTGTATGATTGCGTTTGGCACGAAACAGACTTTTACCTGTAGGTGTTACATTCAATGTTCCCTTTTTTATATACATAATATTCACTTTTAATATATATATATATATATATATATATATATATATATATATATGTATATATATATATTGTCTAAATAATAGTATTGGAGCAGTTCAATAAGGTCAAAGTATAAGTGGATGTGAAAACACAAACGATCTTCAGTCTAATGTTAAACTGGGACAAAGAATTGTATGTTAATTGCAGTACCTCTAAAACATGGCTGCTCCCCATTAATCATCTCCACCTACCATCAGCATGGAAGAGTGACTCTTGGGATATCTTGCATTAACATTCTGGACAAACATTAAATTGAAAGACTATATTGAAATCATTGCTAGGTCAGAAGAAAATTGGTTCACTTCGTTGTGCAAGACAACTTTTTTCTCTTCAGATTCTATATTACATATCTATAAGTCTACCATTCATCCATGCTTATAATATTACTATTAGAATTTTGCTACCACATATGGCCCGATTATCCTTGATAATATCCAATAAGAAAAATATCATTAGCCCTCATCTTGAATCTCTACTGCAGTTACTTTCTGTTTTTTACTATTAATATTTTCATGGTAATTGTTCAGATGAGCTCTTTGCTATGGTACCCGGACTTAATGAAAATAAGCACTGTATAAAACTGGTAATAAAGTCTAATTGATATACAGTTGAGTTGGCTAAATGTAACTGTATGTTTTATGTTAACAATTTCTTTTCTCACACTTCTCACTTGTTGACCTTCATTCCAGCTTCTTTCTTTCCAGACAAATTTTAATCTTCAAAAATGCAAATGAAGGGTCAATCACTCTGTACTATCCACCTGATTTCTTTATTTTTTTTAATAATCATATCGCCCCAAGCAAGGTAGTTTACTGCCACTGGTGCGCAGGGGGTTACATAAGAGAAAAGCAATGAAAAAGAGTGACAGGTTGTAGGAAGTGTCAGGACGTGGGTAAGAAAAGGATGAGAATACTGATGAGAGTGGAATGGACGAAGAAAGAAGCATAAGAGAGAGCAAGAAAAAGAAAGAGAGAAAAAAGAAGGAAAGAAAGAAAGAAAAAAGAAAGAGAGAGAAAGAAAGAATGAAAGAAAGAAAGAAATATAAAAGAGAGAATCATAGTATTGAATAAAAAAAGAAAAAGAGAAAAAGAAAGAAAGAAAAAAAAAGGATTGTAGGATTTTTTTATAATCATATCGGCCCAAAAAAGGCATTTTATTGCAAATGGTGTGCAGAGGGTTACATAGGAAGAAAGTTATGAGAAAGAGTGACAGGTTATAGAGGGTCTCAGGAAGTGGGTAAGTGAACGATGAGAATACTGATGAGAGTGAAGTGGACCGAGAAAGGAGCATGAGAGAGAGAGGATGCAAGTTAGTGAAATAGTAGATGACTATTGACTTTACATTTAAATTCTTGGGAATCAAGTAAATGGAAGGGAATTCCATAGGTGGGAAGTGCAAGAAAAGAACCTGATAGTGTAAAATTGAGTTTACATTTTATTGGTTTTGCAGTAAAAGGGTGGGACCTAGTTGCTAATCTTGTGGCTTGAATAAATTTATATATAGGGGACACCTGTGAGCTAATACTGTTCTTCTGTATCTGATCTTTAATGGTGATTATGTTTTTCTAGTTCTTCCATAGCCAATAACCCCTTGCGTCCCAGTGGCTTTAATGCCTTGCCTAAGATTAATTTGATTAAAAGAAACATATTGTGGGTTTATGGGTAATAATTTTACAATGAGCATAGATACTATTGTTGATTCTGGAGAGAAGGCTGCAGAACAAAAGTTTGATCTTTGACATA
Organism: Ascarosepion bandense; assembly: GCA_037127315.1. Lineage (NCBI taxonomy): Eukaryota > Metazoa > Mollusca > Cephalopoda > Sepiida > Sepiidae > Ascarosepion > Ascarosepion bandense. The sequence continues at coordinate 1,674,403 of JBBBDQ010001707.1, forward strand.
ATGCTCAGTTGCATATTATTTCTTGGAATAAACAAAATTTGATTTTAGATTTCTACTTCAATAAAATGTTGACCTTTTAAAACCACAGCATTATAACATTTTTCAGTCTTCCAGAATACGAGGCTAATGCAAACCTTTACATTTTGTGTTCAAAGATCAATATATACATATACATATTTAAATTTAGATAAATAGCTACATAGATATAGACAGTGTGAACATAGGTATCAACACTGCAGACTGCCTGCCTCTATTTACAAATGCTTCAACTCTAATAGTAAATATTTCTTAGCCGTAAACATGGTATATTTTAGACAATACACACACACACGCACACACACATATGCACACACACACACACACACATATATTTTAATACAATATATATATGATAAAACAGAAACAGATCTGTCTGCAGATGACAATATTTACACTCTCACACCCTGATTGAGCACTATGGAAGAATGTTAGCCTTTGAAAAACAGTAGCTATTCTGGCATGTACTCATCACTCATTCCCTAATGAATTAGAGCACTCTGGTATTGGGCGTGTATAAGGATAATATACATGCTAAAAAGTCTGCCTTCTTCTACCGAGCGCCCATAGCCCAGAGGTAGAATTGCCGACTGACGCCAATTTGGTTGGGTTTCAATCCTGGGTTAAAAAAGCAATCAGAGTCTAACCGTACTGATGAGCTGTGATACAGTGAAACAGATCTGTCTGCAGATGACAATATATATATATATATATATATATTAATACATAAACAATATTTATGTTGGTCACACTACAAAGTCACACTCATGATGTTTGACACTATATTTAAATGATAATTCTAACATCTTTAGGCATTTAAAACAACATACCAATTCCGTGAAATCCTCGTCGAAAACACAACCATACTTAAACACGAAAACAATAAACAAAAACTAAAAATTCTCAAAGCTATGTACATAAAACAGTTGAAACCTAACCTGAACAAAATTAACTGTGAAATCTCCACAAACATTCTTAAATGCCTATAAGAGATAACACAAGCGATTGGTTATCCCAATAGCTTTCTATACTTAATACTCCTCACTTCCATTCTCGTGCGGTCATGTGTGATGTCACAAGCGGTAATGCGACTTTTGCTTCCAGCACGCAAGCACGTGTTTGGCGTTGCTTTGAAAATCTTCCATGCAAACAACTACTACTATTGCTCGTCCGTGAACTGTTTAATACACTTAACATAATTGTCATCTTTGAGAATGGCTGATGTAAGCTAAAAGCTCAGAAAGGATTAAAAAAACATGTATCAATATTGTGATTTTCTTTCCTCTTTCAACAATAATGCTATTAAGCTTATCAGACGATATGAAAGGAATTTACATAAAATAAATCAACAAAACTTGTCTATATTATTTAATGAAACATGCATCAATAAAAAAATGCTACCTAAATACACACAATATATATATTATCCTCTGTTTTAAGAATGACATGAGTTTCTTGCATTATGCAGTTATCAGGTGCATATTATGAACTGACTGTTTTTTTAAAATGCATTATTATTTAAGTTATTAATTCACTTAAAGTCATTCTGTATTTTAAATCGGGTGTGACAATGTTTTTATTTATATATACATTTATTAAATAAAAATATTGGCACACCTGATTTATAATTTATAACAAGTTGATCTCTTTTTATTCTTTTCATCCTACAAACAGTGCTTTTTGTCTTTAACTGAGGGATCTAAAATATACTGCATGTAGTGTTAACTGAAATTATTTCCTGATTTTTTTTTGGCTACTCATTCAATCTGTAAAGAAATATTGTGATAAATATTTTTATCCACATTAGGAAATAATAACCCAGTGATATTTAAGATCTGATATTTCAACTAATTTCTCCAAAAAATATTTTTAATTGATAATTTGAAATAATGAATTTCTTGATGGGAAATGGAGGTGCACTTGTCCATATTCAAATTCTGGCTTATCTCTTTTCTTTCCACTAATGTTTTGTTTCTTTACTGGCTATTAGTAAAACAGTGTTGTAACTTGGACATAGTAGCCTTGGTTATTAAGTAATTTAGGAAGAATGACAATATCAGGAATGGAATTTATGCAACCTGTCCAGTTCAAATTCCAGATGAATTCCTTGTATTCATTTATGCACAAATACCCTTGGGAAAGATATAAATTCATCTCTTCCCTTCAGTTATGCGGTAAATAACAGGACAGATTGGGTTCTATAGCCTTGGTCAGCAATCAGTCTACTGCAGAAACCAATGGCAACCTACTGCGGAATAATCTTTTGCCCAGTCAGTCACGTCTCTTTCAAGACATGATCGCCCAAAGCGTGTAGCACATATGGCACTTAACTGACTGACTGTTCAAGTTTTGAGTAAAGGATGGCACATGCAAAATCCTATTTACTGAAAACCTGATTACATCCCAGAAAAAAGATGTCTCTTGTTCTGTCACAATTTGACTTGAAAATATTTTCTTTTTTTTTCAAGCAAATATAAAAAACTTTTTTTAAGATTTACAGCCATTCAAGCTGAAACTAAATCAGCAAAAAAATTAAATTCATATTTGGGAATAAATGACAAATTATAATGAACAAAGAGGAAAAATTCTGAAATGAACAAATGGCAACTACTTTTTTCCACAAGGCAGCATATGAATATATGTTTCATCTGACTTGACTGAATATTTTTCTATTTCTTTTTCAAGTAAATTAGAAGATACATATTAATCAAATAAATTATCTCTTCTTAATGAATTATTTTAATTCTAATAATTAATTTGTAAGAATTACAAATTTTATTTTTCATACAAAATAAGTTTTGAGCCAAGGTATTTTATTTAGAAGTAAAGTATAAGAAAACCATAAAGTCTAATTACACAATGGGATAAAATGTTCAATGTGAGTTAAGTTAATTAATTCTACTAACCAGCATTTAATTATTCTTTACCTTAGTTTTATGAATTAACATTGTTTTTAATTGATGCTCTATTTTTAAAAAAAATTATTAGTTGATAATTCAATCAAAATTTTATTTGAAGTTTTTCATTTATATGGTAATCATTTCAGTCACTTAAGTGCCATACATGATACATGCTTTGGATAATCATGTATCGAAAGAGACATGATTGACTGGGCAAAAGATTATCCTAGAGTAGGTTGCCATTGCTTCCTGTGGTAGACTGGTTGCCAGCCAAGGCTATAGAACCCAATCGGTCCTGTTATTTAACCTATAACTGGAGGGAAGAGATGCATTAATACATATCCCAAGGGTATTTGTGCATAAGTGAATGCAAGGAATTCAACGGCAACCTGATTTGTTGATTTCAGTCGATATCTGCTGCCCCACAACGCACATCGTACTAATATTAATTTATAATTTATCATTATATGTGAATAAGAAACCCTTCAACTCTTAATAATATTTTGTACTTGTATCCATTTTAACTGGTTTCTAATGTAACTAAAATTGTGAAGAAAATAAATTCTGTATATAGGGACAATGCTGTTTGCAAAAAAACAAAAATAAAAAGATTTTAAGTTTAAAAATGAGTAAAGTTTTCTGTTTCACAAAGCAAGAAAGAAGTTGCTTAGATTAAAAAATTTAACTTAAGAAATATCTTAGTTGGGAGGAACTAATAGAAAACTTTAATAACTGGGAATTATTTAAGAGTAATTGTTCAGAAAAAAATGGTAAGTTTATTTTGTTTAAATTGCAAAAATGATAAAACCGAAATCTGAAATATGGAGGGACGTATTCATCAGTTGTCAGGATATAGAATTGGCCCCTGTTTTGGTTTTTGTCAAGTAAGGAAACCACATTTTTTTTTATAAACACAAGTACATTTTCAATTGGCATGAAACTGAAAAATTTATCAATGAATTCTTTTAAAAGAAAAAATACTTTGATCACAAACTGGAATAAACAAGTAGACTTCAAATGAGAAATATTTGGAATAAATATTTTTCTGAGGCAGTTTTCAATTTATTTTTATGAAAAAACAACCAGTAAAAATAACCTCATGCAAACATTGTCATAAAACTAATTTTTCTCCGCAAGAAATGTTGGTAATGCACATTTGTATAGAATATCCACATGTAAAAATATGCATGAAGAACTTCAAGCAGTTAACATTTCTGCAGGATTTGATTTAGGACTTTTTGTGTATGCCTCTTTGAAATGATGACTTGTGCCCTCAACTAATTTCTGTTTACTCAGTAAAATCACTTGACATATTCTTCAAAATAAATGAAAAGTTACAGGTCCAGACTGCATGAGAAAGAAGAAGATTTCAAAGATTTAGAAAATGAACAAATGAATACAATGTGGGTCATGTTGAAAAAAATGAAATTATCTCAACAAAATGATGACAACATGAAAAATGTCATACAATTTGGAAAGGGACAACAGTAATAGACAAGGCATTTTTTACTTGCATGAACTGAGAATGTACATTTGGCAGAATATATATATATATATATATATATATATACACACACACTATTACATGCACATACATATAAACATGGTGGTAACAAAAATTTTTTAGCCTAATCCATATCCCAAAATCAGTATTCTGATGTTTTGTCGTTAGAAAACAGATTTTGAGAAGTGAATCAAGTATATATATATATATATATATATATATATATGCATGCTAGTGAAAAATTTCAAACACACACACACACACACACACACACACACACACACACATATATATATATACATATATATATGCATATATAAGTACATATATATATATATATATACACACACACACACACACATATATATATATGCATGCCTGTGTAAAATTTCAAAAACACACACACACACACATATATATATACCTGTGTGTGTTTATGTATGTATGTGTGTGTAAACATTGTCAGATTTTATAATGTAAGTCAATGTATTCACAATAAAATTGACATTAACCAACCAATTTTGTTAAGATGTTCAGTATATACTTAATATTTATATGAGAAATAAGCCATATGAATTTTTATCTTTGTTTACAATCATTTAGTTGGTAATGTCAGATTTTATAATGCAACTGAATGTTTTTCCTTTTTGTAAATAAATATATATAATTGTGTTATTATTCATTGTCATATTTTAATTTCAAATATTTAGCATTCTAAGAGCTCCTAAGAAAGATAAGAGGAAAAGAAATAGAAATATGGGAGAAAAAGAAACATGAACAAAAGAAAAAAGAAAGATGAAAAAAAAGAAAAAAAGAAAGATGAAAAAAGGAAAAAGAAAGATGGAAAAAAGAAAAAAGAAAGATGAAAAAAGAAAAGAAAGATGAAAAAAGAAAAAAGAAAGATGAAAAAAAGAAAAAGAAAGATGAAAAAAGAAAAAAAGAAAGATGAAAAAAGAAAAAGGATGAAAAAAAGAAAAAAAGAAAGATGAAAAAAGAAAAAGAAAGATGAAAAAAAGATGAAAATAAGAAGGAAAATTAAAGACGGGACAAAAAGGAAGTTAAGATAAAGAAAGAAAAAAAAAAGATAAAACAAAAAAAAGAAAAAACTTAGGAAAAACAAAAGGAAAAAGAAAGATAGGTGGAAAAGAAAATATTGTGAAGTAATTTGCTTTTGGGAATTCCATTTTGAAAACTGTTCTTTACAGAAGAAACTGAAAATATTGGTAAGAAAAAAATCAAGAAAAACACTGTCATTACTGTTGTGGAGTAGTTTTCACACTGAAAGTAATAATCGTGCTATGTTGGTTGCTAATCAACTTAATGCACCCTAAATGTTAGGAAATTGGTAAGCTGACTCCTTAGTATTCGGCTAACTGCCGACTAATATCAACTGCCTAGTAGTTCTACTGAACTCCAATATAAATCTAAAGAACTCTCTAGAACTTTTAAGAACTCCTATGATGTTCCCAAGAACTTCTCGAGTTAACTTCCTGTTAACTCTTATTAATATAGGAGGGAGAGTCCATTATCTGAGGAATAGATGTGTTTCATCATAAGAATTATGAAATTTATAAAACCTTAAATTTTAAAGGGGTAATAATTAAGAAAAGTAGACTGACAACCTAAAATATTTTTCAAAACCTTGTGTTTTTAAGATTATCAGATAAAATATTCAGAATATGAAAAAGATTGGCTGAAGCTAACAAAGAAGCAAAAGTAAAACTTCTTTTAATTAAACATTTGCAAAGAGAAACGTTTAAGTCAGAGGAAGAAGCACATGAAAACTAAATTCTCTACACTAACATTTTTCTAATGAATATAGTGCTTCATTTTGACAGATCTGATAGCTGAGTGGAAGTTGGGTCTTTCATAAAAATACTCAAACAATACAATTAAAAAATAAACAGTGGGTGAGGGCAGTAATATTATGGGCTAATATTATAGATAATCAAATGACAGGACTCTTTATCAAATTGATTATGGTGACAAAAAAAGATGCAAATAATTCTCATCAGTTTTTTGACAGAGTTTTTTTAAGTGGCAGAGATTATAGGCAAAACAATAAATTAAAATATAGAATCACATAATTCACTTATAGTCAAGCCCTGCATAATCTCAAAAATCCCTCATAGTCACACACATCCTCTAAGTCACACAAATCCTCATAGTCACACAAGCCCTGCATAATCTCGCAAATCCCTCATAGTCACACACATCCTCTAAGTCACACAAATCCTCATAGTCACACAAGCCCTGCATAATCTCGCAAATCCCTCATAGTCACACATTCTCTAAGTCACACAAATTCTCATAGTCACACAAGCCCTGCATAATCTCGCAAATCCCTTATAGTCACACACATCCTCTAAATCACACAAAATTTATAGTCACACAAGCTCTGCATAATCTCGCAAATCCCTCATAGTCACACATTCTCTAAGTCACACAAATCCTCATAGTCACACAAGCCCTGCATAATCTCGCAAATCCCTTATAGTCACACACATCCTCTAAGTCACACAAATCCTCATAGTCACACAAGCCCTGCATAATCTCGCAAATCCCTTATTGTCACACACATCCTCTAAGTCACACAAATCCTCATAGTCACACAAGCCCTGCATAATCTCGCAAATCCCTCATAGTCACACAAATCCTCTAAGTCACACAAATTCTCATAGTCATACAATCCCTCATAATCACACAATTCTGTAATATTCACACAAGTCCTCATAGTCACACAATTCCCTAATAGTCACATAAATACTTAATAGTCACACAAGTCTCTCATAGACACCAAAGTCCCTCATAGACACACACGTTTGTAATAGTTACATAAGTCCCTAATAGTTAGAAAAGTCTCTCATAGTCACACAAGTTCATCGTAAACACACGACTGTAATAGTCACACATGTCTTTCAGTCGTACAAATCTCTAATAGTCACACAAGTTATTCATATTCACACAAGTCCCTAGTAGTCGCAAAATTCTCAAATTGTCACACAATTCCTTTATGGTCACACAAGTCCTTAATAGTCATATAAATCTTTCATAGTCACACAAGTTCCACATAATCACATGTCCCTAATAGTCACACAAATCCCTCATAGTCACACATCTCTCAAAATCACAGAAGTCTATGACAGTCACACAAGTCCTTAACTGTCGCACAATTCTCTAATAGTCACATATGCCTCTCAAAGTCACACAAGTCCTTCATTGTTACACAAGTCCTTTATAGTCACACAATTCCCTAATAGTCACATATGCCTCTCAAAGTCACACAAGTCGTTCATTGTTACACAAGTCCTTTATAGTCACACAATTCCCTAATAGTCACACAAGTTGCTAGTAGTCGCACAAGTCCCTCATACTCTGTCATGCTAATTATTGCCTCCCTTGCTAAAAAACTTCTCAAAGATAAATGGAATATCTCTCCACCCTTCTGCATGTTAATCTAACAGAAAATGTGTGATTTGATCCTTAATTAAGACTTGTGTATGAGAATGGAAAACGTTATTCAAGTAAAGAGTATTTATGAGATCATTACAAAAATCACTGCTGAAAATCATATTAAATTTGAAACTGGAAAAGTTAGCAGTCAGTCACTGAAAGAATATTGAAGACTATAAAATCTCTAGGAGTCCATATTAATTTGCAAAATAATAATTCATTCAGTTTTGTAGGATCTGGTGTTAATCAGCTATTTGGCTTGAATCTTTTGGAAATATGTTTTACTTAATTTGTTTTCATAATAAAACACTATCTTATCAGTTGATTGGTTGATTTTTTACATCCTATCAACCCTTTGAGTGTTATTTATAATTGAAATATATATTGGATTGTAGGGGTCAATAACAGAACTGGTGTTCAAATACAGTCGCCATCCAAGTAGTGACCAAACTTGACACTGCTTAACTTCAATACTTATTATCAATATTTTAACTCGAAACACATGATATATTCCTCGTAGTAATATGAGAATATCCTGAAAGGTTTACCATTTTTATTGTAAAAACATTGACTTGCATATTAACATCAGATATAATGTATATATTTTGAAGATTATATGAGAGACAAAATGATCACAGGGAACCTTACCAGAGTTCAAAGAGTTTTGTATTGTTTATAATCTTCATTTTGTAAACGTTTTTAATCAAGAAATGAGAGACTTTCCACATCAATTCCCTGAAACAATGAAATTAATTTTCTAACAGAATTAATGAAAGATCTTTTTTTCTTGATTTTTTTGTTTTGTTTTGACATTAAATAAAAAGTAACATTTTTTTTCAATAATTTCTTTAGCAATTTAAATTTCTTTTCATTTTTTAAAATTTCTCTTTGTTTTAACTTGTGGAATATCTTTTCTGATGTCTACATGTTTTTCTCAAATGTTAACTGATAGCAAAATTTGACATCAAAATTCAGTATTTTTATTATTTTTGTATTCATTTAAAAAATCTTTTCATCATTTTTTCTTTCATTTTTAATAGAATTTATTTTGAGATATTTTTCTTATAAATGTTCTTCGTATATAAAATTTTTATAAAGAAGAACACATGAAATTAAAAAAAACATTTTTTAATAATATGCACATTTTTAATTATTTTATTTTGTTTGTTATTTTCTTTGGTGGCATTTATTTTTGTTTTTTAAATTTCAGTTTTCATCTTCCCAGAAATTTCTGTTTACAAATAGTCACTCGTGACAAATCTTTCTTGAACTCAATACTGAATTTTACTTGTACTCAGAATTTTCACTCAGGGCTTCTTAGGTTCCCGGAAGTAATTTTATTTCACCTTTTTTTTCTTTTGTTTCTTCAGAACTGAGGAAAACGGAAGTCACAGATTAAAAAGTCTTGGATTCCAAAATGCAGTATTAATTCCAACCTCCTTGTGTTACATTTTGCATGCAGATTTTGGTATGAAAAATTAGTGAAGATTGAAGAATCTTTCTTTCTAATCCCAGGGACATAGACGAAGCATTTATTTTCAAAATCTTTTTTTTTTTGTGTCAGGTACTTTTCACAGCAAATATCAAATTTCATTACCATTTCTGATTCTCTAAATACTCAATATTTCATCATTCAATGACTTTCATTGAATGTCATTACGAAGTTTAGAGATTTTGATGTTCAAACAGAAATAAGAAGTTCTTTGAATTTCCTGTGGAAAGATGATGAAGTTTTCAATGACTTCAATGGTTTCATTAGCTGCACTATTTTAAAACAATTATCACAAATGAATAGAGAAGACTTGACGAAATGGAATAATTGGAAACATCAATGCTCAAATAAAAATGAATCCAGGCTATAACATGAGTGTACGTGTGTGTGTGTATGTGTGTGCATATGTGGGTGCACGTCTGTGTATGTGTGTCTGTGTATGTGCATGTGTGTGTGCATGTATGTTTACATATGTGTGCGTATGTGCATGTATGTGCATGAGTGTGTGTATGTGCATGTGTGTGCATGTATGTTTGCATGTGTATATATGTGCATGTGTGTGCATGGGCATGTGTGTGTATGTGCCTTTGTCTGCATCTGTGTGTATGTGCATGTGTGTGCGTATGTGCATGTGTGTGTATGGGCATGTGCATGTGTGTGCATCTGTGTGTATGTGCATGTGTGTGTTTATGGGCTTGTGTATATGCATGTGTGTGCATCTGTGAGTATGTGCATGTGTGTGTATGTGCATGTCTGTGCACATATGTTTGCATGTGTGTGTATGTGCATGTGTGTGTGTTAATTGAAAGAATATTATTTCTTATTTTGCATTTCAATATTTTTCTAATAACTTACAAAGAATATTTTTCTTTTCATATGCATTTGCTTTTGTGAGATGAAACTGGCACTAAAATGCTGTCCGCAACTGATTTTCTTTTCATTACTTTTGAGTTTCTAATAAGCTTGCTTTGTTTTAATTCCCAAGCCTGGCTGTTTTCCCGATTGCCCTTTTGCCAGTCTGGAGATTGAAGAATTTTTTCTTTCCACCGAATTAACCGTAGCTCTCAATCTGCTTCTACTGCTTGCATTTATTCATTTTCTTTTTGTATTAGAAAACATTTCTACCGAGTTATCATTTTTATTGCAACTTCTTGTTAACATGGTTACTTGGACAATAATACAATTTCTTTGCTTGCCTCTTTCATACGCAGATCTAAAGTAATAATAAAAATCTGTTGCCACTTGGTTGTTATTCTTAATTAATGACTGTGTATTTTCAATGATGACCTCAATTTTTATGTTCTTGCAAATTCAATATATTTTCTAAAAACTGAATTCTTTTATTGTCATTTTTTTCTATTTTTCTTATTCTTGTTTTTCTTTCAATTTTGTGACATTTTCTCTGTGTTTTCTTTGAGATTTTTATATTTTTACTCTTTGAGAATTATTTTTAAAATTATATGTGATGATCCTGAGATCCATGCAGCAGAAGAATTAGCTGGCAACCATGAAATAATATGGTGCTATAAATTGTTTTTATTTTTTGTAATCTTTCATGAAAACCTATAAGAGTTCATGTGGAAGGGTCCATTTTTGTGTGTGTTTTAACTTTTTTTTCTCTTTTTTGTTTGTTGCTTGCAACCTGCAGCCACAAAACAGTGGAAAAAATATCTGTTTTTGTTTAGAATAAGCTTCCCCCGTCAAGGTTTCACCATTGGCCACAATAAATGAACATTAGCAAAAATCATTCTTAGAATTTCTTTCATCAAACACTGAATGAATGAATAGATACATGAAGGGAATAATGAAATAAATTAATGAATGAAAATAGACGAATTCATCAATCACTAATATAATTTACTGTTTATCCCACATTTTTTCAGGGGTAATGCCAATTATTTTGATTTTCTAACCACAAATGTGCACTACTGGACACACTTAAATAATACCTACCTTTAATGATAAAAGGAACCACTATAGCCTTGTGTTACATTTACTAAAATGGGTGGCTGCAACCTACAAACAGCTGTGAGAAGTGACATTTTCACTGTACGATGATGGGAAAATGTACCATAAGAATAAGTACCTGACTCCTTCTTCCAGGTACTAGTTTTCCAAATCAAAACAAATTATTTTCTACTCTAGTATCACTTCCCCATATATACAACATTGCAAGCCTCATGCTACTCTATTTCTATTTCCTTAGCAAAAGTTTAGATCAGCGCTTCATTCATTCACTTTAACAGTTCAGAACTTCCCAGCTAGGAAAGACCATGCCACATAAACTGAGGGGTGTGTGTGAATTATTCCCATTCCATTAGTAAGAAATGAGTTCCATTCACACATCCTCTTACCAAGAAGAACTATTTTGTGGGTCTAACTCCCAAGAGGGTGCTTCCCCAATCACTTCAAATCTTGTGTCTATCCTACATATTCTCATAATATTCACTTCTTGCCTTTTCCTCTTATGTTTGCACAAACTCATTCAATAATCCTCTATATTTAGTTGCTAATAGACTTGAGAGTACATTGTAGTCAAACATGCTTCCTCTGAAAGAACCATTATAGCCTCTTATTTCATTCAATGACTATATACTAAATTTCATCTGCTGATCTCATACACCACCCTATTCTGTGAATCAGAAGCTATATTGAATGATAAATTGATATAACATTTATTTTATTTAATAAAGTATAATGGAATATTTTAAACCAGCATACTCATTTTTACGACTGTCAGCTTTTTAATCAGGGAGAAACATCAAATTAGCATTTAGTAAAGCAATTATTAAAGAGTGAACATTTCAGTGGTAGTCTCAGAAACTCCACTCTGGAGATGAGAATAATCAAGATTGGACTTGAGGGAGAGCCTATGAACATCATCAACAGTTGTGAGAAATTGTGAAAGAACAATTACATCTCTTTTACCAAAACTGTTTCTTGTCTTTTCGTTTGATAGGAAAAGAAATTTGCACATAGATTTTCATGTGAACAGAAATTCAGAAGTTGCTTTACATTACTTATTTTGCATTTAACGATGATGCATTTCTGAAATGTCTGATTGGTTAAAATGTGAATGCATTGCAATAATTGTCAATGTCAATTTTAATGAAAGGTTTTTTGGGTCAGTTGACAGAGTTGTTCATTTTCTGGTCATTAGGTGGCATATCTTCTAATATTATTTAAGAATTCATGTGCAAGTAGTAGGCATTGTTTTAAGAAATACGACAAAACTTCTTTATCCCTTTAAAAAAATAAATTTTAAAATTGACACCAAATTCACCAAGAAGCTTTTTAGTGAATCCTTAGAGAATTTAAATTGAGAGAAATCACTTGTCAAATGAGAGGACTGAACTCAATAGGAGAGATATCAAGATAGGTTATGGACTTCCTGGTAATTCCTATTTGCTGTTCATAACAATCAATGCAGTACATTTTGTAAAAATGTAGTTATAAACCCAAAGTTAATAGAAATGTAGACAGAAAAACTAAAATAGATAATTTGTTTAATAGAATTGCACGTGATGTTTACACTTTTAGTAAATCTGAATCACATTGATCTCCAGAATTCTTTCTTTCAGAGCCAAGAACATAACACACTTTATTATGGTTCAAGTGCTAATCTAACAAGCTAATATAATTGGATGTACTCACCTTTAACTGACCCCTTGTTCCTTTCTATTTACAATTATCTGTAAATTCTAATAACAGATAATTTTAAGTTTATTCTTAGTTTATTTTTAATATGATCTTAAGGTAAGAAAAAGGTAAAACAACTCTGTAATTAGCAGTAAAAGGAATCACGGTGCAGTAACGAATAGTGGCTTGGAATGAGGAATCAGAGAGCCGAGTTTGAATTCCAGTCGAGTTCATTACATTTAATTACATGCTAATACCCTTGGGAAAGCTATGAATTCATCTCTTTTCCCCCAGCTATGGGTAAATAGACTGGGTTCTATAGCCTTGTTTGGCAACTAGCCTAGTAGTAGGAATTGACAAACCACTGAGCATCACTTATGGAGCCCAAAATTTTGCTGGAAGTTCTTCTCGAGAAAAACTGGTTCAATCTGCTACCAGTAAATGCCGCCAGAGACAGACTGACAGACAGAATTAGCAGCAAATAGGAACAGATTTTTTGAATCCTTTTACTGCCACTTATAACAAATTAATAAAATATTATTGGAAATCAGTGGCCTGGTTGGACTAGAAATTGCTTTATTCCCAAGTTAGTGCAACTTAATAGTTTTGCCCTAACAACAATTGCTCTATGATTTGCCGTTTTTGCAGTGTTATACAAAAAACACACAAAATACATATGATAGAGATGGAAGGTTTATTAGTAAAGAAAAATAAAACGGATAAAGTAAAACTGGATTCTCAACGAGGCTATAGTTAGGTTTACTTAAGATGTTCACTTTGGGAAGGTAGATCTTTATTTCCCTTTCTTCTATTACCAAATAACTTCCCGGAATATCATGCCACTCTCATATCACAATGATCTTCAGGGATGTTTCCTTTCTGTTAGTCTTCTGGGAAATGAGGAGGGTGCAACACTCCCCCAAACTGTCCATAATTACTTTTTGTTATAAGATGAAGGAACAACTTTATAGCAGACCCCCACCCAAGTGAGATAAACATGTTAAATGTTGTCAGTTCTATTTTTCACTTGTGTATAAAGCAAGGAATTCAAGCCAAAAGGAAGAAGCAGCAGGCAAGAAAAACGTATCAACATTTCTGTTAGTTTCTCATAATTTATTATCAATATTATGTTAGTGATTAAATTGATTTCATCATTATTATTATGATTATCACATTGTCATTGTGTAGCCTTTTTCTGTTTTTTTTTTTTTTTCGTTCTTGCAATGTCCATTTTGCCGGTAAGATATTTACAACTAGATAAGCGGAGAGATACTTCTTTTTTTAATTTGAAAAATATTCTTAAAAATGGATCATTACAGTTTTCGTGGCTGCAAGCTAAAATATAAAAAAGAGACATTTTTTCATTTTATTCATATACATGTCTGTGTATCGAATGGGTGACGTTAGGTTGATTGTTGTTTCCTTTTGTGTTCCAATATTGTTTCGGTTAAAGAACAAAGATCAGCCAACATTTATTCTGTATTTGTTGCAACCCATTCTGGCGAACAGTTGACAGCGTCCTCATGCAATGCAAGTCCTCCCCTATTAAGAACCATTTTCCGCGTTAACTTTGTAAAAACCCCAATAACCGTACTGTGTATAAACACGAGGCTTGACACCAAAGTAATGCCACTTAATTTATTATTTTTGCTTAACATATCAGTGGCAGATGTTAGTCATACGGCAACAGAGTTTGAACCTTTATGCCTATACATTAACGCTTGTTGGATGTTCAGAGACCAAACAATGGATTTGAGCACAGTGGGTAATATATTTCAGCAGTGGTGAAAATGATGTGCGAAAAAGTGGGTCACCTTTCCTGGTGACAGCTTTTTGTTCATCTCTGGCGTAGTCATAGTTACCATAACTGACATAGTTATTTGTCGTAACTATGTGGAAAAATAGTGTTTTGTAACTGGAAACTTGCGCTATCCGATAGTGTTATTGTGCTTTTGGTAGTTATTGTAGTTTCTGCAGAAATACATAGAAATTATTACTTTCGGAGATCTCGCTCGTTCTTCTGTGTATGTGCTTGTGTGGAGGATGTTTTCAAATTTTTAGTAATGGCGGCCTGAGGATTTTAGGAATTAGCAGAAGATAAGGAATGAAAATGCAGGTGAAAATGTTTAGTCTAATGTATAACTATCCAGTATTGATAATTGTAAAATAAAGTAAAAATGAAAAAAGAAAAATTTGTGAGAGCTTCAGGCTCATGTTTCACATTTTTATTATTTTAACCTTTTCATGTCCATTGTTCAACTAGCAGAACATATTTTCTGACATATTTATTTGATACCAGGCAGATATTAATTGTAAGCACATTTGCCTTTTAGCGTTTTTCATATACGATACATAGAAGAATCAAAATTATTATCAAAAGAATATGTTCCACTCATGGAACAATCGGCAAATAAAGGTTCATAAGGGAGGGTAATTACGAAGGTGAAAAGAAGGTTTTATTTTAAGGACGTAGCAAAGGGTTTGACACCAAATTGTGAATTATTCCCTTTCGGAGAATATTTGTCTGCAAAAGTTAAATATTACTGCTCAAAAATTATCCTTCAAGCAATAATAGGTTTGTTCACATTAAATGGCTTTAGACAAAATTTGTTTTTTTGTTTGTTTTTCTCTATAAGATTTAATTTTGCAATTTGCATTGTCAGATTTTATTTAAAATAAATACCTTTGCTATTTCATTGAAAATAAAAAGAAACTATCTATTAAGCTTCGTAAATACCCTGTTTTGCATACATATTGAAACAGATATAATATTTATTTGATCAAATATATGCTGTATTCATATTCTGTTCTTCAATATTTTGTTAAAATTGAAAATATTAGTGACGAAGGGTTAATTAAATTGATGAAATGCTTTAATACATGATTTTATTGAAATATCTTAAAATATGGGTTTGAATCCAATAATAATTTAATAAGCTTAAAGGGGAGGAAAGCAAATCGACTGTATTGTGTTGATCTGTGATAAAATAATTTATTTTAAGCAATTTAAAGCATATGACAATAATAAATTTCATTGTCTGTTTGTCTGTCTATCTATCGTTGTCTGTTCATTATCTATCTATCTATCTATCTATCTATCACATTCTCTCTCTATCTCTCTGTTCCTCTCATTATGCAAATTTTTATGTTGTCTCTCTTTATAGTCATGCCTTATGCCAAACATTTGTATTCACAGGCTACGTCCATGGAGTTGAATCATCCTCATTTCCTTCCTATTCAAAGTGTAAGAAGATTCTACCAACCAGAAGGCCTCTTCCCAAGAACTGATAATTTACGGAACAGCATAGATACTTTCCTGAACACTACAAACCTAACATCTTCAATGGTTAATCTTTATCTATCTACCTTATTCTCATAATCTTCACTTAATACCTCCTCTTCTTGCATTTATATCAAACATATTAATATTCAATAACCCACTACTTTGAGAGGCTCTTTCATTTGGTGAACTTTAGTATTAATAACATATATATAATATATAAGTATATGCAAAAATGTGATATAGTTTTGCTAAATTTAAATAAAATGATAAAATAAATAAAACTGAATAAAAACAATAAAACAAATAAAATAAAATTAAATATATAATATATGAGTATAAGTAACAAAGTGATATATTTTTACTAAATTTAAATAAAACAATTTTTAAACAGCAGCTTAATTGAAAACTGCCAACAAAAAAAAATGCGTCTAATAACAGACATAATTCTTAATTGTTGGAATGGAATGTAGAGAATTTGAATTTGAGTTTGAGTTTAGTAATAGACGTACTTTCTCGGACTGATATTTAACAATGTTGTTTTAAAAACTTTACATGTGTCATGTAAAAGGACTGTCCATTGGAAATAACTTTAAGGTCTATTATTTTTTTGGTTTGCCTTCGATTAAGGTAAAGTTTATAAATATCTTCTTTTATCTCTGAAATAGAATAGGCAGCATTTAATCTGTTCTTTATTAAGTATTAGTTGAAGAGATCAATTTTAAAGCTCGTCTTTTTTTTGTTCTGGAATATTTTTATTATTATTTTTAGAAGCACTAATGCTTTTAATATGATAAAGATAATATGCTTATTTAATTTTCCAATTATGACGTAAATTCTGTGGAAAAGAATTCGAATTGTTTTGCTTACTATACAATGTCTATTGTGTTTCTTGGCCTTTCTCACATGTACGTCACCTACAATTAATTTCTTAGAGTTACTTTTCAGCTTCCAACTTGATTCTTACGCTGATTTGTAAATGAAATATTTCAGAGCGAATAGCATAAAAATGATCATGGCGTTTTACGGCATTTTTACAGGACGCGATTGGCTTTGGGAAAGCGGACAAGAAAATCACCCCGTTGAATTAATATTAGAACTAGTTAACAATGCTACATCATTAAACCAGACTTAATCACTTCGAAACCTCAATTGCTTTATATTTTAGTCTAAATTCTCGAAGTGCACTCTAATTCCTGTCTATCGAGAATATATTCGCTAAACTTTGGAGGACATGATGTCAAACAGAAATTTAAGAAACATCCCTTACTTTGTCCAGATAAAAGAAAATATATATTTGAAAATATTTGAAAATATTTCCAGTTCACCGGAATTTTTTCTCGTTTTAAGGCAGTTTCATGTTCGAGAATGACATAGAGAATGTTCTCGAAAAATTACCCATAATTCAACACGTATTTCTGGAGGTCTAATAAATGGAGTGTTCTAAAATTGGTTATCACAGATTTTACAAACAAATAAATAATCTAATACTAATGATGTCAGAATTTTATAAACGAAATCTTAATACTAAGTATTCAGTTAAAATAACGTTCCTTTTGACAAGGATATTCTCAATTTTAGTAATTCAACTAAAATATTCGCGTGACAAAGAATTAAATCATTATCACATGTTTTTTTTATGTCTAGAGGTGTTTTTGAACAGTTGCTGGGTTTTTCATGGAACGGAGAATTCTTGGAAAAGATGCCTGTCTTCTATCTGATGTAAGACTACTGAGAACCAAAACATCATAACCCAAAAAAGAAGGTCACCTGCCCTTAAACTGAGAATGCAACACGTAATACATAATGGTAATTTGACTAAATTTATTTTTAACTGTCAGGTAGACCTACATCTTTTTAAAGTTCTGATGTTTCATCGAATCGAATTGAGGACATGATTCGTAGCTGAATTAGCCCGAACAAAAATGCCTGGTAAGGATTTCTTTTACTCATTCATGCACATTAGAAACCTATTCTCTATCAAATATTTATTTTATCATTTCAAGACATTCTTTTGAACCTACATGCTTAGTTATCTATATTTATAATAACGTGTGTATGTGTGTTACACTTTCCTAAATCAGCAGGAAAATTGATGACATAGAAATGGTTAATATGTATCGTGCTCTCTTAATAATATAAAAGAGAAATAATTTTATTTTTATTTATACTTATGAATTAAAAGCCTATACTTTATTAAACTTAAATTATTTTAATTTTTAGATAAGATAAATTGAGAAGAATTTCGCCATTGGGATACCTCGAATCTACACGTAAATAGGCTTGAATTCATTTTTTTTTATGCACAAATCAGTGAAAAACATATTGAACTTTTCCTAACATAGACGACAAAAACATCAAGTACTTGTTTTCTTTCTGAATCCCTAACAGAAAAGAAATTTTATCAAAGCAGACCAAACAATTAACAGTAAAGACGATTCCATATTCATATAAGAAGCTGATCCGCAGTTTATTTACTGATATTAGTGGTTTTAAAGATAATCAATATTTAGATTTTTAATAAACTAAACGCTTCAAAGTTTTTAAGTACTGGTATAGCGCTGTGGAATATTGTTACCCTTTGTTTTTGTTCAATCAGGTTGTATATTTACAATTAAGGAATGTAATTTAAAGATAATGTTTAAATTTCTTTTCTGTATCTCATATTATCTCTGGATAATATCCACTGAGCTCTCTATTTTTATCTATTTAATATTTTATATTAATTAGATAAATATTTTTCCATTATCCTCTCCATCTTTTAAGGATTTTTCATTATTTCTTATATATATATATATATATATATATATATATATATATATTGGACATCCTTTAGATACATATAGGGTGATATCAATAAATTTTTAATCTGTTCTATATATGTATGCGTATATGCTGTATTTCACATCAATTTTATAACAAAAATGTATTTTCTTCCTTAACAATTTCTATGTAATCAAGAGTTGTCTCCGAGTACAATTTGATTTGTTTTAACTTAAGTTTTGCATGAAAAAAAAAATGTTGCCAAATTATTAGGCGGGCATAAAATTTGAGGCAATTAATTTTCTTGTTTTCGAATGTAATTGCAAGTACGTCTCGTTCAAATGGTTCTTTTGTAGTTGCAAGTTAATGAACCAGTCAATAATTTTAGTGTATTCTGAGTAATTCAACTGGTTTTAATGTAAAAAATATTTTTTAAATCATTTCGAGGACAGGATAAGCTAACGATTTTCAAGAGAACAAGGTTCTCCAAAAATTGCCGAAAATATATTTAAAATTGAACCATTGCTCGTTGGTTCTTGGATGGACCTTTTAGGTTGCGTAGTGATTGGTATGGAGTCAACGACATAAAACGTATCATTTGAACCTTTATACGACTGATGGCTGTGGCGGTGGGGTATGGGGGATAATTGTAGGTTGCCTTTGGGTTCTAGTGTTTTTCCTTGTTGCTCCGATGGTAGTGAAGTTTGCCAACGTTGTTGCAATGATAGCTGTCGTCTTACTCCTGCTGTATATATTTGTTTCTTTGTGTGTGTGTGTGTGTGTGTGTGTGTGTGTGTGTGTGTGTGTGTGTGTGCTGCTGGGATCGTCCATATCAGACAGAGCTCAGGCACATGGACAAGTAACTGCTTCTCTACATGTAGATACGCTGGAAAGAAAAACAAAGAAATAACTTTTTAATTATAAACCAGTTCAGGTTCAATATTCAAAAAAGAACTGAAATATATTTTTACAAATAAAAAATACGCACAACGGTATACATTTAGTAAATTCATTGAAACAAATAATTACGATCGATAAAAAAACTTAAATAGTGCAACTTTGGTTTGAAATCTACCAAAAAATATCTGCAACATACAAATTTTATTTTGGAATCTACATATTATGAAATATATATCACATGAAGGAAATCTAATTAAAATACAACAGAAAATATTAAAATTTAAAAGCACTTTTTTTTATTTATATTCTCTAGCGATAAACAACATGTATATATTCTACAATGTCTACAACGTAAAATTTTTATTTTAAAATGATATCTACGTAGTAAAAATAAAGTGTAGATCACATAACAAGCTCGATTCATGACACTTTGATCGCAATATAAAGTACAGATCACATACCAAATTAAATTCATGACACTTATATCGTAATGTAAAGTACAGATCACATACCAAATTAAATTCATGACACTTATATCGTAATGTAAAGTACAGATCACATACCAAATTAAATTCATGATACTTATATCGTAATGTAAAGTACAGATCACATACCAAATTAAATTCATGATACTTATATCGTAATGTAAAGTACAGATCACATACCAAATTAGATTCATGACACTTATATCGTAATGTAAAGTACAGATTACATACCAAATTAAATTCATGACACTTATATCGTAATGTAAAGTATAGATTACATACCAAATTAAATTCATGACACTTATATGGTAATGTAAAATACAGATCACATACCAAATTAAATTTATGACACTTATATCGTAATGTAAAGTACAGATCACATCCCAAGTTAAATTCATGACACTTATATCGTAATGTAAAGTATAGATTACATACCAAATTACATTTATGACACGTAGATTGCAATATATAGTGTATATTGCGTATTCAAGTAGATTTTAAAAAAGCTCTTTTATATATTTTATAAGTCGTAGAAGATTTCTAAAATTCCAAACAACGTGTTTCTGCAGAAATGATAATACATCGGCAGTTAAACATTTGGCTTTTAATTTATTTTTCAATACAGAAAAAATAATTTTGTGACGATGACAAATGATTTATTTAAAAGAATTTCAGAAAAAAAAAAAAACGAAAGAAAAACATCGCAGGATCCATGACTGATATTAGCACTTCATCCTGTACAATCTAGGAATGTAAATGATGGATATCTTTTGTTTGACGAATTTACCGGCATATAATGTGGCCCTTGAGTGTCACGTGATAGCCCATTAGTGAGGATGGTCAGTAGCGGCACTGAGGTGGATACGTGAATCACAGTCATTTTGGGTGACCTCATCGGACTCTGCTAATACACATGCGTCCTAAATAGAAACCGAACGCATATTATTACCAGGTCTGTACCGGTGGTGCAGAGGATATCGGCTTGGAACGAGAAATCGGAGAGCCGAGTTCGAATTCCAGTTGCATTAACTCATGTACAAATACCCTTAAGAAAGGTATTAATCCGTCTCTTCCCTCCAGCTATGGGTTAAGTAACAGGTCAGATTGGGGTCTATAGCCTTGGTCGGCAACCAGTCTACCGCAGAAAGCAATGGCAACCTACTGCGGGATAATCTTCTGCCCAGTCAGTCATGTCTCTTTCGAGACATGATCGCCCAAAGCGTGTATCACGTATGGTACTTAACTGTCTGACTGAATATAATAGTAGAAAACATGATCAATGCTTCTACTGGGCATAAAGTGGGGGATCAGTTTTATATTCTTATGAAGTAATAAACTGATCCCCCATTAATTACTACTTAATAGTATAATACATCTCTTCCCTCTCCAGTTATAAATCAAATAACAGGACAGATTGGGTTCTATAGACTTGGCTGGCAACCAGTCTCCCGCAGAAAGCAATGGCAACCCACTGCGGGATAATCTTCTGCCCAGTCAGTCATGTCTCTTTCGAGACATGATCGCCCAAAGCGTGTATCACATATGGCACTTAACTGACTGACTGAATAATAGTAGAAAACATGATCATTGATTCTACAGGGCATAAAGTGGGGGATCAGTTTTATATTCTTATGAAGTAATAAACTGATCCCCCATTAATTACTACTTAATAGTATAATACATCTCTTCCCTCTCCAGTTATAAATCAAATAACAGGACAGATTGGGTTCCACAGCCTTGGCTGGCAACCAGTCTACCGCAGAAAGCAATGGCAACCTACTGCGGGATAATCTTCTGCCCAGTCAGTCATATCACTTTCGAGACATGATCGCCTAAAGCGTGTATCATGCATGTCAACTAACTGACTGACAGCTTAAGAAAACTACAAGTAAAACCTGCTTTCTCTTTGTTCACTACAAGAACTAGTTGCAATGTTATATGCTTTGATTTCTCTGCGTATACGGATAAAAGAAAATATATAAATATGCTATTTAAAAAAATATAAGAAGCATCTACTCAAATACGCATATTTAATAAAATAATGTTCAAGTAATAATAATAATAACTAGCCGAAACCAAGAGAAATTCACGAATCATGTAATAATTTTTTATGAGTAGATAGACTTTTGGAGTAGATAGACTAAACTATCACCCGGTTCACACTCCACCCACGTCTGTTGAACAGGTGAAGAGGCTCATCCCTTGTTCCCTGTTTAGGATATGGTTTCCGGCTTTCTCTTTTCCAATCTTTTCACTCTTTTCTTTTTTTCTTTTTTCTTTTTTTTTCCAATTGGAGTAGATAGACTAAACTATCACCCGGTTCACACTCCACCCACATCTATTGAACAGGTGCAGAGGCTCATTCCTTGTTCCCTGTTTAGAATGTGGTTTCCGGCTTTCTCTTTTCCAATCTTTTCACTCTTTTCTTTTTTTATTTTCTTTTTTTTTTTTTTTTTGAGTAGATAGACTAAACTATCGCCCGGTTCACACCCCACCTACGTCTATTGAATAGATGAAGAGGCTCATCCCTTGTTCCCTGTTTAGGATGTAGTTTCCGGCTTTTTCTTTTCCAATCTTTTCTGTCTTACGTAGCTCATGATTGCCCACCGGAATCATTTCTTCCGACTCTATCGTAACTACGCGTCGGACCAAAACAGGCGCCTTTTCACTTCAGCTCGTAATAAGTGTAAAAGGATACTTAACGAAGCTAAGATGTTGTTTGCTGCCAGAATGAAGCAACGCATAGCATGCTCTAAATTCGGCGCGAAAGACTACTGGCGATTCTGTAAAAGAAGAGCAAGTTCACAATACCCCCGCTAACAAGAGCAAGTTCACAATACCCCCGCTAATCAACAAATTTGAGATCCTCACCTCCCCAGCAGATAAGGCTGAATGCTTTGCCCGCAGATTCTCGAACAATTCGAGTCTGGACTCATCTGGAGTTTTTACATCCGACTTCTCACCTAGAACCGAGGCACAACTGAATGATGTCCACATTACACCTTCGCTTGTCTCTAAGATAATCTTAAAACTTGACCCTCACAAAGCGAGCGGTGGTGACGGAATCCCAACCATAGTCTTAAAGAAATGTGCCCCTGAACTCTCGTCTGTCCTTTCTAAGCTCTACAACCTCTGCCTATCTGCTTCCTGCTTTCCTGCCTGTTGGAAATCTTCCTCTGTAGTTCCTATATTTTAAAACACTGGAGAACACTCTGACCCTGCAAATTACCGCCCTATCAGCCTTCTTCCGATCTTTGGCAAAGTGACTGTGAATGGGTGGGACCCAGTTGCCAGTCTGGTTGCACGAGTAAACACCTGTTGAGGAGGCATCAGTGACTTAAGCTCGTCCAAGCAGAAGCCATGAAGGTATTTATAGAACAGACAAAGGGAGGCCACATTTCGACGATGGGGAAGTGGCTGCAGTCGAGTAGCCAAATCAGTACCTATCACATTACAGACTCTCCTTTGGAGCTTGTCAAGAACACTGAGGAGAACGGCAGGGGCACCTGACCATAAATGGCAGCAGTACTCCATGCACGGATGGATGGTTGACTTGTATATATGCAGGATGGATTCAGGTGGAAAAAACATCCTGGATCGACATAGTGACCCAACCTTCTTAGCAGTAGATTTTGCTATGGATTCAATATAGTGGTTCCATTTGAGGTCTGAGGACAGGGTAAGTCCGAGGAGGCGTAGTGTATTACTCTCCGGGAGAATCGCTTGGTCCATGCTTATGGGAGGCAGGAGAGGTTGCCTGTAATGGTTGACAGACAAGAGCTTGGTCTTAGATGAATTGAAGTTGACAAGCCACTTCTTGCCCCAGTTCACCACAGTGTGTAGATCTCGCTCAAGGTCAGCAGCGAGATTATGTCTGTCCGCCACGACAGGTTTCTTACTGGGGCGGGAGTATATTGTAGTGTCATCTGCGTAGATGCCTACTTGGGACTTGATCTCATCTGGGAGGTCGTTGATGAAAATAAGGAAGAGCGTCGGGCCCAGGATAGAGCCCTGTGGGACACCAGCATTCGTGCTGTAGGACGAAGAGGCACGCCCATTCAGAACGACCTTCATTTTGCGGTTATTTAGCTTCTTCTCTCGCACTTCCCGCCTGTGGAACTCGCTCCCGTATTCTTGCTTTCCTGACGGCTACAACCTCCAGAAATTTAAATGCAAAGTCAATACTCATCTACTAACCACTGGACTCTAGCTCTTTCCCCACCCCTGTATAACCTTCCCTTTCTCTCCACCTATGTATCTGTCATCGCATCTGCTGTCTATTGTTCCTTTCTAACTAGTTTGTACTCCTCACTCTTTTCTAATTAATCTTTTTACTTTTATGTAACCCCCTGCACATCAGTGGCGTTTCCGCCTTGCTCGGGGTGAAATGATTAGAAAAAAAGGGTTCGAAGCCATTATCAACGCCGAGGTGGTTCAGCATCTCACTGCACACAGGCTCCTCTCGGACAAGCAATATGGTTTCCGCTTCACCAGGTCTACTGCTGATATGCTAACGACCATCACCGAGTACATATACCAGGCACTCGACAGGAATGGCGAAGCCCGAACCGTTGCATTGGATATATCTAAGACGTTCGACAGAGTTTGGCATGCTGGCCTTCTATGTAAACTGCGGAGCTATGGTATAACTGAACATTTGTTTGAACTAATCCAGTCATTCCTCTCTAACCGCACAATGAAGGTGGTATTAAACGGACATGCCTCCCAGAACTACCATACAAACGCAGGTGTTCCCCAAGGCTCCATCTTAGGTCCTACACTCTTCCTGATATACATTAATGATCTCCCTGATTCCATAAGAGCCCAAGTAGGTTTGTACGCCGATGACACCTCAATTTACTCTCGCCTCCTACAAAAATCTGGTGTAGGCGGCAAAGCTAACCTCGCAGCCGAGATTGAAAAAGACCTCCAATCCATATTGGACTGGGGTAAGAAATGGCTAGTAAATTTTAATGCTTCTAAAAGGAAGCTACTCTCAGTTAACCATCATCGACAATCTCACCTACCTCCCATTAGCATGGACCAGGCTTGCCTACCAGAGAGTAAAGCTCTACGCCTCCTTGGTCTCACACTTTCAGCGGACCTCAAATGGAATGACTATATCGAATCCATTGCTAAATCCGCTGCTATGAAAGTCGGTTCTCTGTGTAGGGCCCGGAAGTTTTTTCCGTCTAAATCTATCCGTACATATATAAATCTACCATCCGCCCGTGCATTGAATACTGCTGCCATATCTGGTCGGGTGCGCCTGCTATTCTCCTCGGGCTTCTCGATAAGGTTCAGAGGAGGGTCTGTAATGTGATAGATACCGACTTGGCAGACCGCCTGCAGTCTCTCTCCCACCGGCGCGACGTGGCTTCCCTGTGTCTCTTCTATAAATACTTTCACGGCTTCTGCTCCGATGAAGTTAGATCACTGGTGCCCCTAAATACGAATTTGCACGAGATACTAGATTAGCAACTAGATCCCACCCTTTTACAGTGAAACCGATAAAATGCAACGGCAACTTCTACTCCAACAGTTTCTTTCCTCGCTCTTAACGACTGTGGAATTCCCTTCCACACGATTGCTTCCCCGACGGCTACAATCTCCAGGAGTTTAATGTAAGGTCAATAGACACCTCCTAACACACTAACCTGCTCCCATTCCTCCTGACATTCCCTATGTCTAACATTCATTCCTCCTGACATTCCATATGTAGCCCCATGCGCAATAGTGGCAGTGGAATGCCTTGCTTGGGTTGAGATGATTAAAAAAAAAAAAGAAACTCCCTGTGCATCAGTGGCGTTACCGGCTTTCTCGGAGTGATATGATTAAAAAAAACAAAAAAACATTCAATGGATGTTGATTTAAGTAAATAATATTGTTTTCTTTGTACTAATATGTTTAATAAAATATTATACTCTTTTTTACTTTATATTAAATAACGTAAATATATATATATATATATATATATATATATATATATATATATATATATATATATTAAAAAAGGATTAATTCAAAGATGTTGAATGGCCATTTCGATATGAAGATCCCCACGGGGGACGACACATCACCTCAGCAACAGAAAAATCCTTTCAGAAACTGGAGAAAAATTAGTCTACTTTTCCTTTTTAAATAGATTGCAAAGAAATTAAAAAATAAATAATAAAATAAAATAAAAATAAAAATAAAGGGAAAGAAAAAGAAAAAGAAAAAGAAAACGAAAAAGAAAAAGAAAAAGATAGGATAAAATCAAATAAATAAGAAAAGAAAAAAAATTGACATCGTCTGGGTTCACAAAAAAAAAGGGAGAATGTAACTAAAAATTAACAGACAGCCGTGTTAAATCGACGTAAGTTTAAGCAACACGGAAAAAAGGTGGTAAGAGAGATAAAAGGAGGAAGGGAGGGAAAAAGAAAGAAACGAAAGAAAAAAGTTTTTGTAAATATTACAGACGCTGGACAAATTCAAAAACCTAATTTCCCCAAAACGTTGAAGTATTAGAAAAAGGCCTTTACTTAAAAAGGCATAATTAAAAGGGAATAAAAAGATATAGGATTTAAAATAAAATTATTTTAAAAAAAATTAGGTCATTTGAAATTAAACTAAATAAAGACAACACTAGGTAAAAAAAAAAAAAAAATTAATTACAATTATACATACCTATAGAAGTACACACATACATACATATATATGCACACACAATTCTACGAATAAGAATACATATATACATACACATACACACACATACATTCAATTTATTACACACTTATATACATATACATGCGCATGCACACATATATATGTGTGTACACACCTATATACAAAAAAATTCATATACACATAATATACATGTGTACACATACATGCACACATATACACACACACACACACACGCACACACATATATATATATACATATTCCATATGCACTCACACACATATATATTAATGAATATTATGAAAAGGAGCATTTAAATAGCTAAAAAAAAATTTTCAAAATTACATATAGGCCACATACATAAATACATATATACATATATATACATATATATACACATATATATGCAAATATGCACATCCATACACAAACATACACATATACATAAAAAAAAAAATTTAAAATTAAAATTAAAAAAACTTTTATAAAAATTATAAAAATTATAGAAAAATTTAGAATTTAAAATTAAAAATTAGAAGTTAAATTTTAAAATCCCCCCTATGGCGGCACTTGTTTATAAATTCCCTCCTAAGGTTCAACAGTAAGTCCTGATGAGCATACTTCAAAATCAGAATCTTCTCCAATAAACACAGACGACACCTATCACGAAAACTTTTAGGAGTACAAGCTGAGCCTATTAATTTCCAGCTGATTATAGGGTCCTGCCCTTCCTTCTTCATTTCCCAGAACCTACGTGATAGTGCCGTCTGGAATCTATATATATATATATATATATATATATATATATATATATATATATATATATTTGTTTAATATTTGTAAACGTAAACCTATCTTTAATAATGCTTATAAATGTTGTTTCAAAGAAAATTTTAAAAAAATATTTTTCTTTAAAACAACATTTATAAGTATTATTAAAGATAGGTTTACGTTTATAAATATTAAAAACAATATGTCGCTTTCTGCGTCACGTGATGTAAACAACCTCTCGGACGAACGCTCATCGCGAAAACATTTCTAATTTAAATTTTAAAATCATTTGTTTCTGATGAAAGGCCGAGGACGGTCTGAAATATCAAATATAATAACAGAAATAAATAAATATTGTCAAAAAATACATTTTTTTAAACTTACAACTTTTTAATAGTTTTTCCTATACATATTAAGACAGTATACGTGGATCATCACTATGTTATATATATATATATATATGTATATATATATATATATATATATATATATATATATATATTGTTAAATGTAAGAGAAAATGAATGTTTATTATGTTTAATCATGAACCGTTCTAAACATCGTAATTGACTTTAATTTTGGGTGAAAATAAAGACAAAATTCTCCAACATTTGGATAATTTTTTATTAAGTTGGTTTTAAGCTTTCGGCTCACAGGAGCCATTTTCAGAGAGGTTGCAGGGACGTTAACATAAAAACATTTACCATCAAAGACGATTTTATATTGTGTTGACATAAAACTTTGCTAAGCAACGACAGCAGTCACCAAATAGCAAACGCAGCTCGTAAAGTTTTAATTATCTGCTGCCTCGATATACTGTATATATATATATATATATATATATATATTGATGCATGTTTCATTAAATAATATAAACAAGTTTTGTCTATTTATTTTATGTAAATTCTTTTCTATCGTTGAAAGAAAAAAGAAAATCACAAATTGATACATTTTTTTAATCCTTTCTTTTTAATGCTTTGGTTTACATCAGCCACTATCAAAGATGACAATTATATTAAGTGTATTAAACAGTTGGCGAACCAAAATAGTAGTAGTCTACTTGGTTTGCATGGAAGATTTTCAAAGCAACGGCGAACACGTGCGTGCGGGACACTGTACTACTACTATTGTGCTTCCGCGAACGGTTTAATACATTTAATATAATTGTCATCTTTGATAATAAATTTCACAAAAACTTAAAAGCAGCTATCGGGGATTCTGAAGCCCTAACTAAACATAAAACCCCTCCTAAGATGCCTAATACCACCAGAACTTCACAGAAAATCAACCTTTTTGATAAGGAGCTCAATGTATCAAGGTACTCGATCGGATGAATTTTGCATGTGCGCCTTCAATACTAGTCTGGTGGGATGCGGATAAGTCAATTCATGTCTTCAAAGACAAAAGGTGACTGTCGGATCCATGTAGAAAGTTTGAATGACTTTATTTTCTTTACTGAGAAAAAAATATATATCAGGAGCAAAAGGTCAAACGTAAGAATGTATGATGCGTGTACAATATCAAATTTCAATAAATCAACAATCCAGAACCATTATTTGTCAAATTTCAGTAACTCAACAATCCAGAAAATATATTTGACAAATTTCAATAATAATCTGGAATGATTATTTGTGAACTTCCAATAACTCAAGAATCCAGAACAAATATTTCAATAACTCATCAATTCCAAAACATTCATTAACTCAAGATACGAATCCTGCAGAATGACATATTCTCGTAACAAAACTTCATCGTAAATAATATTGTCGGTTCTCTATGACCAGTTTAGGTAATATATATATATATATATATATATATATATATATATATATGTAAATTCTCTGTTTATATGTGGTATTGTGCCACAAATTGTATTGACTGATAACGGATGAACTCTTGTTGTAAATGTGATGTATTTTGATGTATGAAAAGGTCATGATTCTGATTAGCCAGGTATGGAATTCGGATGTGCGTTGTAGTGCAGTGGATAACGATTCGGAACGACAAATCGGGGAACCAAGTTCGAATTTCAGTTGAATTCATTGCATTCACTTACGCAAATACCCTTGGGAAAGGTATTAATCCGACTCTTCCCGCAAGTTATGGGTTAAATAACAGGATAGATTGGGTTCTATAGCTTTGGTTGGCAACCAGTCTACTGCAGAAAAAAATGGCAACCTACTGGGGGATAATCTTTTGTCCAGTCAGTCATGTCTCTTTCGAGACATGATCGCCCATAGCGTGTATTACGTAGGGCACTTGACTGACTGACTGAATATAATAATTGAATACAGGATTAAGGCTTTTACTGGGCATAAAGTGGAGGATCAGTTTTATATTGTTATGAAGTAATAAACTGATCCCCCATTAATTACTACTTAATAATATAATACCTCTCTTCCCCCCTCTATGTCTTTTCACTGGATCTATTTAACTTGTACTGTTAGAATATTTTGAAGGGAGGATGCTGCGGATATCGTGGACCGAGCATGTGAGCAATGAGGAAGTGTTGGAAAGAATGGAAACGAAAAGGAAATTAATATTAAGCATCAGGAAGAGACCACTAAAGTTCCTGGGACATGAAATGAAGAAGGAGAGCTTGGCGAACCTGATACTAACAGGCCAGATAGAGGGGAAAAAGAGACAGAGGAAAGCAGCGGTTAACATATTTGAAGGGCCTGAGCAGGTGGATGACAGAACGGGGGCTGCGAGACGTTACAGGAGAAAACGTGCTAAGAGCCACCAAGGATAGGGAGACGTGGAAGGTCATGATCGTCTACGTCCTGAAAGACAAGGCACATAGAAGAAGAAGAAGAAGAAGAAGAAGAAGAAGAAGAAGAAGACTAAGCGAGAGAACGTCTACATTCGAAACGTCAAAGAAGCTTCTTAGAGATCATCAAACAATGAAGAGGGTTGTTGAAAACATAAACAATTTGGGAAAATACTTATAGAACTTGTCTCCTCGAGGAAAAGAAAACAAACTAAATTGGGTTATAGAAAAACAACAACTAGACTAGTACTCAAATCTTTGAAAAGGTAGAATTGAGGAAATCAAAAGGTGTAGAATACTTCACAAATTGAAATCTGTCAAGAAATCGCTTAGGCAACCTTCTTGTAGAAGAAGAAAATATTTGAAAGCGTCTAAATTGGGCCAAAGAATACATGTGAATTGACTTTTCTGAAGTAATTTTCATGGAAGGATCTTAAATGACAATGATGCGTGTGCCAAAGGTGAATTTTATTTAATCCAGATGTGCCTGTGGCTTAAGTAATGCAGTAAAGAGGCATCAGTGTGTTATGGACTGTAATTGTCATCTAAATCATTATTGAACCATTCAAAGTCGGTGAAGGAGTTAAATGAAACAGTGCCAATGATTGCGATTTCATGGACAAGACGTTTCATTAAATGATGTAAGTTCCAGCTTCGTAGTTTTAAAATGAAGTGTGCACTTTTTGCACGACAATGTTTTTCACGTGTATCTAAGGTTATCTGTGAATTCTTTAAGCACAAAAATTTTAAATGAGAGAATATAAGGGTATGACCTTCATCAAGTCCGATCGAAAATATTTGGTCAATTATAAAGATGAAATTATATGAAATTGGCAAAAATATGACATGGAAGCAGAACTATGGGGATCGATTAAGACCACCTTGTCGGAAATTGAACCTGCTAAAGTAAACAACTTAACAAAATCAACATATAATAGATTGCTGCTTGTTACTGACAAGATGTGTCACTGTATCAAGATGCAAATGTTTCAAAGAGTTATATGTTTGTTATTTGTATTTTTAATGGTATTGAGCAATTGTTATTGAAGTCAAAATGATTTTCTGATTCTCCTTGTTACTGAGAAGATTTGTCCTTGTATCAAGATGCAAATGTTTCAAAGAATTATGTTTGTTATTTGTATTTTTAATGGATATAAGCAATTGTTACTGAAGTAAAATGATTTTCTGCTTGTTACTGAGAAGATGTGTCCTTGTATCAAGATGCAAATGTTTCAAAGAATTATGTTTGTTATTTGTATTTTTAATGGTATTAAGCAATTGTTACTGAAGTAAAATGATTTTCTGTTTGTTACTGAGAAGATGTGTCCCTGTATCAAGATGCAAATGTTTCAAAGAATTATGTTTATTTGTATTTTTAATGGATATAAGCAATTGTTACTGAAGTAAAATGATTTTCTGCTTGTTACTGAGAAGATGTGTCACTGTATCAAGATGCAAATGTTTCAAAGAAACTTATATGCTTGTTATTTGTATTTTTAAAGATGTTGATCAGTTGTTAGTGAAGTAAAAAATGATTTCCTGGTTCCGCGTGATAAGTACAACTTTAAAAATAATTTTGAAAATATCTAATATTTGAACTCAAGGTTTTTTTTTGGGGGGGGGGGCGTCTAAATGAATTGCTGAAAAAAGTTTTGAAAGCAAATTCGTGTTGTTATTGAGGTTGATGTCCATAGACACTCTGTTCTATAGACTCACTATGTTCTGGAGTAATAGACGGTGACTGAAAAGTAATAATTATAATTTTTTTATTAACTACAATGTTTACAAGAAATGTTCATGAGAGGAAAGTGTTTATCTGAGATTTTTTTTAAAAATGCGATATAGGTACCCGATTCGCTAACAGATTTTCAAACTGCACCATGAAATCTTGTGTATGGAAAGACAAAACTTTTGTATTCGCCCTTCAAATTATTTCAAGCTCTTGGTTTGATATACTAGATTTATTCCTTTAACGAACCCCAAAGATAAAAGTGTATACTAAATAAATGTTTTAAAATAAGGTGTGACTTTTCATTCACACGATAGATAGATAGATAGATAGATAGATAGATAGATAGATAGATAGATAGATATTGAACAGAATAGATAGATAGATAGATAGATAGATAGATAGATAGATAGATAATGAACAGACTGCGATAGATAGATAGATAGATAGATAGATAGATAGATAGATAGATAAATAAATAAATAAATAATGAACAGACTGAGATAGATAGATAGATAGATAGATAGATAGATAGATAATGAACTGACTGAGATAGATAGATAGATAGATAGATAGATAGATAGATAGATATTGAACAGAATAGATAGATAGATAGATAGATAGATAGATATTGAACAGAATAGATAGATAGATAGATAGATAGATAGATAGATAGATAGATAGATAATGAACAGACTGCGATAGATAGATAGATAGATAGATAGATAGATAGATAGATAGATAGATAGATAAAAACAATCCTCAATGGAAAAATATAATTTTACATTATATAAAAGAAATCTTCAGGGTAAGCACGTCACCTGTTTGTCGTTATTTCTGCAAAATCTAATCCACTGAACAGATATATACGGACTTATCACTGCAAAAACAACTCTTGCTTTAAGTTATTTAAGAGAGAAAATCAAAACGCTGCCCATGTCCTTGTGTGCTAGACTAAATCTCATTAAATAAGAAGGAAAGAAAATCTGCTCACGTGATTCTCAATTTGCTCACCGGGAAATAACTCTAAATGAGCAAAGCTGTTTATATTCCGTATAAACAGGAGCGTTGCTATCTCGCACGGCTTTTCTTTGTCAAGTCCTTTAGGCCAACAAATCTCTTCACTTCCGCTGTTGCCATAGTAACAGTTATTATATAAACATGTAGTGTTTAGAGAAAAACGTAATTGTGGGGTTTTACCTCGAGACATACGTAAAATATATATTTGCATGTGATGCAAGTAAACTGTAAAGTCTAATGTTTCTTTTAACTTTTGTGGAGAGTATGGGCCAGGTGCTTCTAGTAGGGGCCACACAAAATAAGAACAGGAATAAAATTAGTGGGAGGCAGACACAAGTTTTGTTTCCTACTTTTCAGATGTTTGAAACTCTTAGCAGGTGTAGAAAAGTTTCCGGAACTGTTTATTTTTAAAACTCGAGATCGAAAATGGATTTGAAAACCTATCTTTCGCAGGAAACTTTCCACATCACCACATAGATTAGTAGACATCAAAGATAATAACAAATAAAGGCATTAAGTAAATAATATCTTTGAGTGAAAATCCTTTCACCTTGGTATTTTGATAATTTGAAGAACTAATGACGATGTAGTTAAGAAACATTGTGGAAGGAAGGTTAAGAAATTGATTAAATTTATGGAGATAAGTATTTTGGATGATTCTTTCGACTTTGTGAATCAAGAAGCAAGGACGAACTGTTAATTTTAAGAATATGGAAGACATGGTTCTGGGCAAAAGTGGTTAGCCCAAAGTCAGTCAGTTAAGTGCCATACGTGAAACACGCTTGGGCGATCATGTCTCGAAAGAGACATGACTGACTGGGCAGAAGATTATCCCGCAGTAGGTTGCCATTGCTTTCTGCAGAAGACTGGTTGTCAGCCAAGGCTATAGAACCCAATCTGTTTCGTTATTTAACCAATAACTGGAGGGAAGAGACGAATTAATACCTTTCCCAAGGGTATTTGCACGTAAGTGAATGCAATGAATTCAAATGGAATTCGAACTAGGCTCCCCGATTTGTCGTTCCGAGCCGATATCCACTGCACCACAATCAGTTAAATAAGAGTGGCATTAAAATCAAGCAGATGCAAAAATCCACCGGGGTGTGTAGGGTAGTAATAGCCAGGGGTAATTATGATATAGAAATTTAATGGCACGGCGGACACAGGAAAATATGCCTTTGAGAAAATAAGCAAAGTATTAAAAATAGAAAATAGCGTTAGACACAAACAAGATAGCATAGGGCTGCTCGAAAATGACCAGTCTCCTCTATGTTTTATACGGTACAATTTCTAATCTAGACTTATTTATAAATGGAACTTTGTCTGTGTGTGTGTATGTGTGTGTATGTGCGTGTGTGTCCGTTACCTATAGACTCGGGAACGGCTGAACCGATTTTCTTGAAAATTTACACACTTGTACTATAAGCGTCTGCGAGTGTTCTTAGATAGGTTTTGTGTCAAGGTACCCCCGATAAATATCGAAAATCGAAAAAATCGGGTTGTAGAAGGAGAGTCCGATTTTAATCAAATTTGATACACTCATAGACAAAGACATAAGAAACAATATTCAGAAGTTTCAAGGTTGCAGTTCTTACCATAGTGCAGAAAATCCATAATATATATATAAAAGGCAAGAAGTTTGTGTGTGTGTCTGTTTATCTGCCTGTATGTCTTTATTTTTTTCAGCCCAATTATTTTAGGTTTTGCTTTGGGTTTGGCTCTAAGTAGGTATAATTTTAGTTCTTAGTCTCAGCTGTGATACCATTTACTCAGAGGACCTATTTAGCCTTCAAAATTCACTTTACGACGAAAAAAACTTATTTGATATCGATACCAGGAAATCAAATTTTGATTTACTGGTATCGATATCAAATAAGTTTTTTCGTCCATTTTTGTTACATCCATTCATTTTTCTTTCATTCTACGGTTTCGCTTTAACTGAAAACAACTATTGCTTTTTAGTCTTTCGTGCCAACGTCCAATGAGTCTAAGCTCCAGGACCATGGATTAGTTTTAAAGCTTTCATTACACCCGAGCAACACCGGGCTATACTGCTAGTCAAATAAAATGTGATATGTGATTCAGTGGATGAATGCGAAGAACTCCAAGGCTAGAGCATTACACAAATGCATAGAAATTACAAAGAAACTGTTGTTTATAATTTTACGAACTGGCAACATACAGATATGAACTTCTATGTTCCTTGTTCTTTCATGACGTAGGCGATCATGGTTTTCCACATCTCCCTATCCCAGGTGGCTCTTAGCACGCCTGTTACACCATGCAACCCCCGTTCTCTCATCCACTAGCTCAAGCCCATAAATCTAGAACAGAAATATATAGAAACTAGCATGGCCAAAAAATGAGGGATCAATATATATATATATTGATTATAATCTATAATTGATCCCCCATTTCATACCCACATTATAATTTCTTATATACAGTCGGCATATATATTCTTCTTCTATATGCCTTGTCCTTTCAGGTCGTAGGCGATAATGGTTTTCCACGTCTCCCTATCCCTGTTGGCTTTTAGAAGGCTTTCTTCTGTTACACCACGTTCTGTCATCTACCTGCTCAGGCTCTTCTTTAAATACAGTGTAACCCTGATATAAGAGAGTTCTCGGGACCGGATAAAATGTTCTCATATATCAGTGTTTGTCTTATATCCGGGTTTCTCTTATATCCGGTTTGGTCTATTTTATATACATTACCACAGGCTCTAATTTGTGACCAGAGAAAATCTATCTTATATCCTGGTTTCTCTTATATTCGGGTCTCTTATATTCGGGTTATACTGTATGTTATCGACTGCCTTCCCCTGTCTCTTTTCCCTCTATGTCGCCTGTTAGCATCAGGTTCTCCAAGCCGTTCTTCCTCATTGCATGTCTTAGAGCCTTTAACTGTCTTTTCCTGACGTTTAGTATTAATTTCTTTTTCGTTTCCAGATATGATATGAACAACAGGTTCCAAAAAATACGGAGAAAGTAGGATCCCCCACTCAGAAAAGCATAATACAAGCGTCATTGAATAACAAACAGAGGATGAAAGTAGAAACAACTATACGGCAAAACAACTGAATAGAGAATGTAATATAGCTGACGTAAGTTCAACAAGAGATACATCATTCCGATATTTTATAAATCATGAGTTCGTAAGGTGAAGTATTCATAACAGCAATTACATAGAAGTTCATTAGAATGTCCGAATGAAAATCAGTAATTATTGCTTCTGAAATATAAAGTGGAAAATTCCGGAATTGTAGTTCTATTTCTTTTCACATCTAGTAATCGAAATAAAAGATAGGATTCGAGAAAAAAATGTCCTTATTCCTTACACATCTAGTCACCGAATAAAGTCCATAGCCGCATTTCAAATTAGCGCACGGTGGGAATCAATTTACTCGCGATTTGACTATAGTAAGTAAATTTTGGACAATTTTCTTATAGATAACGAAGAAATTTGAACCAGAAGAAATGTGGTTCTAACAACGAATGAACAGAGCTGATGAGTAACGAGGAGGTCTTATAGGGAAGAACAGAGACGAAAAACTAATATAAGAATGAAAGAAAGCTTGGAAAATGTAACACTCACAGGAAATACTGAAGGCAAGAAAACAAGTTGAAAGACCGAGTAATCTATTTGAAGACTTTGAATGAATAGATATCCGAACAAAGGCAAAAAGAAATACTACGGAGGCAAAGTAAAATTCATGGAGAGCCATGATCGCCAACGTCCTGAAATGACATATAAAAGAATTAATGATTTTATAAAATAAGGAACAACAGTTTTTGACACGTGATGATACTTGACCTAAATGTCGTGTCTATAATAACATCTATAAGGATCAAGATGAGAACAATAGTTCAAAATAATTATAAAGTATATTGACAATTATGTAAAAACGAAAAATAAAATTAAAGAGTGGCGCGAATCTGTCATGATAGGCAAACGAGATTTAAATAATATACCTACAAAATAATATACAAAATAATATACCTACAAAACGCACAACGTGGCGTAGTGGATACAAGAGTTAATAAACGTATTTTGAGATCTGTAGCGGATAATAAATTAGTTAAATCAACTTTCTTCTTCACTTTTACAAAATTCACAACGACGTGTGAAATCCTGGTTTTCCCGAAAAGAAAAAAAGGATTGACCATCTACTTAACGAAAAAGACGAAACCAGATTTCGCAAGTAGGTGTTAAAATGATTTTTGACGAATGGGAGCGACTTGCAAGATCAAAAAGGACTTCGCGTGTAAGTGCGAAAATATCTCGATTACAATAAAGACTTCATCAACGTCAGTCAAGTCAGTCAGATGGAAACAGCGAGAAAGACAACACTAAAATGTAACTTTCAAGTTTGAGCGACGCGGACATTGTCCTCTTTCTTATCTATTTCAACAATTACTACTAAAACATTTTGTACGAACTCTTGATACTCTTAATAATGTTTCTAATTGAATATTAACTTCAACAACTTATGTTCGTCTTTTCGTATTATAAATGTCTATTCTAACATTCAAAATGTATATTTTATTATTCCACTCTTCTACATTAATCCACATAATTCCACATATTCTAAACTGCCGACAACCAACCTTCTGATGACAATTCTGCATAAATCCTGTAAGCAATAGAGAGCCCGAATCAAAGAAACATTAACCAACTCCATACATTACAGATCTAGTGATGGTGAGTTCAATCCTGGGTGAAATATTGAAACACTGGTTCGAAAGGAACGACCAATACCTGGCATCAACAGCTATCACTGTTGGATATTGGTTAATAGCAAGTGATTTGGCACACAAGTAGATCGGTGTAGTCACTCCAAATGAAAGAAAAACCTATTGAGTGATTAATATATATATATATATATATATATATATATATATTAAAATAAATTTTCAATATTCAAAAATGTTGAATGAACATTTTAATATTTGAAATGTTGAATGAACATTTCAATATTCAGAAATGTTGAATGAACATTTCATTAATAAAATATATTAATTAGGATCAGGTTTTTGGGATTTACCTTACTACTTTTCTGTTTGGATTAAAGTATTTTAATAATAAATATATATATATATATATATATATATATATATATATATATATATGAGTGAATAGAATCCAGTCATGCAAATGTGTTGGGCAGGTCCATTATAGTATAGTTGACTAACCCACATGCTGAATTAGATACTCTCCTATGAATGAAGTAGATTACTTCAAGAGGACAAAAAGAAGGCATCCATGTTAGAAGATAAGTTATTTGATGGGGTGATAAACAATGGACGTTTCATAAATGAGGATTGTAACAGAATATATAACTGAAACGTTTTGTGTATCAGATGCGAACAATATTTCGAAATAAAATATCCTATCAAAATGAAGCTAATTTATTTCTCGTCAAAACTACAAATTTATTTTTTTACTATTTGGTACTAAACAATTTTTTTTTTATTCTACTGAGTTTTCATTTTCAAAGAAATTGTCTGGCTAAATTTTTATCCAGTGATGCACAACTTTGGCAAACATGTTGACCAGTCAACGTCTTTTTCATTTTCGGGAACGAACAGAAGGACGATGGTGCCAAATTGGGACTCTACAAAATAATGTCAGGATTTTAACCGTTTGCACTATTATTGTGAGGCAACAAGTGGTTTCCGGCTTTAATCTATGAATGTATTACATGCGTGCAATTTTTTTATTGTTTACAAACACACATGAATTTGGATCCGCGCGCAACCTTCTTGTGCCAACAATCTGAATGCCTATCCCATTATACCTGGTTCAGGTATAGATGTCATTACTAATGCACTGTAAGAATCAATATGGAATACTGATCTAAATGGAAGCAAGTTTGAAAAAGCATTTATATTGTTATAATGAAACATCCTAACAAACCTGACAGTCGACTCGCCGAAGAGATTAAGAAGTAAGGAAGTACGAGACGATTCGACTTCCGCTCCCACTCCGTCTTGACTTACCATTTTATTGAACTCTTGTACTTTTCCGTCCAATAAACTCTGTTATTTGTTTACCCTTTACATTTCGTGTAAATCTTTCCACTTGGGATTTATCTTGTTATTTAATTCCCGCGATATAACACACATATAACCAAATACAAGGCTAGTTATGATACTCTCTATACAAGTAACGATTTGTGATAAGAAAATTTTCTTTAAATCAATTCTCGAAGTATGATTTTGCGGGGCGCAACACTGTAATACTTCATGAAACACGTCATCATGAATTAGTATTGTTCTTCTTAGGATACGAGAATTATTGACAAATGCGACGTGACAGGCGAAACGATGTAAGACGCGACACTCGGAAACTTTGAAAGAAAGCCCAATGCGTATAGACAGACATGTGGCATTATCAACACAAAAATAGATCTCGTTTATAATAGCTGAGGGAATCCAAAAGCTACCAAAAGTCTCCGGACAATTTATATCCAAATTATCTCCGAAAAATTGACTGCATCTTAGAAAATAAAAACAAAGAATTTGTGTTAATCTTAAATCAAACTTAGGCACGCACACAAACATATATATGGTAATTTTCTAAGCACAGTTTAGAGGTCACGCAAGGCCGAAAGTATGGGACACCCAGTGAGGATCGAACTCACAACTCATTTTTAACGATTCTAGCGAGACAAGTTTGCTAATCATTACACTACCTCGAAGGGTACACACGCACAAGTATAAGTTTTGATATCAGTAAATACACATATGGGGATATACGTAGGTACACATACATATATAAATGAATATTTTTCTTTTGTTAATAGGACGGTGCTTAATGTAATATAACAGATTTATAAATGAATATGCAAATTATCCTACGTCTATAGCACCACTTGGACTTTCATGCACTTTGAAATCATCAGGTGCATATTATGAAGTCCAAGTTGCTTCTTCAAAAGTTCTCAGTGTATAACGAACGAAACATTGTGAATATGACAAGAGTCCGAATAATTAAATTATATATATATATATATATATATATATATATATATGCGCACACACACACACACACACACACACACACACATACACACACGCACACACACACGCACGCACAGACACACACACACACTCATATATCTATATATATTTAGGCAGCAAATTTTCTTTGAAACATGTCAGATTAAATAAACTGCAAACGTTATGTCTGCTTAATTTTAATAAAATCCGTTCATACGGATAATCTTTTGCGCATTACAATTGAAGATGTTATTTTCATTCATTTTTCAAGGTACCCCAGTACTTTCAACCTCTTTCCGAGATCATCTTCAGGGGTGTGAATTATAGTAACAAAAAAAAAACAAAAACCGCAAAAACTGTGTTGCTAAAAATTACTGCGCATTTTTTCTGCTTCAAATATAACGTTTGACAAATCGCTAGCGTTCATAAGAACGTTAAAATTATCCAAAATAGATTTTTTATAAGCTGTAACGTCATGGTCATGCGCGTGTTAAAGTATGAAAAAAACTGTTCTTTTTACAAACATTTTAGAACATTACTACAATATTCATAGCCGACTTTATTAATTGACGGCTTAAGTGTTTTAACGAGTATTTTATTAAAAATTAATTATTAATTAATTAATTAGACACACACACACACACACACACACACACACACACACACACACACACACAGAGTAGAATCCTTGAAATGTGGTAATGTAAATTCTAATAGAGACTGACTTCAAAGAGAACTCAATGTTAAATTTTATTGCTAAATTTAACAGAGTATTAAAATCAGGAAACGTAACTTAGATATTTTTACAAATCCATTGGTATTAGGGTATTTCGCGGTCACGACCACTTTTCAAAATCAAATTCATACAACAGTGGATGTCTTAAATTTGTCCAGAAGAAGTCACGTGGGACAGAAAAAGGGG
Source organism: Ascarosepion bandense (assembly GCA_037127315.1). NCBI lineage: Eukaryota > Metazoa > Mollusca > Cephalopoda > Sepiida > Sepiidae > Ascarosepion > Ascarosepion bandense. The sequence goes on from JBBBDQ010001707.1 coordinate 1,715,738, forward strand.
GAAGAAGATTATATTCTGTATTTATATTTAAGTGTAAGCATATTTAATGAATGATCATCAAATATGCTTGGAGGAAAAAATAGCTATCATCAAATATATGAATCCAAATGAACTTTTAAACGAGAGAAATGAATTGATTTTTACATGAAGACATAAAAACAGTTATAGGATCATTTAACAAGATGAAAATTAAACCTATGAGTTCGCTTTTTGAGAAAAACCTGGAATGTCCCGTTTAAGACCTTATACCCACAAAAAATTTACAGTATTGCTATCATAGGTACTCTACTACCATGCTATTATTATTGTTATTATTATTACGTTCACCGGTATTAAGAGTAGGTATTTGTTAATCTATTTAAATATAAGTATATAATTATATATTAGATTTATATTTGAATGTGAATATATGATTGTATTTACATTTAGATGTAAGTTTATAATTTTCTAAACATATATTGTTAAATATAAGAGACAATGAATGTCTATTATGTTTAATCATGAGCCGTTCTAAACATCGTATTTTGGCTTTAATTTCAGTTGAAAATAAAGACAAAAATTCTCCAACATTTGGATAATTTTTTATTAATTTGGTTCTAAGCTTTTGGCTCACATGAGCCATCTTCAGAGAGGTTATTAAGACGGTAACACAATAACATCCACCATCACCGACGATTTTATTTTGTGTTGACATAAAACTCCGCTAGGCAACGGCAATAGTTACCAAAAATAATAAACGCAATTCCAAAATTTGCAATGCGGTTCTATGACGTCACACCGCATGATAGCGCGAAATGACAACCGAACCATTTATTCAAATGCAATGTAAGGTGTTATGATCGGATTTAAACGTGATTTTATGAAGTGTGAGTTGTTTAGATTTAATGTAGATGGCCTCCAATATGTGAAGGTTCTTTTTACTGTGTGTATGAGTGAGGATTATTGTATTGTTGACTAAAATCTGTCTGATATTACCTACATTGCTATGGTTTTCTGAGAAATGTTGTTTAATTGTTCACTGATCAGAAAGGTGACAGGAAAGTATATAATTTTATTTATAATTTGAATGTAAGTATATGATTAGGTTTATATTTGGATATAAGTATAAAATTATATTTTGTAAAGTAAAATTTTATATTATAAATAATTAGGAACTCTACTGCTATGATGCTATTATTAATTTATCATTATTAGTATGATTGCTATTATTTTTCACCTTAATTAAATGTAGATAGATATTAAACTTCTTGAAATATAAGTTTTTATACATTATATTTTTATATTATCCTCAATCCGTAATTATTATTAATTAATCCTTAATTATTATTAATTCTAGGTCTCTAGATTTTAATTTCTTTAGTACCACCAAGGTACAGCGGAGGGTCTGTAATGTGATCGATACCGACTTGGCAGACCACCTGCAATCTCTCTCTCACCGGCGCGACGTGGCTTCCCTGTGTCTCTTCTATAAATACTTTCACGGCTTCTGCTCCGATGAACTTAGATCACTGATGCCCCCTAGGTTCGAATTTGCACGAGATACTAGATTAGCAACTAGATCCCACCCTTTTACAGTGAAACCGATAAAATGTAACCGCAACTTCTACTCCAACAGTTTCTTTTCTCGCACTTCCCGACTGTGGAATTCCCTTCTACAAGACTGCTTCCCCGACGGTTACAATCTCCAGGAGTTTAAATGTAAGGTCAAAAGACACCTCCGAACAAACTAACCCGCTTCAATTCTTTCAAACACTCTTCCCACCCACCCAACTATCTATCACCCCCTTTCTGACAGTTCCTATATCTAATCACTCTTTCTATTTACCTTCCCCCATGTAGCCCCAAGCGCAATAGTGGCAGTGGAATGCCTTGCTTGGGGTGAAATGATGAAAAAAAAAACAAAACAAAAAAAAAAACACATTATGATTAAATACAACTCCTAAGCTTTAAATTCCAAACTCTAATATTATACATCTGAAACGGTCAACGAGCAGCTCGGGTCAAAGTTCAACTCTTTCACTAACGAAGATTTTGGATATCTAGGTCAGAGACGTTGCCCATGTACAACTGTGTAAATTTTCAAGAAAATCGGTTTAGCTATTTCGGAGTCTATAGGTAATGGACGCACACACACACAGAGACACACACACACACACACACACACACACACACACACACACACACACACACACACAGAGACAAAGTTCAATTTATAAATAAGTTTAGACATAAGTTACGTTTAAATTAAAAATATAAATATTTGACGCTGCATTCACTGTCAGGTAATGACGTAAACGCTGCTGTGAATTAAAATAATTTTATTATTCGGTATATTATTCAACCTTCATAAAACCCTTTTTTTAAATTGTGTATCCATATCCTTCGTCTTTCTTGTTCATTATTCAAATAAATCTGTTTCTAAATGTTTTTAAATATACGTAATCGTGAAATAAAAATTTAATTATTTCGTACTCTCTTCACAATGATAAATTTCCCTTGTCTGAATTAGTGAATCGCTTTATTCATATGATCATTCTGTATATCATGCTAATATTCTCATCATTGGTGGTTGAATTAGTGAGGTGATGTATTTTCTTTCGTCTGCTTTTGCTATGTGAAGTCAGTCAGTAAGTTACGTGCCATATGTGATACACGCTTGGGCGATCATGACTCGAAAGTGACATGACTGACTGGGCAGAAGATTATTCCGCAGTAGGTTGCCATTGCTTTCTGCGGTAGACTGGTTGTCAGCCAAGGCTATAGAACCCAATCTGGCTTGTTATTTGACTCATAGCTAGAGGGGGAAGAGATGTATTATATTATTTAGTAGTAATTAGTGAGGAATCAGTTTATTACTTCATAACAATTTAAAACTGATCCCCTACTTTATGCCCACTAGAAGCCTTAATCATGCTTTCAACTATTATATTTAGTCAGTCAGTTAAATGCCATACGTGATACACGCTTTGGGTGATCATGTCTTGAAAGAGACATGACTGACTGGGCAGAAGATTATCCCGCAGTAGGTTGCTATTGCTTTCTGCGATAGACTGGTTGCCATCTAAGGCTATAGAACCCAATCTATCCTGTTATTTAACCCATAACTGGAGGAAGAGACGGATTTATACCTTTACCAATTCGATTTCGGCTGCCCAATGTCTCGTTCCGAATCGATGTCCACTGCACCACAACGCATATATGAGAAGTTACTTGTCTAAAAAAAAGCAAAAAAAAAAAAAAAAAACACGTTGCGAGTTCTTTTGCACGAAGCTTGATACTTCGACTTGTGCCTTTGATAAACTGCATTTCATTTTGATGAGCCAACAAAAAAGAATTAAAAAAGATAGCTCCGAAGAATTTCAGAAGATTGCTGGAGGCCATAGACTGTTGAGGAGATCTGAGAAATGTATGGAATGATTCAATTTGGCAAATTCAGTAAACGGCACCAAAGCCGTGAGTCGGAAAAAGTTTATGAAATTATGACGATAATTAAACTCAAAACTTCAGACAAGACGAGAAAAAAAATGAAAGATGAACGTCGTAATGTTGGAATAAAGACAATTATTAAAAAATATTAATGGAATAAGAAAGCTTAGCAGAATAATTAATTGTTTGTGATAAAATATAAATGAAAATATTGAGTCAAAAGTAATTTCCGTTTCAGGTACCAGTTATAATGGCGAATATATCATTTTAACTGTTATTCTTATGTGGCAGTTAAGAATAGATTTAGAGTACACTAACATACCTCAGTTTTTGCACAACAGTAGCAGTGTACACAGTGGATTAAAAGAAAAACGTTTTCGCTGACAATGCAAAAGCTGGAATAACACAGATCATCGTTTTGAACATCGATTTGTTCTATTCTACTCCACCCTGCCACATTCACCAACCGGATTATTACTTTTTGCAGTTGCTGCAAAAGCCGTTTATCATGGAAAAGAATTATCTAATGAAAACTACATTCAAGAATTTGTCGAAAATATTTCATGTAACCTGCAGGATTTTACACAAACAGTATCGAAAAGCGGCTGCCCGGTTAGATTCGTAACCATCCACTGCAAATAATAGGAATAAAATCCAATTGCTTTTATTTTTTTTGAAGAGTAAGTTTGATAAACAAAAACGGAAATTATTCATGATCTAGCTTAATGTTAGAAACTCAGTAAACCATGTATTATTTATTTACACGTTTTTTTTCTTATTCTTACTGTTGTTTTCTTTCAGAATGTATGTGATCATGGCTCTCCACAACATTTTACATTTGTAGCTCTAGCCACTGCTTTCTTCTGTTACTATCCCTCCCTATCAACGTACAAAACGAATCCTTCGAATTTATACACAATAATCCTCGCGGAATAATTTTCTCTAGTAAGTCACTCAGAAACAATCTTTTCAATGACGTACAACACCAGAATGATGCACAACACAGAACGATATTTATCTAACTCCCCACCGAGGTGGAATGTGGCACAAGGCCTTTTTAACGTGAGGAATCCGAGCCCTATAGCACGGTCAGAAATTATTTGTTTAATGTTCCCCAGTCTGCACCCGAAAGCAGTGAGTCCGACAAGGCATGTGTTTGTGCTGATGCACAACACAGAACAGTTTTTAGTTGCTTCTCCACTTGTGACAAAATGTGGCACAAGGCCTTTTTAATGTGGGTCATCCGGGCCATATAGACCGGTCAAAAATTTATTGTCTAATTTTCCCCAGCTGAGACTTTACCCTTCGGCGGAGTCCCGACTGGGTTACTCTCTACCCGAAGGCAGAGAGACTGACAAGGTAAGCGTTCGTGCTAATGCACAACACAGAACGATATTTATCTCCTTCTCACCGAGGCGGAATGTGTCACAAGGCCTTTTTAACGTGGGGAATCCGGTCCCTGAAGCCCAGGCAAAAATTTATTGTCTAATTTTCCCCAGCCGAGACTACCCTTTCGCAAAGTCCCGACTAGTTTACTCTTCGCCCGAAATTCAGCGAGTCCGACAAAGCATTTCTTCGTGCTGATGCCTGACACAGAACCCACTCAGGTTTCTGTCTATTTATGGTCACATGATCCCAGTAGCACAATTCATTCAATGGTTATGTTTGTTGTGTGGTGATCCGTGTTCGACTACACTTGTCGGTATCGACATAAAGGTAATAAAAGGAAAGCCAAAAGAAAGGACTAATCACCAATCTATACGCATATGCTCCGCCTAAAACAAGATCTAGTAGTTAATGTTTGTCAAGCAGAAGGCACTCTTCCTGCCCCAAATAAGCCAGAGGTTTGATATCGTTTTGAATTCAAGGAAAGAACAGCAAGAACATTGATTTACTTTTGATGATTCAATGACTGAATCATTGATCTAATTAATGTGCAAAAAAATCGAAAGGCTACTCGCTATTTTTTTTTACTCAGCACTGATTCACACGCGGCCCTTTCTTTCAATAGACGTTATGTTTTTTTTTTTTATTCTCAAAAGTCGTATTTACCCAGTCATTTATTCGCTTAACAATAAATGGCATCGTCTGTGGAAAGAGTTCTTGGCAGCAAATCAATAATTAATTTATCTAAGGGAAAAAGCACATCCCATTCTTTCTCTTTGTTACTATTTATTCTTGCTTTCTGTCCCCCATTTCTACTCGCAAGAAATATCATTCAATTAAGTAATTCAATGAACAGCACTTTCCGAATTGAGAATGACAATGTGATTTTTACTTCCTAAGGACTGAAGAGAATGTCAACCTGACTCCATCTAAACATTCATGTAATTTATAGGTTTTGAATATCGATCGGTTCGACTATTTTTTTTTCAGTCAAGTGAGTTTTGATGACGTCTTTTTTTATATATTTTTATATTTCAATACGATGGAATCTTGAAAAATACTTCACATTTTGCCCCAGTGGGTCTTTCTGATTCGAAACAATGATTGCTATTATCAATATTTTTTATAGGTACCGATAAAGGTTAGCAGTGAATGTAACAGCTGCTTATTGTTAATACTGCGTCACTAAAGTAGTTATTAGTGATTGAGTTTCTCAAAGACACCCTAACCAATTTTTTCTCAGTCAAAATAGTGGCATATCCCACTGAAAAGATTATTTATTGACATGACAAAAGCTTAAAGACAAGTGAAGATATGCCTTTCTTAAGACAGGTCAGGGGGACGTGAAAATAGTAACTTCAGACAAAATTTGGAATCACCGATTCTGTTTCCTTTGGTCAGTAATCGTGTGTTAAATTACAAACAGCAGACGGCAAAAATAGATCAACAGTTCATTGCTGTATTTGAATGCTGCACTTAAAAGAAGATCGTGTAGCCACTACCATCCGTTTAAGAAAGCTGATTATTTTTGAAGAAATAAGATTTGAAGCAAAGTAAATTATTTGGAACAAATGCGGTGACCTTCATATGGGTTAAAATTGTTACCGTTTCAGCCAATATGTAAAAAAGCTAGTTGACTCGCAAGTGAAAATTTACAATGTTTTAAACATTTCCTGTGTGCTATATCGAGTCTGAGAAAAGATAGTCTCAGCATTTTAGAACTGGACATTGTCTTAACTTTAAATATTTGTCAAATTTCGATCGTTTGATTTTAATCAAAATTCGCAATGTTAAATCATTTACTTTTAGATAATTTATGAATTGTTAATTTTTTCTGTCTCGTTTTGGTTGGTAAAGTATTGAAATCTCGTTGAACTGATTATTATAAGTGACGTACGGAGTTAACTTGACACTCTTTTTCAAAAATGGCCTCATAATGATATGAAGTGAAAATTGCGGCCTTAACAACATACAATTCAGTAAAATTAACACAAGTTTTTTGCTCCATCGTGCTTGCTTTTTGTCACTCTCCTTCAATGCAAGTTTATATGTTAAGCTGATCAATAATCGCTTTTGGCACCATATGTCGGGCACTAAATATAAGTTTTCGACATAATATATTTATTATAAAATCATGATCGAGATCTCTATTACTATGTTTCTGGGATGCTGAATTTATTTTTTTAAAACTAAGAATCCACCGAAAAGTTTATGTGTTACTGTTGAAATCTAAACTATTTTTTCTTGCCAAATTTTCAATTAGAAAAGTTTTTTTTTAATGTTCCTCTGAGATACAAATAACATTAACACAGTTTCAAATTGAGCTTTAAATAATTCAAAAGCCTCAAAACCCATAAATATAAGCTTTGCTTATTTATTGATAGCCTACCGTGGATTGTGGGATGTGCGTTTTGGCGCAGTGGATATCAGCTCGGAACGAGAAATCGGGGAGCCGAGTTCGAATTCCAGTTGAATTCGTTGCATTCACTTACGCGCAAATACCCACACCCATGTAGTATTGCACACAGAGCATTGTCTGGGGTGTTAAAGTTTGAAGGTCATCAAGTATGCGACCAACATTTGTTCGGAGACGAGTTAGGCAGGGCCAGAAGGGACATGTATCACTGGAGCCAGGGATAAGGATTCTGTATGGATGAGACAGAGCCTGTGTTCCTTGTTGTTAAGGTGGCTCACCACATTCTTGACAAATCGACCATGCTCGGAAAGCAAACGTTTTACACACCCAGCCCACGCGTACTATACTCAGTTATAGTACACGCTATATTTACGCCAAAAGTTTAGCTATGTGCATGTACTTATCTAAAGACTAGCAGTATATCCCGGTGTTGCTCGGGTGTAATGAAAGCTTTAAAACTAATCCATGGTCCTGGAACTCAGACTCAGCTTAAAGAATATTTGTGTGAAATTTAGTGAGAATCAGATAAGAATTGTGAATTTGTATAAAGGCCATACAGACAGATAAAGAGACACACACACAAACATCTTGCCTTATATATATATATATTATCGATTTTCTGCACTATTGTAAGAAATGCAACTTTGAAACTTCTGAATATCGTTTCTTATGTCTTTGTCTATGAGTGTATCAAATTTGATTAAAATCGGACCTCTCCTTCTATAACCCGATTTTTTTGAATATCGTGTTTTGATATTTATCGTGGGTACCTCGACACAAAACCTAGCTAAAAATACTCGCAGATGCTTATAGTGCAACTGTGTAAATTTTTAAGGAAATTGGTTCAGCCGTTTCCAAGTCTATAGGTAACGGACACACACACACACAGACAAAGTTCCAATTATAAATAAGTTTAGATAAATATGTAAAACAACAGAGTTTTGCTTCTTTTTTTCAAAGTCAACGAAGTCACCAAAATGAATCGCATTTAATTATCAGGTAAATGAAAAGTAAAACTCAATGAATTTCCTGAATTGTTTCTTCTCTTCGTTAAAATTTCTAACGGAGGCGATCACAGGTCAGTCAGTTAAGTGCCATACGTGATACACACTTGGGCAATCATGTCTCGAAAGAGACATGGCTGATTGGGCAGAAGATTATCCCGCAGTAGGTTGCCATTGCTTTCTCCGGTAGACTGGTTGCCGAATAAGACTATAGAACCCAATCTGTTTTGTTACTTAACCCATAACTGGAAGGAATAAACGGATTAATACCTTTCTCAAGTGTAAATCAGGAAGCCGAGTTCGAATTCCAGCTGAATGCAATGCATTCAGCTGGAATTCGAACTCGGCTTCCTGATTTCTCGTTCCGAGCCGATATCCAATGCACTACAACACACATCCGGTAGGTGATTCTTATTTGTAAATTTTATTTGAGGAACGTAGAAAACCACCCCCACCTATTTTGTTTACAAACATGGAGCAAAAAGAAAAACTAACGACTTACCAATTTAACTGTCCATATAGTCAAGGTATATCGTCGTCATCTTCCCAGGGTGGCGCGGTAGGCAGCATGTGGTGATGAAATGAAGAATCTGTGAGGAATAGTTGGTCAGAAGATGTATCACAAAGAAATGGGCTAAAAAGCCGACATGACTCTGTGGGTGATGGGAACGCATGATGATAAAACGTTGCATGGTACACATCCTGAAGTGGTTTAGTGCCAATGATTATGTCCACAGGAAGCTTAATCTTGCGAGATAATCCCGATGGCTTGATACACAGCTAAAACATGAAAAAGAAAAAAACAAAAACAAAAACAAGTTAATAATGAATTTGTTAAACGTATTTTTTTAAAACAAAAACAAAATGCATTAACGAATATATTGACGACATATTGTAAAATTTAAAGAGATTTAAAAATTTCGTCTGTTGTGATAATAAGGGTTTTTTCTTTATCACTAGAAATGTCGTCCCAGTAATAAATCTGATCAATCTTATTCCTACTTTTTGGAGGAACCTTTTCGTATCTTATATTACCTAAAGTTTTAAGAAAAAATACAAGAAAACAAGATGTTGTAGGAGGAGCGAGCAATAAGTCTCTACCATGTCTGAAATTTCATTTAAAATGTTCACTGTATAATAATGGTCCTCAACATGATTAATATTAACGCATCTGATAAATAAACCAGTGAAATAAGTCATCTGACGAAAAGGCAATGCTATTGAAAACTCAATATTATTTTCATTTCTTACATTTTTTTACACGCTCGTGATACGGAGAAATGAGCATTTTACTATATATAAACATTTTAACGCTGGTGTTTATTGACAAATATAAACTGACGGAAAGACAAATTACAGCCATCTGAAATACGATGCTAATCTTGTGTTATGGTGATACACACCTATTCCTCAGATAATGGACTCTCCCTCCTATATTAATAAGAGTTAACAGGAAGTTCTTAAGTTCTTGCGAAATTCTTGGGAGTTAGCCGAATACTAAGGAGTCAGCTTTCAGTGGAAGATTACCAAGTTCCTAACATTTCGGGTGCGTTAAGTCGATTAGCAACCGACATAGCCCGGTTATAAGCCTCAGTGCGAAAACTACTCCACAATATCTTGAAAATGGTGAAGCACAGCAGATATTATACTAATATTTGTAACGTGCGACAATGTGGCTAGAAATCTAATCGTGTGAGATCAATACAGCACTAAGGTGGCTTGTTATCGATCGAGTTAAGTGTAGAAAAGCCTGCTGTCATGTTATAGAACTTGGAAAAAACCAGTGAAAAAGTTCGATCGCCTTTTCTATTATAGCAATTAATGTGGAAAAAGAATTAATAGAGAAAGTTTCAGGTAATTAAACAGGTCGGGTGTTCAGGATGAATCGAAAATGAATATTAATTTCTCTTTCTGGTTTATCAACTTTATTCTTCAAAAATAAATTATGAATTCTATTTTATTTAATTATATATTAATCATTATTTGCAATGACTTGCCATTTATCAGGCAACGCTTCGATATCTTTTCAGTACATTTCTGAAGGTTTTGATGTGAAAACGTTTTCAACGAATTCTTGAATCTGGTTTAGTCTGATCATTAGCATCAAATCATGGACAAAAGTAAGAATCGGTTGTTGCAATGTCAAGTGAAAACAGGTGATGGGGTAAAAGAAATCAAACTAGTTCCAAAATGTCCTCTGTTATTCTTGCCATATATGGCCTTGCGTTGTCACGGAGAAGAATTGTCGAGTTTGGGGTGCTTCTTTACAACACTCTTTTATGAGAACGCTGTTACTGTTGGATGCATATAAATGTATATTTAGCATTTCATTGCGTGTGAAGAACGCTAAATAGATAATGCTCCACACCCAACGATTACATAACATTAACTTTTGTCCATGTAGCTCAAGTTTTGGTGTCGCTTGTGGAAATTTACGCTCGTCCGTACACTGCCATTTGCGCTAAACGTTGTTGTATGCAACCCACTTTTCATTGCCTGTTATGATATATTTAAGGATCAGTTAGTTAGGATGATATGTTCGCAAATACAAATGATTTTTGAAAATGGAAATTAAATATGACACAAATTTTTCATTGTTTGAAATAAAAATAATCTAGCACTTTTGAGATTAAGATGTTTCATATCAGAACCTAAAGACAGATTTTTATGTAATTCGGATCTGTGTGATTTCTAAGTCCGAATAAATTCTGTGAACTGACTTGATATAAATTCAAAAAATAAAAAATGTTGTTTTGCATTTATATAGATACATTCGTCTGTAGTTTCATAAGAAATATAGTTTAAAGAAAAACTGGGTTAGCTGAAATTGCTCAGGGGAAGAACTAGTCATGTGATTTCTAGAGGAAAGGGGAGATCTACAGAAAGAATAAATTAATGGTTAAGTCTTAATAATCTATCATTTGCGACAGTTGCACTTTGGGGAATTTCATCAGTGACCGGCAGCAGCAAGACAATGGTCGACACGAGTTGATGACGGCGGTTGGGTGCAAAATACAGGCGGAATAGGTAGCAGTCTGCACTGAGCTAAGACGAGACTTCCAGGGAGATATGGGTTAGCAGATGGTTGAAGTAACTGTGAATCAACCGCTACGTTACTATTAGAAAGAGTGTCAACGAAAAAACGTATTTGCATATATTTCTAGGATTTTTGCCCTATTTACGAAGCTCATTCAATAAATAGGGCGAATTTTTCGGTATAATGACTTCTAATACAGATAGAAACTTACTTTTTTTAAAAAGTTTTTCCTTTACTTTTTTTTTCAAGGGATTTAATTTTTTTGCAGATTGAAACAAACTTTGAGAGTTTTGAGGATTAACAATGTTCGCCGACCAAGAAGCATGCTTCAGGATTGAACAGAGGTCAGTTATCAAGTTTTTGGTGCCCATCAGTTGAAATTCATAGAATAATGTCAACTGTGTACGGTGCCACATGTTTCAGCCGAAAAGATGTCTACAAGTGCGCTAAATTGTTTAAAGAAGGACGGAGCAATGTTGAGGATGAAGACAGGCCTGGGAGGCCTACAGTAGTGAGGTCTCCTGAGGTGATCGAATCAATCAATTACTTCATTCAGTCTGACAGAAGGGTGAAAGTGGATGACATTGCAAAAACTTTGAGCCTATCTGTTGCAGGGGTCATCAGTCTTGCATCAAGATAACGCAAGGCCTCACACAGCAGCCCAAACGGTGCAGAGCACAAACAAACGAGCTGGGCTGGGAACTGCTCTCTCACCCCCCTTACAGACCAGATTTTGGTTCTTCAGACTTTCACCTGTTTGGTTCCTTGAAAGCATTTACGAGAGGCACGAAATTTGAAAGTGACGATGAAGTCAAAAGTGCTGTGAGCAATTGGCTGAGACATCAGTCCAAATATTTTTACGCTGAGGGAAAACGGAAGCTAGTGCACAGATGGGAAAAGTGTGTGACACTGCTGGAAGGCTACGTTGAAAAACTTTTAAAAATGTAAGCTTCTATCCGTATTAGAAGTCCTTATACCGAAAAATTCACCTTATTTATTGAATGACCCTCGTTGATATCCTTATACCGAAAAATTCACCTTATTTATTGAATGACCCTCGTAGATGTCCTTATACCGAAAAATTCACCTTATTTATTGAATGACCCTCGTAGATGTCCTTATACCGAAAAATTCACCTTATTTATTGAATGACCCTCGTAGATGTCCTTATACCGAAAAATTCACCTTATTTATTGAATGACCCTCGTAGATGTCCTTATACCGAAAGATTCACCTTATTTATTGAATGACCCTCGTAGATGTCCTTATACCGAAAAATTCACCTTATTTATCGAATGACCCTCGTAGATGCCCTTATACCGAAAAATTCACCTTATTTATTGAATGACCCTCGTAGATGTCCTTATACCGAAAAATTCACCTTATTTATTGAATGACCCTCGTACATCAATTCTCCAAATTTTTGTTCCCCCTGTGGTTAGGTATTGAACTCATAACACTTTGGGTCGAGTAATGTTTTGGATTACATCAACCAACGCCTTTTTCCACTGAGCTATCTGCCGGTGGAAGTTTAGTTACTAACTAGAATTAATTGAAATTGAGATATCTCAATGTGGCATGCAACGTGGAACTAGAAGAATTTATGCCTGTCGACTAAATAAAGGGTTAAGGTTAGAAATTACAATGGATATCTCCTGAAGAAGGCCGGAGTGTACAAAAGCCGAGACGTCGTGCATATGGCAATAAAGCTGAGGAAAATAAACCGAATTATTTAATTAATGTAAATATGAAAAGAAAAAATATTGTTGTTTTGCCATCATTATATTTATCAGTATTCACGAGGGATTTATTTTAGGATTCTCCGCGGATACCCAAATCTGCGGATACCTAACTTCTATAAAATGATACAGTAGTTGTATATATTCAACGCACATCCTTCCATATAATTCAAATAACCTCTATATTATTTAGAACTCTTCAATGAGATGCCCTTCCTGATACAATAGGAACGCTAAGAAAATAATCAGCATACTGTAAACAGCAACTATAAGTCACACCTGAAGAAAAAACAGGAATTATATAAAAAAAATGTCGACAAAATTTTAGGGCAGTCAGTAAGAAAGAAGCTTCATGAAAATCTTGAAATAAAACAGTAAAATTTTAAAATTTTGGTCCAGTCTGAGAGAAGAAAGCTTCATGAAAATTCTAAAATAAAAGAAAAGTGGTAAAATTTTGGGGCAGTTCGTAAGAAAGAAGCTTCATGAAAATCTTAAAAGAAAAGACAAATGGTAAAATTTTGGGGCAGTCGGTAAGAAAGAAGCTTCATGAAAATCTTGAAATAAAAGAAAAATGGTAAAATTTTGGGGCAGTTGGTAAGAAAAAGCTTCATGAAAATCTTGAAAGAAAAGAAAAATGGTAAAATTTTGGGGCAGTCGGTAAGAAAGAAGCTTCATGAAAATCTTGAAATAAAAGAAAAATGGTAAAATTTTGGGGCAGTCCTTAAGAAGGAATCTTCGCGAAAATCTTGAAAAGAAATAAATCGGCATTGTTTGCCGAATTGGAAATATTTGCGAAAAATGCTAATGTGAAAAGCTGTTTATCCGTGAACAAAAACCATTTTTTAGGCAAAAAATACTGCGATTTAAAACTTCCTTCACAAAAATAAAATAACTATTCATGTTAATAAAATTCTCGAACAGGAAAATCAATAAAAAAAAATCCTCATCCTAGATTTTAGCATAAATACAGTGATTAGGAAACACAATTGATGAACGAGCTTGACCCAGGATGTACAATACTCAAACGAGTGTTGGGGAAAGACTGAAGATCTTTGAAGCTGTCGGAGGCTACAGTCGAATAAGCGTGTCCATCAATTCATCTGAGTGGGTAAAATATAATGATCGGTACCCGGCAAATTTAAATTCTGATTTGTGAAAGCCTTTGAATATTTTTGTCTTGTGGTTGATTGTACCCGAGAAGACAAAAGTAATTCTATTTACTTCTTTTTTAATATGTGTGATTTGGAGGAATTTAAAAAAAAAGTAAGAAAGTGTTTTTAGTTGTCTTAAGATGTAAAAAATATAATGGAATTAAATACTATTAAAAAACAAAATCTAATAGATCGATGAGGTTCATATATCTATAATGATGAACACAGTTAAATATTTATGAAGATGTACCGATATGAAAATAGATAATGAAAAGTTATTTGCCCGGTCAACAAGGTATTCCCTCGAAATCAGATGTTTCGCTATTTGGAAAGATTTCAGCAAGTGGATTTAGGCCGAAAACATTTCAGCACCACTTTAGATGCATATAAACAGCACATATTTATTCAAGAAATTTTCCTTCTACTGACATAAGTCCACTATTAATCGAACACGCATATATATATATATATATATATATATATATATAATTGATATTTGTACGTCTCTTCTCAACCTCTCTATCTATGAGTAGCATGTATATATATATATATATATATATATATATATATAGCCATTATATATATAGCCATTATATATATATATATATATATATATATATACATATTGCAAATAGATTCAATTCTGTCACTTTTATGATGTTGCTCTAGGCTCAGATTTGAATGTTACAAAACGAAGTTCAGAAAATGTAGACATTTTAAAGAAAAATATGTTAAAAATACCCAGTTTTATTCTTTTTGCCATCTAAAAATGCTTTTAAGAACTTAGAAGAAACCTGTAAAAAAAAGAAGAAAAAAAAGATTATCAAATTTGTTCCTTTTATAGATTTTCTCACAGAAATGGAAAGAAAAAATTGCACATTTATAAGAATATCACGTTTCATTTTAGAATTTACTTTCCTCTAACCATATTTTATATTCACGCAGCCGTAAATAAGAGAAAAATACTTTCGAAATCTCATCGCCACAGACACGCACAAGTGTAGATGAGAGAGCATTTGTTGTCATCATTGCTAAAGCATAAGTAACATGATGATGAAAAAATTATATAAATAAAATTATACAATATCTGTAGTATAAGGACACACACACACACACACACACACACACACATATATATATATATATATATAGTCGAGGAAATGTTGAAAAGTTCTCGGCCTGATGAAAACGAATAACCTGGAGCCATGAAACAAAAATGGTGTTCTACACATTCTTCCTGCTGTTTAACACATTTGGCGCAAATATTCTCACATTTCTTTAACCTTTAATGTTTTGTATTTTAAATACTGACTTTTTTAACACCCTTTATTTGTCAATGAATATATACGTGTCAGTGTGTTCGTGTGAGCGTGTGTTCACTTTTCGACCATGAGATCAATTTTCGAATCTCGTCATAGTCGATTTATCGGGAAGATACCTTCTTGATATTCTCAGCCAGTTCGGATGCCAGCGTGCGATCTTTTGAAAATTACCTAAAAATCATACTTTGTTCGTGAAATTGTGTTGTGGAGTAGTTTCGCACTGAAGGTTATAATCGTGCTATGTCGGTTGCTAATCGACTTAACGTACCCAAAATGTTAGGAACTGGGTAATCTTCCACTAAAAGCTGACTCCTTAGTATTCGGCTAACTGCCGACTAATATCAACCGCCTAGTAGTTCTACTGAACTCAAATAGAAGTCTAAAGAACTCCTATTAACTTCCCAAGAACTTCCTGTTAACTCTTATTAATATAGAAGGGAGAGTCCATTATTTGAGGAATAGGTGCGTTTTCCTATAACAAATTGGGTTAAAAAAAGAAGATATTTGGAAACTATCAATGGTTGTACAATGTACAATGTCACAAGCCAACATGACCGACTCAACAAACATTTACTATAATAGATCTGAGCAGAATTACAACTTAAAGAAAACATTTTGAATTAAATAAGAAATTAATTTTAATAAAGCAAAAATACTGTGAAATTAGACTATTTCTGAAACTTGGTCTGGTAAATTTAAGCCCACGATCATATTATATGTTGTCTCACATTTCAAGACCCCTGTAAATAAAATGAAGGGTAATTAAAGGCAATAATGAATAAAACATCAAGAGCTGAATGAGATCGTAAATATCTAGATACACTTGACATCAAAAATGTAAATTTAAAGGCGAGAGAAATTGGTAAAGTTGAAAAAAGTATAAGAAGCCGTGAATGTTTTGTTTAAAGTGTAGATTTATTATTATTATTATGTCATTTTTCATCATATTTCGATTTCTGCTTTGGTCTCACTACCAACCAAGTCTGCGGGGAGACCTAAGGCAGGTAGTGGCGTGTTGTTATGGCTCCATTTCATGTTTTTCTATCTTCCCTATCATCTCCAGCATTACATAGATAAAGTTTTCCTTAGTGTGTGGGCTGTACTTAATAAGACAATTTTTTGTATGTCTCTTAAGCTGAGGTTTCCAGGGATTCTTTCAATGTGTTGTTTTGTTCCATTTTTTATCATTCCAAGTGCACCTACTATCACTGGCACAACTCTTGTTTTCAATTTCCACATTTTTTCTATTTCAATTTCCAGGTCTTTATATTTTGACAGTTTTTCAAATTCCTTGGTTGCTATGTTACAATCCGCTGGACAAGCCATATCAATTAATAGACAAGTTTTCTCCTTCTGGTTTTTAACAATAATGTCTGGCCTGTTTGCTTATTATTATTATTATTATTATTATTATTATTATTATTATTATTATTATTACTTGCCTTTTGTATAATGCATTAAGTGTCCATCATGGTATTTGTGTCGTTACACGTATTTTGAATCCAAAGCTAACTCTATTCAGGCGAATAAATTTGTGAACTTACATATCAAAATTCGCTTGTCTTTCTGACGGACGAAAACACTGTGTATATATAGATAAGTGATCGCTCTGCAGGTCAGAAAGTTTATATGCGTGCGTGTTTGTTTGTTGGCTATTTTTACACCAGTTTGTTAATTTTTTCAGTTTCGAGAATCATTAACTTTGCATTGTCCAGAATTTTTTTTACACTGGCTCGCGAAATTTGATTTCGTTTTTCATTAGTACGTTTTAGCAATTTTAATCCAATTTTGTGTGTGTGCAATTCTACTTTTTAGTGATAAGAAATATGCTGCGTGTCATCAAGTTCTGTTTTTTTTAAATCCAGGATTGCTATTTTTCGCAATGGCTTGCAAAATGTTTTTTAATTTAGAGTGTATTTGAATTAGTGTGTATATCATGGTTTTTAGCGTGTTGTTTTGTTGAGAGAAGTCTTATAATATTTTTATAAATATTTACACAGTGTTTTCGGTCGTAACAAAAACAAACAGATCTCGATATGTAAGATCATAAATTTATTCGCCTGGAGAGAGTCAACTTTGAACTCGAAACACGTGTAGCGACACAAATATTATTATGGGCACTTAATGTATTATACAAAAGGTAAGTTATAATAATAATAATAATAATAATAATAATAATAAAACGAGTTCAGAACACATCGAAGATAATTATTTGACGGAAAATAAGAACAATATACAGGAAGCCAAGATAGAAATAAAGAACCATCTAAGTCAAATACAAAATATTACAATGGAGGAACGAGAACAGCTCCCAAAATTACAACCAACAAAACATAACCTCCGAACTATTAAACTCTACAATGCAGCACTGAAATTAACACTGGATGAAGACACTCATACAAATCTCAACAAAGTAATATATGCATCAGCAATAGCAGCAACAAAAAAATTGAATATCAAAATAAAAACAAAGCAGTCTCGCAGACATGAAGATCCACCTTGGAAAAGAAAAATAGAAAAAGAAATCGAACAACTTAGAAGTGAACTATCAGTAATGGATGAACTGAGTAGAGGAATACATGTAAGAACTAGGAAAAGCAGAAGAGCCGAAAGAAAATATAACATTAGGAATGAAAATGAAGTCTTATCAAATAAAGAAAAAATAAAGCAAAAAATCCAACTGAAGGCTCAAAGAATAAGACGCTATGAGAAAAGAGCAAGATTTTACAGACAAAACAAGATTTTTCAGACTGATACAAAGAGATTTTACAGGGAAATAGGTAAAAAAAGAATTGAAGTGACAGCCCCCCGACCCAGAATGGAAGAAGTCACACAGTTCTGGGAAAAGATATGGGCTTGCCCTAAAGAACATAGCAAGGAAGTACATTGGATTGCGCAAGAGATAGAACGAATGAAAAATAAACCAGAACAGACATGGTCTGGAATTACAGAAGATGATGTTAAATTTGCACTAAAAAAAGCACACAATTGGAAATTCCCAGGTATAGAAAAATTCCTAACTTTTGGCAATATTATTTAAATACAGCACATAAAAAACTAGCCAAAGAACTTCAAGAAATGGTTGACGATCCCAGTAAAATTCCTGCATGGATGACCAAAGGAATTACATTTCTTCTACCTAAGAATGGTGACACAAACAACCCGAAAAACTACAGACCAATTACATGTCTTCCGACAACATATAAACTATTAACATCTATTTTAACAAAGCAGACATATTTATTCTTAGAAAGAAATGACATGATACCGCTTGAACAAAAAGGATGCAAACGTGGCTGTTATGGTTGTAAAGACCAATTGCTAATTAACAAAATGATCCTGGAAAACTGCTACAGTACAAAGAAAAATCTTAGTACTGCCTGGATAGATTATCGAAAGGCATTCGATAGTGTGCCACATTCCTGGATTTTAAAGACTTTAAATATATACAAGATATCGCCCGTCATCATCAATTTCATCAAACAGTGCATGTCTATATGGAAAACAACCCTTTACCTCAATCATATAAATGGAACCTATAAGTCTGATGAAATAAACATCAAAAGAGGTATATTTCAAGGTGATTCTTTATCTCCCTTACTATTCTGCATATCATTAATAGCACTAACCAGTCAACCTAATATGACAGAATGTGGTTATAAAATAGGCCAAAAGAAAATAAGCCATCTATTTTACATGGATGACTTAAAGTTATATGCTAAGAATGATAATGAGCTGGAAGGTCTTCTGCAAACTGTAAAATGCTTCAGCGAAGACATTGGAATGAAATTTAATTTGAATAAATGTGCTAAAGCTACAGTTTTACGTGGATCAATACAAGAAACATCCTCAATTAGCTTAGACCCTGCTGTAACAATAAAAGAATTGAAACCAGAAGAAGCTTATAAATACCTAGGTGTAAATGA
Source organism: Ascarosepion bandense (assembly GCA_037127315.1). Lineage (NCBI taxonomy): Eukaryota > Metazoa > Mollusca > Cephalopoda > Sepiida > Sepiidae > Ascarosepion > Ascarosepion bandense. The sequence continues at coordinate 1,735,145 of JBBBDQ010001707.1, forward strand.
GAGCGAAAACATTCACCATAAAAAAATGAAAGAAATAGTGCGTAAAGAGTACTATAGAAGGCTACGATGATATTAAAAACTGAATTAAATTCACAGAACAGAGTTATGGACATTAATAGCCTTGCAATCCCAGTTGTCCAATATAGCTTTAACATCTTAAACTGGACTCTAAACGACATCAGGCGAATGGATGCTAAAACAAGAAAGATTCTTTCTAAGCATAAGATGCATCATCCAAAGGCTGATGTATACCGTCTATACATACCCCGTAAAGAAGGTGGAAGAGGTCTTATTCAGCTGGAATTGTCATACAAGACAACAACTATTGGCTTACTAACATACATAGAAACAACAAAGGATTGGATGATACAATTAGTAAGGCAACATGAAGAAAGAAAGAAAAAATATTCAATAATAAAAGAAGGCAGTAAATACAAACAAGATTTACAGTTAGTAGATTCTGTAGAAAAGCAAAACAGAAGCCAAGAACCAACTATTGCGGCAAAAAATATGAAAATGAAAGCCAAAGATAAAGCTCTTGAACAGATGAAACAGCGCTGGCAAGACAAACCTCTGCATGGCCAATATCCAGAACGTGCCAATAAATCCAATGTTGACAAAGTTAATACTCATCGATGGTTACGTGCATCTGGATTAAAGTCTGAAACTGAAGGATTTATACTTGCAGCACAAGACCAAAGTCTTTTCACGAGAAACTTTCAGGCAAATATTATGCATAATAATATGGATCCAAAATGCAGGTTTTGTGATAAACACCAAGAAGCAATAGACCACCTAATCTCAGGCTGTTCTGTGCTTGCCCCAAATGAATATAAAAATCGCCACGATAGAGTTGGGCAATATTTACATTGGGCAATGTGCAAACATTATGGAAAAGCTGTAAACAAACACTGGTATGAACATCACCCAGCACCGGTTACAGAAATAGAAGATGTAACCATTCTATGGGATTACACCATCTACACAGACAGAAAAATTGAAGCAAACAGGCCAGACATTATTGTTAAAAACCAGAAGGAGAAAACTTGTCTATGAATTGATATGGCTTGTCCAGCGGATTGTAACATAGCAATCAAGGAATTTGAAAAACTGTCAAAATATAAAGACCTGGAAATTGAAATAGAAAAAATGTGGAAATTGAAAACAAGAGTTGTGCCAGTGATAGTAGGTGCACTTGGAATGATAAAAAATGGAACAAAACAACACATTGAAAGAATCCCTGGAAACCCCAGCTTAAGAGATATACAAAAAATTGTCTTATTAAGTACAGCCCACACACTAAGGAGAACTTTGTCTATGTAACGCTAGGGATGATAGGGAAGATAGAAAAACATGAAATGGAGCCATAACAACACGTCACTACCTGCCTTAGGTCTCTCCGCAGACTTGGTTGGTAAGGAGACCAAAGCAGAAATCGAAATATGATGAAAAATGACATAATAATAATAAATCTACACATTAAACAAAACGTTCATGGCAACTCATACTTTTTCATTCTGTTGCAGATGATGTGAATGGTTGAAAGGGAAAATTAATAAAAGTTATAACATCTAAATATGCTAGAGACACAGCAAAGCAAGCCTAAGCAAACAGTCTCTTTGTTTACAAAGAGAGGGTCACTTGGACCTGATGAACAGTGCCTCCAACTCATTCCGATAGAATAACGAGTGTGTTCTGGCCAAAACAGAGAACCAGTTCAGACTGAAATCCATAGCACAGCTCGGACTATTTATCAGGTGATCTGCTATAGAAGACCCATATGAATTTCGAATGGTATCACCAGACGAAAAATTTTTGTTAAGTATTTTAGTAGGTACATAATGTTTAATCCTAACATCTAAACGTTGCGTCGTTCTATCTATGTAGTCAAGTCCACAACTACCTTTAAAATAATAAATAACAAAATTAATATGGGGTAAAATGTTTTTACTCATAGATGGAAGGACAGACTTGGTTTGAAAACAATACGCACGTTAGCTGCATAATAACACTCACATGAAATAGACGAAATCTGCTTGGCAAAGAACTCACTAATCCTATCACGGTAAACGAAGACAGACTGGACATATACTAATCGTTGCAGGTTTAATTTTATTAAACCTAGCAGTCTTATCCCGAATAACCGATTGAACAATGTCCAACGGATAACCATTGTTCACAAGGATACGAGTTAAACAACTAATTTTCTTCTTTTAAGGTGCTATTCGAACAAATCATTAACGCCCTTTGGGTCAAAGTCCTAATCAAATTAATCTTTTGTTGTTCAGGACAAAAAGAATCCTATCGGGTGTAGAGACCCGTAAAGGTAGACTTCCTATAAACTGAAGTAATATGGAAGGAAGGTATTCCATGAACCACAACATCTAAGAAGGGAAAGGAACCATTCACCTCCTTATCTACCGTAAATTTAAGGGCAGAATGAACACCGTTGAGTAGGAAGAAAATTGGTCAACTTCTGAGTCATGTTTAAACAAACATACTCGGAATATATATATATATATATATATATATATATATATATTCCGAGTCATGTTTGTTTAAACATGACTCAGAAGTTGACCAATTTTCTTCCTACTCAACGGTGTTCATTCTGCCCTTAAATTTACAGTAGATAAGGAGGTGAATGGTTCCTTTCCCTTCTTAGATGTTGTGGTTCATGGAATACCTTCCTTCCATATTACTTCAGTTTATAGGAAGTCTACCTTTACGGGTCTCTACACCCGATGTTTAAACAAACATGACTCGGAATATATATATATATATATATATATATATATATATATATATAAAGAGAGAGAAAGTGAGAAAAAAAGTTGATTATTTGAACAGCAGGACTACCAAACTAATTTCTTACGTTTTTGTTATATTTTTCTGTTTTTTGAGCAAGTGTTTTCTTTTCTGGACTTGTCACTAACACAAATTTGACACCCAAATCCAATTTTAAAAATTCAAAAAGATATTCAAGCATTTATTTAAAAACATCTAAAACAACGCTAAATATAAATATCAATTATGAGCAAGGCCAGGATACATTGCCCATATTCAAGAACTAAAAATATGCCTAACTTACAATAATCTGTCTATATTAGCCTTTTGCACAACGTTTACAGTCTAGAAGAGAAATCACTTCATTAAAGAACTTAACAAAAACACCCATTCAGTCATGTTTAGCAAAACCTGTATATGATTGTGATAAACTCCCTCATTATCTTCAATGTATGAGGGTAAAACTGTTCAGCTGTCAGAATGGAACATCCAGTAAAGAGCAAAGTCGGCATTACTATTTAACCCAGTGCTTGAGACGAAGAGATGGATTCATATGTTTCCCATTGATATTTGCATGTAAGTGAACGTAATGAATTCAGTTGTAAATTAAAATCGCATCCTTTTTTTTTTTAATCCTGAGGCACCATCTATTACCATATATATATATATATATATATATATATATATATATGTGTGTGTGTGTGTGTGTGTGTGTGTGTGTGTGTGTGTGTGAGCCGAAAGATTATCATAATAAAAAATATTCAAATGTTGGACAAACTTGGTTCTTATTTTCACCTGAAACTAAAGCTAAAATACAATGTTTACAACGGCTCATGATTAAACATAATAGATATTAATTTTTTGTTATATTTAGAAAATTATCTGCTGCCTCGATACACTAAATTACAATATATATATATATATATATATATATATATATATATATAAAGAAAAACTGAACATGTCATTTAAATTGGTTAAATTATAATTCATTTTAATGAGCTAAATTATAATTCATTTTAATGAACTAAATTTTTTAAAGAAAAACATTAGTGAAAAGATTAAGGATACAGACATTGGCGTCATCTCAGTTGGGGGTATCCAGACTAGTCGCGAAACTGTTGACCACCGAGACATTAAACGCCCACTCCCAATTTCATTGATACGTACGTGTGTGTAACCCCACAAATTAACACACCCATGTACACTCACTTATATCCACATACACAATTGTACATACAACTGGGACTGTGTTTATACTTATATATACTATAGATAGACTTGCATCCAATTTAAATGACGTGTTGAGTTTTCCTTTATAAATATCATATTGCTCTGGATAACATACATTGAGCTCTCTATGAAGATATAACACTTAATATTTTGTATTAAGTTGATCTTGGATTATTTTCGCCGTTTGCCTATACCTATATACATATAGGTATAGGTAAATAACTACACCTATATATATATATATATATATATATATATATATATGTTATAAACAACATTATTTACTTTAATGTATACATAAACATGTGCATCTACTAATAGATATCTTTTTTTCTTAATACCATATTTTTATCCGGGTTTTTGAGAGTTTTTAACAGAGAATATGTGCCCATTAGCAGGAACGTGATCTCTCATGTTGGGGCTATTATTGTAAAGCCTTCTCTTCTTTTAGATAGAAGCAGCCACAAAGAATTCATGGCAAAGTTGAATTTATCATGAAGTTCTTTGCAGATGAGTCACTCTAAAAGTACCCCAGGCTATACGGTGGTTTTCATATCATAATAGAGGTAGTGGTTCAAAACCTGCTGAAGGGCATATTATTTCTATTAAAATCTCTTGAAACATCTAGACCAATATATGAAAATGTACGGTTTCAAAATGAGATGTCTATTCAAGCGATGGGCAAATTGTTGCCAGTCTATATTATTAACGATGTTTGCTTTTTTTTCTCGACTGCGCAGTATAATAGAGTCAGCTGGACACAGTCTGCAAGAAAAAGGGCACTATAATGCAATTTATTCCATTAAATTACTTGGAAACAATATGCTGTGTACTGTTTAGCATTCGTGCCGGAAGCATCAATAAGGACATTTAAGAGTGTTTGGGTGTCAACTTGAAAAAAGTGCAGAGGATTCGAAGATATTTGGATGAGTCTAAAGGTGAATACGAAGATGTTGCAGTGATCACTAGTGATGGCAACGTTATGCCTCCATTCATCTTGTAAGTGCTTTGAGATGTTAGTGCTGCCTTGGATGAAGAGGCTGGCTGCTGGAAGACTATATCTGGCAACAGGACTCTGCACCATGTCACACAAACAAGAGGACTCAGTCATGGATGTCAGACAATTTCTGCAACAACATCTCTCCATACATATGGCCATCTAACTCCCCAGACTGCAACCCACTTGACTATTATGTGTTGGGCACAGTTGAGAAACAGACCAACTAAACTCCTTGTGACACGAAAAAGGAACTGAAGGCAAGGTTTATGACAGCATTCACCAACTTAAACAAAGGAGACTGTCTAGAAGAGTTGCAGGAGATTTCGAAGTCTTCTGGAGACCGTGGTTGAAGACAATGGCTATCTTATTGAATAAATTTACTCTTCAGTATTTCAGAAAATTTTTGTGTAATTTTAGTAAATATATATGTTAAAATAAGAATATTCTAGCGTTGTTTTCTTTTTTGCAAAATTTCAAAGACAATTCATCCATTGCGTCGACTTTGCAGAGTAATGCAAAATAATGTTAAGTAAGAATGAAAATCCATTTTACTGAAATATTATTTTAAATGGATACTCATATTTGGGTAAACACTTCATTTATTTAATAAACAGTATATTCATTTATTTTTATTAATCAGCCTGAACATTTGAGAAATCTTATTAAAAAAAAATCCTTTCCGGCAGAATTTGAACTTGCGTTTCTCTTAGCAGGGAAAATTACTTTTAAGTTTTTTTTATATACAAAATCATATCTCATAATCATATCGCCCCAAGCAAGGCATTTTACTGTCACTGTTTTGCAGATGGTTACATAGGAGGAAAGTTATGAGAAAGAGTGACAGTTTATAGGGGGTGTCAGGAAGTGGGTAAGAAAAGAATGAGAATACTGATGAGAGTGGAGTGGACGGAGAAAGAAGCATGAGAGAGAGAATGCCAGTTAGTGAGATAGGAGATGATTATTGAATTTACATTCAAATTCTTGAATACTGTAGCTGTTGGTGAAGCAAGTAAACGGAAGGAAATTCCACAGGCTGGAAGTGCGAGAAAAGAAGAAGAAATTTATGAGAAAGAGTGACAGGTTACAGGGGGTGTCAGGAAGTGGGTACGAAAAGGATGAGAATACAGATGAGAGTGGAGTGGACAGAGAATGAAGCTTGAGAGAAAGAGAAGATGCAGGTTAGTGAGATAGGAGATGACTATTGACTTTACATTTAAATTCTTGGAGATCGTAGCTGTCGGGGAAGTAAGTACAAGTATTAAAATCTGTCAATTTAATAGATAAAAAATCCATTATCGCTTTCTTTATGATAGATTACAAAACTGAGCTGATATGTTTCTAGATTCGGAGAAAGACTTGCATTTATAAGGCATTAACTTTGCTTCATCAGTGAACATCCTTGGCTGAGTCGGTATAAGGTTGTCAGATCTAATGAGTTTCTCCCGCCAAGGTGGACACAGGTTTGAATCTTTCTTTAATAAGATTTCTTGAATATTCAGACCGGTAGGTGAAAATAAATCAATGTTTTATAAATAAACGAAACGCTTACCCGAATAGGTGTATCCTCTAAAAAAGATCTTTAAATTGATACAAATGTAAAATAATGTAAATAAATAAAAAGCTGGCATATGTGTAGATGTAAAAACCGATTAGCCTACTTTTATACTATAGACCATAGGTTCCCAACCTTTTTGCTGCGATTACCCCAAAATACAATTTCATTATTATCCATTTCCCCAATAACAAATACCCGTAATATAGGAAAAGAAGTAATTATATTTTCATACATCAAAAGCAGACGAAGTTAATGAAAATTATCCAATACAATAGTACCAATCTATAATAACCAGAGATATAGTAACCGTAACCTAGCCGTGATTCTTAATGTTAGTGTTGAGCTTTTATTGCCTGTGCCAGTTTATTTCTTCCTGGCTTTGTGACTGAAAGGGCTATTCGGGCGTTGTTTGCCACGTTGAGTCTGCTACGTTTCATGGTCTTCATTCCAAGGACAGTAGAAAAGCTTGTTCACATAGATAAGTGGTTGAAAATCCTATGAGAATTTGTACTGCTCTAGAGGCTAGTGTTAGTATATTCTGTAGACAACAGATTCAAAAAGTGTCTAGACCAGACTTGGTCTCAAACAAAAGCTTCCATGCATTGTTAATCCCGAGTGTGAGAAATTCTTCTTTTGCTGGATAGTCCTCATCAGGAATGATATCTTCACTCACAAGATATGGATTTCTTACCCATTCATTGTTGGAATTATTAGGGTAATGGAATTCTTCCTTGAAACGCTGTCTCGTTAATAATTTGGCACAGTGTGAAATTATAAGCTGATTGCCTCTTCCCAAACCACATATAGGCTCATTACCCCACTGGGGTAATTTACAATATGGTTGGGAACCATGGCTATAGACAATATATGATGTTCTTTATACAGTACTTGTTTCCATTTAAAATTTCATCAAACTAGTTTCAAGGGAGATAAACAGTATGTAATTAAAACCAGTAAATACCAGAGCTCTGAACTGAATTTAATGTCTATGACGAAAGATTATCTAAGATGGTTTGATCTGGGGTGACTCCAATAAGAGCTGGATTCTAAGAAGTGTCTAATGTTTTGTACTCAGTTTCAACCTCAGAACGAGCTGATGGTTTCAAAAGATAAATATAGTGTTTTATAAAGAAATGGGGCGTCTATTTAAATATGAGTATCCACTAAAAATAAAGTTTAAATAATATAACCAGCAGTGTACTATGATTTGACCATCATGACATTTCTTCGGACAATGACAGTTATTTGGTAGTGTGTCCATCATCTGACAAAGTAATATTTTTATAAACTATATATATATAGAGAGAGAGTTGCTACAAATATACACGATTGACAAATGTAAACTAGTCTACACAGCACCATCTACAATAATCTTTCTTTAAACTTAATAAAACGATAGATTTGTGGGCATATGTTAATAAGGACTTTTGTCTTTTTTGGGGTGTGAGGAACTAGCCCTCAAAGTTTGTTAAATATTTTATATACAACCGCTGTCTCTGTGTGTGTCTCTGTCTGTCTGTCTGTCTCTCTCTCTCTCTTTCTCTATGTATATATATATATATATGTATATATATATAGAGAGAGAGAGACAGATACATATATATATATATATATATATATATATATATATATATATATATTGGTATAACAAAAGAGAAAAAAATCTCAGTTAACCACATTTTATCCTCTGAAGAATTTCATCAAGGCTAATTGTAAGAATTTAATTTTGTCTTGATAATGTTCATCAGAGAACGAAACCTGTTGGATAAAATAAGCTTGCATTTTAATTTATTCATTCATGTACACACACATGCTTACACACACACACACACATACACACACACACACACACATATATATATATATGTGTGTGTGTGTGTGTGTGTGTGTGTGTGTGTATTTGTACATATATATGTATTTGCATATGTGCACCCAGTCTATATAACTAAGACTTACTTTGTGTTTGGTATTCTGAGATCATTATTTGCCCTCATTTTAAGTGGGTATTTAGATCAAGCTATGATTTTTAATTGAGAATTTCATGGGAAGTTCACTGTCCACCACATTGGTGAATGTTAGTTTTTTCTACTCAAACAGCAGACAGTGCATTTGTGTACTTGTAAAATACAAAATGGTTTATATTCTGCAAGGTTATATGTGAAATACTGCATAATCTGTCTATCACAGTCTGTTCATTTAAATTTTTCTCAATGTCTCATTTTATTCAGGGTTTTTATTCATCAAATCATTGTGGCTAGTCCTTCTACGTTTTTATTAAAGGTACCAAAACGAAATCTCTGAAAAATCAGCATACCATGATAAATTTAAACTTGAAGAATTTAAATCTTCAAGGTTTTTTTTTTTTTTTGCAAAATCAGATTCTGTCTTACCGAAAATCTTTTCTGAATTAAAAAATAAAATTAAGACATTATTTAATTATGGAAGCTTTTCATTGCTCTTGTGAATGATATATTTTAAAGACAATATTTTCTGAAGAAAAAAACAATTTTTCATGAAACATGAATTTTAAGAGATTTGTTTTCATTTTCTTTTTTACAATTTTAAATTGTTAATATATAAACTTTTCAAATGCTTTAAAATTCAGTTTCAGTGGTGTAACTATTCGAACATTTTGCTATTAAGTAAAACTACACTTACTAATCATATATTGTAAAGCATATTACAATCTGTCTATTATGAATATTTTTTAATAAATTTTGAGATTTTTTGTGTTTAAACAGCCTAATTTTTCTGACTATCCAAGTTTATACTTGACACTAGTATTATTATTTTTATTTTAAGGCTTCTCCCCACTTTCAGAAAAAACCCTCTCATCCAAAGATTATTGCTTGCTAATAATTTTGCGTTGCCATATTTAACTTGTCAAAATGTTAGATCTTCAATAAATCGATCAGGACGTCAGAAAAACAAGAAATGTTTGTATACAACATTTTATGCTAGAAGTAATATGTATTTAAAATCAGATTAACTTAACTTTACGTTTATTAATATATCTCAAATAACATTCAGAAAAATATTTTTTAAACCCAGAATTAACAGTTGAAAAAAATTAAGAGTTTACAAATTTATCATGATCGATTTTGTTGAAAAAGATTCGAAAAGGATCAATATAATTTCTATTTGAAATTCATGATAGCATATTTTAAAAAATAATAAATAAACTTTCCCGTTACACCCAATGGTGCGTAGGGCAGCGTTTTTGCTGTTTCCATAACAAACAGTTTTTTTTTTATGGGGCAGGATTGTTAACCCTGCGCCCAACCCCCCAAATCTGGAGGAAGGTGATTTTCTAAGTGTAGCTTAGACGTGACACACAGCCGAAAGTAGGGGGTACCCAGTGTGGATCGAACCCACTACTCAGTTATAATGAATTCCAGTGAGATGAGCTTGCTAACCATTACTCCACGTCGAAGTGGCCATTTTGTTTACTGAAAGTTGTAAATTTTAAATCCTTTAACTTTCAATTAAACCAAAAATGAAATCTTTAAGAAAAATGTATCATCTTCAAAAATTCATTCAAGCACCTCTTTTATTACATTCTTGTATATTAACATCCCAAAAACAGACACATGCACCTACGCATATTTGTGATAATATGTGCGTGCATATACATTTGTAAATTTCTCTATTTTATTTATCTATCTCTCTTTCTCTTTTTCTCTTTGCACAGAAGCACAGACGTACACACAGAATATATATATATATAGTTTTCGGCCGTCAGAAAGAGAAACGGATCTCGATATGTAAAATCACAAGTTTATTCGCCTGAAGAGAGTCAACTTTGAACTCGAAACACATGTAATTACGCAAATACCACTACAGTCACTTAATATATTAAAAGCAAGTAACAATAATAATAATAACAATAAATCTAGACTTTAAGTAAAACGTTCATAGCTTCTCGCACATTCTTCTTCTATAGCGATTTCTCACGTTTACTTGGAGTCAATGATAGCTGTTAGCACATCAGCAGTAGACCTGGTGAAGTGGAAGCCATACTACTTATCAGAAAATAGTTTGTTGGATGTGAGATGCTGAATCAATTCAGCATTGATAATAGCTTTGAAGACTTTACCAAAAAGCTGTAAAAGGCTGATAGATCGATAGTTAGAAGTGTCGGAGAACTTCCAACAAGCAGGGAAGCAACATGCAGTAAAACAATAGTTATCGAGTTTAGAGATTAAAAGAGAAAGTTCAGAGGCACATCTCTTAAGGAAAATTACTGACATACTATCATATTTTCTTTCGTCATCACGATTTATGTTCCCTATTGCTATTTATTGCTTTTAGTTCCGGTTTAAACCTAACTAAAGTTTATTTCATCATGACTGATTTAATAATTAATGATTTATTAATACTGAAATAATACTGTAGCAATATTTAATATAATTCAAATTGACAAACCGTCAACCCTTAAGTTTGTATCAGTATGTGAGTACATATATATATATATATGTATGAATGCGTAAATCTCTACCTAGTCATTATCTCTATTCTTTTATGTTAATTTTCTAATTATTTTCATTTAAAAAATGTAAACAAACTTGTTACGTCCCTTGTACCTGTGAGTTTAATATTAACGGGCTCTAAATTATAAATTCTCTCCTGTTGTTTTTTATCTTGTGGTGTTCCAGAACAACCCGGATTAAAAAGGCGGTTTCGGGTTTAGGATCGATTGCTTGCTTGAGTGACGGCTCGACTGAAATGCTGTCTCTCATTGACCCACTTGACTGACTCTTTCGACTGACTGCTGGGACGGTCAGGGGACCTCCTTAAATATTAAATTCTGGTCACGTGGGAGGATCCCAGAACGATTTCTTCTTTAGCTGTGAAAAAAAAAACAAAACGTTTTGTCTACGTATTTTGGATTTCTCGATTAGTCAACCAATGAGGATCCAGAGTATCGCTTTCCTCTGACTTGTGAAAGAAAAAAAGCTTTCAGCCGTTTGGATCCACTTTTGCGGGTGTGCAATTTTACTTTGGGTTTTTCTCAAATGTCGTAGTCGATTAAATTTGATTTTGCGGGTGTGCAATTTATTTCGTGTTTTTGATGGATGATATTGTATCCTATAATCTCGTTTGAATTTTTTATATTAACCTAAATTAATTATATATTTAATTAGGTACCTGCAATTAATCGCTAAAAACAGCATGAAACAGTATGAATAAAAAAGTTCATAAACTTAATAAAACAAACTTTTTCCATCAAAATATTAAGAGAAAAGATCAAAACAATTTTTAATTATTTAAAAAAAAATTTAATCCCTGCTAATATTTTCGAAATTTTGATAGAAAATGTTGTTTTTATTTGAGTTAGCGGCTAAAAAATGTTTACGACTGTTTTACAATGGGTAACGTAATGATTACACAACCCACTATTTTTTCCGCTGACAAACACATTAATTTGGAAATTCTCGCAAAAATCAAATAATTGTCAGATTTGAATGAAACTTTCAGTACTCATTCAAAAAATGAATGAAATTATTTTTGAAATTATTATTTTTTTAAATATCTTGGTGAAAATATTTTTTAACTCTGTTATCCCCCTCTACGTAAATCTATGAAATTTTAATAAATTTTAATTAGCTGTAAAAAATTTTTATTAGTTAAATGCAGGACTCATTGGGGCATATAAATCAACCTGACCGAAAATCTGCTCCGAAGAGTAAGATAAAAATGCAATAAAACTCTGATATAATTTAATTTGATAAACTTTTAATTGCTGGAATAAATAATAATTATTAAGGACATTATAGTCTGAAGAAAAAAAAATTTCGTTTACTAATAAAATTTTGAAATAATTGTTTTTATTTTTTATTTTTATTATAATAATTCATAAAAGTGTTACAAATATTTTAAAACCATTTTATTAAAACGTTGTTGAATTTCTTTTTTACTTAAGAATTGATTATTATATTGCCTATCGAAAATTGAAAAGGTTAATAAAAATCATTCACCAATTTTATTTTTAAAATAATAAAAAAAAATAAATTTTGGTAATTTTTATTAAGTACGGTGTTCCATAGGGGTCATAACAAGTTTCCGTAGAGGTCGTATTATTTTTAGAAGTTAACAAGTGTTTGGATGTATTCCCCTTACATCGAAAACGACACAAACCACACTTTGATTCTAATTTCATTCTTTTTTTATTAAATTAAAATTATTCTAAAAGAAATTTAAATTTTTCAATTTTTCAGAAAGCATATTAATAAAGAATTTCAGAAAAATATGTAATATTCAAACATAAAAATATTTAATATTTCAGAAAAATATTAATAAATAACATAATATAACTTAGTTCGGTTATTTTAATTTAATAATTTCTTATTAAATTATTTTAAAAGAAATTTAAATTTTTATTTATTCAGAAAGCATATTTTTATTTATTCAGAAAGCATATTTTTATTTATTCAGAAAGCATATTTTTATTTATTCAGAAAGCATAGTCTGGCTATAAATCTAAACTAAAATTCTAGAAAATATTATATACTTGCTGAAAATATTATGTTAAATTTTTAATTTTACTATTTAAATTTAAATTTCCAAATGTTACGTTTTAAGCTACATGAATTTTTTGTCACTTTCGGTCACCATCCAAACGTCATTCACACCTACTGCTTATCAATAAATCATTTATTAGCTAAGATAATGAAGATAAGTGGGCTACCGTAGTTAAAGATAAATTTATATCGTAAATTTCTAGGCAGTAAGCACTTACCATCTGTTTCAAATCAGATAAAGTTAAGTTTCAATTATAAAAATCGACTTAATTAATACCAAGGCGGTATATTTTTTGCAAGATTTTTAAAACAGAAATTTGGCTACTGTTTACATAATGTGTCGATCAATCAATAATGGTGGTAAATTAAAAAAAGATTTTCAGCAGTTAATTTTTTGATTCTGATCAGTATAATTTTGGTTTGAACTAAACCAGGGTATTTTGCTTACTGTAATTAGTAAATTTAATCTCTTGGCTTTCAATTAAAGCTAAAATTAAAGCTTAAAAAAAAACATTTTTATTTTTGAAAAGTAAATTTAAATTGAGGAATCTAAAATGAGCAGTGATTTATTGGAGGTACCTATATTTAATAAATAAAAATATTTGCTCTTCTGATTTAATACCAATAAAGAAATTACAGCAAGGAATGCCAAGAACAAGTTCAAATGGAGAAAGGTCCAGTTCATTATGCACTTGATGACTGCATAACACATGTGCTTAAAACGTAGGATAATATGTATATTTATTAATATATATTTTTGCTGTTATACAGCATTGAACACTCTTCTATTCACACCTGATTAATATTTATATATTGATGTGCATCTACACAGATATATATATACTTATTTACATCTTTACCTCTCTGTCTGTCTGTCTGTCTGTCTGTCTCTCTCTCTCTCTCTATATATATATATATATATAGTGTTTGAAAATAATTTCATTTTACCAGAAATGATATAAACACAAATGTATGTTAAATTTATGTAAATATTATTCATAAAAATAATATCATCTTCAGTTTCGACAACTTCAACCAAAAGGTGCATTTTCTGTTCCACATTAAAATAAACATGGATATTTTTACATTCAAAAAACTTTTCAAAATATTTGAAATTAATAAAAATCTGTAGGCCAGTGTGGGGAGATGCAGAAGAACCTCCCCTCGTATAAATTTGTTTTTTGCCAAATATGCATTGTCATATTCTAGAACAACGTTTCTCAACCTTTTTATTCTTGCATAAACCTTAAAATAAATTACATTTCTCAGGAAAGCCCTGTGCATAAACAAAATGATATATTATATCTTTCTCATTTTATTTTCATTTTAGTTTATGTCGGAGATATCAAAATATATATTTTTAAATAATTGGTTTAAGGAAAGATTAATAATTCTTTGTGAATGCTTTGCTAATGCTAAATAAAATTCATATTGTTCATTTATAATTCTTTATCAGGAAGTTTTCATTCATGCACAAAAAAATTCTAAACCCAAACATAAAAAATAAACATATACCTATGATATGAATGTAAATTATAGTGACACTGACAAATTAATACGCCTAATTTGCATAATTAATACGCCTAATTTGCATAAGTGCAAGAGAGAGCCTATATAACTCGTCACTGAGAATAAGTATGGACAAGCTCACTTCATGTCATAAACAGAACAAAAACAGGTAATTGAAGCATCAGTTTATGATTTACTAGCAGCATAGCCCGGATTTGCTCGGGTGTAATGAAAGCTTTAAACTAATCCATGATTCTGGAGCTCAGACTCTTTGGACGTTGGCACGAAAGACTAAAAAGCAATAGTTGTTTCCAGTTAAAGTAAAACCGTAGACTGAAAGAAAAATGAATGGATGTAAGTCAAATTTTGATTTCCTAGTATAGATATCAAATAAGTTCTTTTCACCGTAAACTGAATTTTGAAGGCTAAATAAGTCCTCTGAGTAAATGCTATCATGGCTGAAACTAAGAACTACAATTATATCTACTTAGAGCCAAACCCGAAGCAAAACTAAAATAAAAGGGCTGAAAAGATAAAGACATAGAGGTAGATAAACAGACACACACACAAACATCTTGTCTTTTATAGATATATATTATCGATTTTCTGCACTATTGTAAGAACTGCAACCTTGAAACTTCTGAATACCGTTTCTTATGTCTTTGTCTATGAGTGCATCAAATTTGATTAAAATCGGACCACTCCTTCTATAACCGATTTTTTCGATTATCGATTTTCGATATCGGGGGTACCTCGACATCACTAAATATATTCCCAATGATTGTTATATTTTTTAACAACAAAACAGGTTAGATGAAATAATGTATATATTACAATATTACAATAACCAAGAATATATTGTGCGTGTTTAGTAATATTAACGTATATGAAATTAAATAAAACGTCGAAAGTGCATTACCTTATCTCAAATTTTCTTGCAGAACCCCTAGGGACCTTTTGCAGTACCTTAGCGTTTTGGGGAACCATAATTGAGAAACACCGCTATAGAGACATGAAAATTCCACATTTAAAGGGTCAGAGGTGTGTTATCAAATTCTTACTATATAACTTGTTGTTCTGGCAAAAATAGATAACCTGAAAAAGTTCTGGAGCTAAGCATGCCAGATAATTGGCTATGTTTCTGTAATACCTGTCATTTTTTTATTAGATTAAGCAATGTCAGCCATTATTAATTCTTGACTTGTATTTCTTTTGTCTTAAGTTCATTTGTGTTTTGTTTCAGCAACAATTGCAGCTGCTATTAAAAAAAGCATAAATTAAAATTAAAGAGCAAGCATTTGAATTTCACTCAATTGCTGGACTAATACACCAAATGGGCATTGTGTTTAATGAGAATTTAATAATAGTTTCTAGTGGTCAGTGATACTATAGAGCAGCGTTTCCCAGCCTTTTTACCCTTGTATAACCCTTAAAATAAAATACATCTTAAGGAACCCCTGCATGAAAACAAAATTATATACCATATTTTTCTCATTTTATTTTCCGATGATTGTTATATTTTTAATAACCCAATAAGTTAGATGTGATGATGTATATATTACAATAACCTAGGATATATTGTGTGTGTTTTAGTAGTATTAACGTATATGAAATTAAATAAAATGCCAAACGTGCATTTGCTTATCTCACTTGTTCTCACGGAACACGTAAAGAGCAATGTTGCAGAATCTGAGGAACACCCGTGGAGAAACGCTGCTCTAGAATAACACCTTTTCTGTTTACCAAAGCAGGACATTTTCTGGGCAATTGTCCATTAGGACACTTTCAAGGCAATAGTCTATTTACTTGATCAAATCACTGGCAATAACTGACTGTAGTGGGTACCTTCTACAGTCTTGCCATTTTTAATGGCGAGATCTTTGCATTTTCCACTAATTACAAAGCAAGAATAAATTATGAATATTCATTTTTTAGTTCGGTCTTTTTCTGTTTGCATGCAAAATCTATTTTCACATCACGTCTAAGAAAGTGATGTGAAAATGAAACTTTGGCATTACTTGGGTCAAAGACTGCTACAGATGGCAGAACATTCTGATCAGTTTGCAACCAAAATCTTATAAGGAAACCAAAATTCCTTCTTTGAAATTTCTTGTCTATTAAATTTGAAAAGGCATCATAAACAACACATTGCCTGATAGAAATAACAGGAAAATAAGTCAAGGTTTAGTTTCCTTCCAGTCAACCTTGTTTCTGATTTGGATGGTTGACTTGCAATTCGTAGTCGTGAAATACATAATTATTTTCATCTATCCTTATATATATATATATATATATATGTTATAAATTATACTTTAGAATATGTACAAACTACAATCTACTACAAAATTGCACATTTTGTTTCAACATTGAAAGAACAATATCTCATCAGGTAGTTAATAATGATGGTAATAAATTCATTTCCTTTTATTATAGTAAAAGATTTACGTACGAGGCAGAGGATAGGAAAGATGAGAAAACAAAACGAGAAGTCAAAAAAGTGGGGAAAGAGACAGGGAAGAGAAGGACACAGAGGAAATAAGAAACAAAGAGGAAAACAAGATAGAAAGAAAGAAACGAGAGGAAAAGATCAATGAAAAATGGCTCTGACAGAAATAGACCCCAGTTTAGGTAGGAAGTAAAATATAGGCATATATATATATATGTATATATATATATATATTGGTCATTGCTCTATTTTTATATTGAGCACTATTTTAAATTGATGTTTTGAATGTTGTAAATATTTTCTTCATTCCTTATTCATTCATATATATATATATATATATATATATATATATATATATATATATATCGGGCTTGTATGGATGGATTAAAAATTTATTATACCTATATATTTTATATACAAAAGTTGACCCAATGCAAGACTTGGGAGATAATCATGTTAATGGCTAATCATATGATCATAATTAATTATGTCCTATGTATGAAAGGCAAAGTCATAGGAAGTACAAAAGAATGCCAGAAAATGATTTATCCTTAAAGAGTTTAAGATTGTAGTGTTTATGAAGTACATGTTTAAAAGTCTGTTTCACAAAGTAGAATTTCTTGGATAAAAACCAGTCTAAGTGCAACTTTTCTTTATATCTGGAACACAGGTAAAGGTATATATATATATATATATATATATATATATATATATATATATATATATATAAACAAATATATCTGTGTCTGAGTGTACGTGTTTAAACATTTGCACACTCAGACACACACATGCATTCTCTGTCCTGTAAAATATGTTGATGCAACATACAAATCTTAGACCAACAAAAGTGTAACCTGTTTTCATTTGTAACAAGATAGGAACAAGATTTTAGTCAAAGCTTGTAGGATACAGATTAGTCTTATGGTTAGAATAAAATTAAAAACATTCTTCTTAAAATTATTCTGACAAACATGGTTATATAAGCATCAAACACAAGGAAATGTTTTATATATTTGGGATGAAGAAGTCTCTAGTCTGATTATATGAAACAACTGGATGTTTGATCTATCTATCTATCTATCTATCTATCTATCTGTCTGTCTGTCTGTCTGTCTGTCTAGTTTATGTCTATGCACACACATGTCTACACACATCTGTATATTCATAAACATTAGTTTTACGTTAAAACCATTCTGTGAATATCTCTAAGTAACTGGCGATATATTTACGTATGTAGTTGTATGTTGACTTATATGTATGTATTCATTGATTTATTTACTTAAACATTAGATGTAACTATGCCCTGTTATATATTCATTGTAAGGACGTTATAACTGTGGTACACTTCTGATGCTCTCTCTCTTGCTGGCCCCTTTTGAAGAACATTGACCTAATCCACTAAAGTAACTTCAATTTTCCCATAATGCATTGCTGCAGTAGCAACAAAACACAGAACATAAATCTACATCATTTTGAACATTAAAAGTAGAGGTGAGACTTTTTCAAATTTATGAGGTCATCTTTCCTGCACAAATTTGTTATTATTTGATTTTTATTTCATATTTTGCTTCCATTTTTTTATGTGGGCATCTGCTTAGTTTGCATCTATAAGTTACATCAATATTTACTTTATCATTTCAGCACCTTTTTGGTATTTTTTTTTACTATTTTCTTTTCTTTATTTTTACTTTTTCTCTGTCTTTCCTTTCTTACTTTCATTCTTGACTAGTTTTCTTCTTTTCCCCTTTTTATTTTTTTAATTTTGCTTCTTTTTTGTTTTCTTTTTCTTCATTTTTTTGTCTTTGTATTTTCTTTCTTTGTTTGTCTTCTTTTTGCATTTTTCTTTTCCGCCTTTCATTTTTCTTCTTTCCTGGCCATTCCCTGCAATTATTTACTTTTTTAGCCACGAAGAAGCCGAATGGCATGTATGACACAAGGCCAAATAATACATGTCTTAAGATTGTGAAGGACAAATATCCCAAGATGCTTAAGTCCGTTGATATTGAAAATCAGGATTCAATGTTGACGCTTTTTAACTGAATTCAGATTATACAGTAATGAAGTGCTCCTATAAAACACAAAACTCTCTCTAACACACACAGAAGGCCAGGGAGTAAGAGTTATTTACTAAAGTTAGCTTTGTGGCTAAGTAGTGGATGAATTTTCTGTATTCAGTTGACTGTCAAAAGTGTGTGTGATATACTTGTTAACCCTCACTCACTGATTTCTTAGTATTTTGAAATATCCATGCTATATTCAAAATGAGATGCATATATAGAGGAAGATATAACACAAATAAATAGAAATAAACAAACATGACATGAACAGGCTGAAATAGATAGATAGATAGATAGATAGATAGATAGATAGATAGATAGATAGATATGAACAGACTAAGATAGATAGATACGAACAGACTAGATAGATAGATAGATAGATAGATAGATAGATAGATAGATAGATAATGAACAGGCTAAGATAGATAGATAGATAGATAGATAGATAGATAGATAGATAGATAGATAGATAGATAGATATGTTAAGCAGATACACGTATACATATATCTGTTGATTTTAGTTCATGCAGGTACAAATCTATTCACACACTCTTTTCAAATTCAGGGAGTATTTGCCTGCAACAACCATAAGAGCTCAAAATCAAATTCTATCAGCTGAAGACAACAAGACAAAATTTATGCTATACTTCCCAAAGTTTATCAGATTTATTTTCTTCATGGACAACCTTTTCAAAACAGTTGCCTTAGAAAAACTGTTTGCTTTGGGGGAAATACAAGCATTTTTTTTTAATGAGAATAAGTACATAAAAGTTTTTGAAAAAAATTTTTTATTAGAAAGCAGAAAGATTTTGGCAGCTTCTTGCCTGCAAACTACTATACAGGTGGCACTAGTAAATATAATATCGTAAATGACATTTCTTGAAAATATAATTTCTGCATGCATGTACACGCTTTGATTGAAGATGGATATGAACATGTAATAATCACTGTAATGGTAGGAGGATGCAATCTGGTGAGTAAAGAAATATTGAACTTTATTTTAATCGAGATATTTTATGAGACAGTTCAAAAACTAGCAAAGCATTTTTAATTTTCTAACAGCTATTTGTTAAGCTTTGATATCACTTGGCAAACTACTCTAACGAACTTTCTGCATATGTATGAACAAGACTCTCCTGTTAGGTTACTCAGTCAGTAATAACACTCTGCTGAGTAAACTCACGTGACAGTCACATTCACAATGACCTGAGTGAGTAGATAGGTAAAGTTTTGTGCGGAGGTATTTAGCAAAATATTACATCATCCAAATGCCATTCTCTGCAACACTTGGTTATCTATACTGAAAAGGAGGCAATTTAAAACTTTTGAACTATGAACTTTATTAAAAAGAACTCGAGGTGGCAGCTGATGTGGGTGCTGAAAGTAGGATTTTGCAAAGTGTTTTTAAAAGTTAAAGCAACCAACAGTGGCCGTTCATAGACGAGATATTGAACTCTATGACACTTTACTTAGCTGCAGGCAGCATATGATTTGGAATTCAGATGTATCCTTCTATTAGACTGATTACCAGCCAAGGCTGGAGAGTCCAGTCTTCCAAAATATTAACCTATAGGTAGCCGGTGGGAGATGCATTCACATTTTTCCAGGTGTGTGTGCATAAGTGAGTTTAATGAACTCGACTGGAATTTGAACAACGCCTTCCGATTTCTCATTCTGAGTTTTCATCCCTATCAGTTAAGTGCCATACGTGATACACGCTTGGGCAATCATGTCTTGAAAGAGACATGACTGACTGGGCAGAAGATTATCCCGCAGTAGTTTGCCATTGCTTTCTGCGGTAGACTGGTTGCCGACCAAGGCTGTAGAACCCAATCTGTCCTGTTATTTGACTCATAACTGGAGGGGAAAGAGATGTATTATATTATTAAGTAATAATTAGTGGGAGTTAGTTTATTACTTCATAACAATATAAAACTGATCCCCCACTTTATACCCAGTAGAAGGCTTAATCATGTTTCCAACTATTATATTCAGTAAGTCAGTTAAGTGCCATACGTGATACACACTTTGGGCGATCATGTCTTAAAAGAATCATGACTAACTGGACAGAAGATTATACCACAGTAGGTTGCCATTGCTTTCTGCGGTAGACTGGTTTTCAGCCAGGCTATAGAACCCAATCTGTCCTATTATTTAACCCATAACTGGAGGGAAGAGACGGATTAATACCATTCCCAAGGGTATTTGTGCGTAAGTGAATGAAAGGAATTCAGCTGGAATTCGAACTCGGCTCTATGATTTGTCGTTCATAGTCGATATCCACAGCACCACAACGCACATCCCAAGCAAATTATTAAGAGACAAAATAGCCTCGTTAGAAACAAAGAAATGAGTAGTGAACTGTCCTCCTTTATGTCAATGAATGCTAGATAATCTCTTTACAGAAGAAGAAGAGACTTGATTCAACAGAAATGTGGTCCTGCAGCAAGATGCTGAGGATTCCATGGAAAAATGGAGACAAACAGTAAACTGTCATGGGGAAACACACCTATTCCTCAGATAATGAAGTCTCCCTCCTATATTAATAAGAGCTAACAGGAAGTTAATGGGAAAAGTTTTTATGAGTTATTAGAAGTACTAGAGAGTTCTTTAGAGTTTTATTGGAGTTCAGTAGAACTACTAGTTAGTTCCAGTTTGGACATAGTTGAACTAAGGCAGTTGATATTAGTCGGTAGTTAGTCGAATACTAAGGGGTCAGCTTTCAGTTGACGATTACCAAGTTCCGAACATTTTTGGGTGCGTTAAATCGATTAGCAACCGACATAGCACGATTATAACCTTCGGTGCCAAAACTACTCCACAACATAAACTTATACTTAATATCGGGAAGAGGCGGTTGAAATTTATGGGCTATATAATGAAAACTATATTTCCTCATTATGTGACCCATACATTTCATATGGAAATAAATATATCAAAGTTTTCTAGATGACGTTTATCTCTGTGCTATGTCTACTGAGCATGTTGTAAAATACCAACATGAGTCTTGGTTCTTTCATTCGTCTTTTGCTCGAGTGTCTATTATTTCACTGAATTCCACGGCGACTGTAGTCAACAGCAGTATATTATAATAATAACACTTAATCGAAAAAATTACTATAAACTATCAACATTGTTAAAATGACAGCCAAGACGAGTATACACGTTTTGATATGAATTGATTAAATATCTGTAGAAGGTGTTACGGCGTGGGATAATGGATAGTGTGGTTTGTCTGCTTCAACGGACTATTATCACTGGTTGGCCCTATATAAAGTGTGACATTAAATAACTCAACACGGTTTGACAAGTCATAAAATCAACCGACCAATGAACAATGCTTGTAAGTTTAATGTTTCTGTATGTATGTTAACAAAATGAAGGTAGGCGATTAATCGAACAAAAAAATCAAGTTCAAAAGAATACTGAACAGGTGGACTTACCTCAAGACAGTACTGCACATCAATTATCTTGCATCCTCGCAGGTGTGAAGGTGGGACTGTGGGAATGCTCAAGAGTTCTCTCTGCCACGTCTGTTTCCCCCGTGGACTGATTCCACTTTTGTGAATGGTCACTAACACAGTTGATTCTGAGAACCGACCCCGATACGAATAATATGTCACGTTCTGAAAGGAACAATAACAGGAAAACCAATTCAAAAAAGTGGAAAATCTCGACAGTTGAATGTAGTGAAAAATAACATTTCATAACTCCGGAGAAAAGTGAATTTCATTTATGCACATTATGAGAATGATATATATGCTGTGGTAAAGTAGATATCAGCTCTGAACGAGAAATCGAAGAGACAAGTTCGAATTCCAGTTAAATTCCTTGCATTTACTTATTGGCAGATAACCTTGGGAAAGGTGTTAAGTCGTCTCTTTCCTCTAGTTATGGGTTCAAATACAGGACAGATTGGGTTCTAGAGCCTTGGTTGGCAACCAGTCTACTGCAGAACGTAATAACAACCTAATGCGGGAAAATCTTCTGCTAAGTCAGTCATGACTCTTTCGAGGTACGATCGACCAAGCGTCTATTACGTATGACTGACTGACTGTTATTATGAGAAAGCTACTTACTAAATTGATTTTAAGTATAGATTTGTCCGTATCCTGAGAGTCTAAAAAAATTCTTTTTAATATTATACGAAATCATATATATATATATAGTCATCCACAGACAGATCTATTTCGCTGTATCACAGCTCATCAGTACGGTTAGACATACGATTGCTTTACTGAGGATTGAAACCCGACCGAAGTGACGTCTCTCAGCAATTCTACCTCTGAGCTATGGGCGTCAGTAGAAGGAGGCAGACTTTTAGCGTGTGATGTATCATACGCCAATGCTCTAATTCATTATTGAATGAGTGATACGTAGATGCTAGAGTAGCTACTGTTTTTCAAAGTCTAACATTCTTCTTATATTATTAAAAAGAAATTTTTATTTAAATATATATAGTTGTAGCCATCCGCAGGCAGATCTATTTCGCCGTATCACAGCTCATCATACGGTTAGACATCCGATTGCTTTTAGCCTGGATTGAAACCCGACCGAAATGACATCAGTCGGCGATTCTACCTATGAGCTATGGGCGCTCGGTAGAAGAAGGCAAACTTTTAGCGTGTGATATACAATATAAACGCACACCAATAACTGAGAGTGTTCTAATTCATTACTGAATGAACTATGCGTAGATGCTAGAGTAGCTACTATTTTCCATCCTATATATATATATATATATATATATATATAGGCTGGTCCAAAAGTAGATGGACAGTAAATAATATCATTTATTTTGAGATTACATATACAATTAAATTTACTAGCACAATTATTACATTGACAATTAAATTTCATTGTGTACAATAACACAAAAGTGCTTCAATATTAGCAAGACAGGTGCTCAAGCCTTTGTCCATCACAATTTACACAGCTTTGAAGTCTACCTCTCACGGTTCGAGTCTCTTTGTATATTAATTTCTTAAAATGTACCGCTTATGTAATTTTTAAAATCAGCAACTTTTCTTGATATTCGACGATGAACTTTTTTTTTAGTATTGCTCAAAAGAAGAAATCCATTAGAGTCAAATCCAGTGAACATGTTGGTTAATTAATTGGACATCCTTGACCAGTTCATTCCCCAGCAAATGTTTCTTCACGACACTCACGGACACGCTTTTGAATTATTTAAAGAGTTTAAAATGAACAAGAATGTACTAATATAACTGATACACAAACCTCTGCTTCCACTTCAGGTCTACCGCTTATGTGAAAACGACTATCACAAAATGCATATGGCAGGCCCTTGATAAGAACAGCGGTTGCCCGAGATATCTCGGAAGCAGTTGACAGTGTTTGGCGTACCGGCCTTTTGCGCAAGCTACAGGTTTACTGGACGATTGTTCAATTTAATGGAATCGTTCCTGTGAAATCGTAAAGTGGCTGTCGTTCTGAACGGACGTATTTCCAAACCCATTCATATGAACACGGGTGTCTCTCAAGGCTCTACCCTAGGTCCTACGCCTTTCCTAATATTCATCAATGTTCTTCTTGATGTAATCAGTACCTAAAAAGGCATCTATGCAGATAACCTCACCATTTACTATTTCATCCCATCTGACAAGGCAAACGTCGCCTCTGCTCTTGGAAAGAACCTCTGATCTGTGAGAAATTGGGATAAGAAATGGCTCGTAAATTTTGATGCTTCCGAAATGAATCTATTCTCCTTAAAGTACCATAGAAGCTTTCCTATCTTCATCACTTTGGATCACACTGGTTTCCCTTAAAGCAATACACGGTACCTCCTAGGCCTCAATCTCTCAGCCGATCTCAGGTGGAATGAATATATCTAATCGATAGTTACCTCTACTACTAAGAAGTCTGGGTCGTTGTTCCAGGAATTTTGTTCTTCTCTGAATCCATCATGCACATTTATAAATCTATCCTTCGTCCGTGCATTGAATACTCTTGCCATATCTGGTCGGGTGCTCCTGCTGTTCATCTGGAGGTTCTCGACCAGATCCAGAGGATGATCTGCAATGTAATCGCCCCTGTCAGCTCTTTTTCAGTCACTTTCTCAACTACAGGTTATGGCTTCCCTCTGTCTTTTTTACAAATATTTTCATGGTTTCCACTCCGACGAGCTTCATTCCCTCACGAATTTATTCGTGTAACTATATTGGCAAATAGGTCCCTCTTTTTACCGTCAAAATGGAAAAATGTAACATCACTTATTCTCTAATAGTTTCTTTTCTCACACTCTCTTCACCATGGTTGCTTCCCTGATAGCTACGATCTCTAAAGGTTCAATGCAACGTCAGTTGCCACCTTCTATCTCCTTGGCTCTCACTTCTCCCTTACCCTTTCTTCATAATTTCCCGTACTGATTTTTTATTTTCCCTCTCCTCTCCCTGTAAATCCCTGCGCATCAATAAAACTATTGCTTTTATTGGGGGTGAAACGATAATATAGCTATTGCGTTTAGGGTACTTTTTATAAAAAACAGATACAACAGGGTGATATTATAAAGAGTATCAAACAAAAAACCGAAGATTTAAGAACTGTCTCTAGTACGGCTGAAACAAATGACGTAAATCATGCTTATGGCAATCACTATGATTAATATATTTAATAATCAATGAAAAAAAGGCTGAAATTCACCAATTTTGTCCGAGGGATTTCTCATGGATACTCTGAACGTAGGGAGAGGTGTACTACCCATCCTTATGTAAATAATGATATTTTTCTCATTTACTATTTTGCTCGTATATATATATATATATATATATATATATATATATATATATATATATATATATTGTATAATTGTGGTAATGTTTAGCGCTAAGGTTGTTGTTTTTCAGTGGCTGTTACTGATAAAATGTATTTTGGCAAGTAGAGGGCATGTATAGATACAAAAGCTTTTACATATACATTTCATATGAAAATTCAATATTTTATATTAGGGGAATAGCCATTTTTACAGGTTCTTAGAACCCACTTTATTCAACCCCAGATGGACGTAAAATGAAGAAGAAATTCTAGTGCGACCGGAAATAAAGGTTAGTTTAAAAAAAGAAAAATACCAAGAAGAGGAGAGAGGGAATAGCAGCACTAACTGACGATAGGAATGATTGGAAAGCAGCTTGCCCAAGGGATCAAGGGTAACCGACAGGAATAAACTTATGAATTATCACGTGTATAAAATGAAATTCTCACCAGTATCGATAAATTTAGGCTAAAAATTATTATAACGATTAAATGAGAAGAAAAAGAATTGGTTAATACCTTAATAAAATATTAACCAATTCTCTTCCTTGCCATTACAGGCTTAAGACCATATCACATTGATTACACCGGTTCTCGCTCGATCACCGAAGTTAAGCAACGTTGAGCCTAGTCATTACTTAGATGGGTAACCACTTGGGAATACCAGGTGCTGTAAGCGTTTAGTGATGGATGTGCGTTGTGGTGCAGTAGATATCGGCTTGGAAAGAGAAATCGGTGAGCCGAGTTCGAATTCCAGTTGAATACCCTGAAATCACTTAAGCACTGGTACCCTTGGGAACGGTATTAATTCGTCCCTTCCATCCAGTTATGGGTTAAATAACAAGGGTAGGACTTGATGACCCCTGTCCTTAAAAACAAATCCCAATGAATCTTGATACTAGCAAAGAAAAAAGTATTACAAGACACAGAAACTTATATATATAAACAATAAATTGTTGAAAGAAAAAGGTATTACCAGCAATAAATGAATAAAATTTAGTTGGCAATAATTGACCTGCCGAGTTTGATGTACCATAAAACAACCAATCAACAACCTTCCCATTACGATTAAATTGATAACACGGATTCGTAAAACCTGTAGAAATGGCTATTCCCCAAATGTAAAATATTAAATTTACATATAAAATAAATAATTATCTGATCTCTAAATTAAATTTACATCGAACTCTCTGTTGGATTTATTCTTAATTTTCTAATAGTTGACAGTGCAGTTCGGTCGTCAAGTCTTACTTTCTGATTGATTAAAATGTTGGATGTTTTTTTTCTGTTTTTCATGTTACTATAAAAGTTCTGATGAATAATGTTATCCAGAATTGATAGAAGGTGTATTTAGAAAAGATTTAAGATTTTCGACCAAAACACTGAACAATATTTTTGGTAAAAGTAAATGCAAGTCTTTTGACCTTGACAAGCATTTTGTCTAAAGATGTTATCCGAACCCCAAAGATTAGTTTTTCTGAAAAAAAAAGCTTATTGTAATTTGAATGTCAGAATTCAGTAAAAGGTACTCGGAGAAAACTGGCATTTGGTTAAAAATTGACATTCTCTAATAATAGTTTTAAGTCTTTGGATATAAAAATGTCAGAAGTAAGTTTAGCCTTTTGCATTTATTATCTTTAGTCTTCGACAGAATAGAATGTATTCAGCATGAAAAGAAACTTTGTAAGTTTTTAGTTTTAGTGATTGGATGAGATTTATAACGGGAGACTGCAGTGAGTGGGGGGGGGCTCTCTCTTTGCGAAGAAGGTTTTTGCCTTTTACTGGGTTTCTCATTCTGTCTTCAATGAACATGAAAAAAAAATCACAAAGGCAGAAAAATGTTTCTGCTGTACTGGAGCATTCAAGACTGTCCATTCGAAGATTTTTGCCGCATCAGGTTGCATTTCGTAAAAACAGTCACAACCCGATTTGTCTATTTTATAATAGAACATCTTTCAAATGGTTTTGTCATGAGATGCATTTTATCAAAACATTTCCCAAATTTCGAGTTTGGTTGCTTGATCCCATCACACGAAAGCCGTTGAGATATCTTTCTGGGCTTTGACTATTATTTTTATAATCACTTTACCCGAAGCAAGGCAAGAAAACCACTAATGTGCAGGGGAGGTACCGTAAGAGAGAGAGAGAGAGAGAGAGAGAGAGAGAGAGAGAGAATGTACAGGGAAGGGCATGTCGAAATAAAGAAAAAAAGATGGGAATCAAGTAGATAAAAGATGGCAATTGACGTTGCATTTAAACTTTTGGACATTGTAGCTATCAGGGAAGCATGCAAATGGAAGTGATTTCCACGAACGGGAAGTGCGGGAAAATAAACTTTTAGAGTAGAAGAAGGGATTACATTTAATTATTTTGATGATAAATGGGTGGGACCTAGATGTCAATCTAGTAGCACGTGTAAATACACATGGCTGTCGTACCAGAGAAAAAGCTCGTTGCCATGAAAATACAAATAGAAAAGACAGAGAGAAGCCACATCACGCTGGTGAGAAAGTGAGTGAAGGCGAGCTGCCAAGTCCGGACCGATTATATTGCAGATCCTCCTCTGGATTTTGTTGAGAACCTCGAGATGAATAGAAGGAGCACTCGGCCAGATACGGTAACAGCATTTAATGTATGGACGAATGGTAGATTTATAAATGTGCAAAATGAATTCTGACGTGAATAACTTCCTGACCCGACATAATAACCCAACGTTCCTAGCAGTAGATGCAGCTATGGATTCGATGTAGTCATTCGTTTTAAGAGAGTAAGACCAAGGTTGTTCAGAAAATCTAAGTAGGGTAATTCAGTTTGTGCCAAATTATGCTTTCCAGTTAAATTGGAACAGGTAGTAGTAAGTTTCATTGTACCTGAAGAAGGGAAGAATTCTTAATTTCACTATAAATTCATTGTGCTATGGTGCCTTATTTACAAGGAATGGACTCTTCTTCCGTCAATAAATATTAACCTGAGTGACTTCCGGGGAGGTTGTTGGAGGCAGTCTAGACGCGGTTTAGAGACAGTCTAGACGCAGCGAAACTAAACGGTTCGGACTTAGACTTCTATCTGCTGATTACTAACATTTATTTATTTATTTATTTTTTATTTTTAATCATATCACCCCAAGCAAGGCATTCCACTGCCACTATAGCGCAGGGGGTTACATAGAGCGATTGGGTGTAGGAAATAAGAAGAAGGGTGATATACGAGTTAGTAGGTACATAGGGAGAGTGTTGGAGGGAATGGGTGCGAGTTAGTCTGTCAGGAGGTGTCTATTGACCTTACATCTAAACTCCTGGAAGTTGTAGCCGTCGGGGAAGCAAGCATGCGGAAGGGAATTCCACAGACGGGAAGTGTGAGAAAAGAAGCAGTTGGAGTAGAAATTGCGGTTACATTTCATCGGTTTCACTGTAAAAGGGTGGAACATAGTTGCCAATCTAGTAGCTCGTGCAAATTCAAACCTAGGGGGAACCAATGATTTAAGTTCATCAGAGCAGAAGCCGTGAAAGTATTTATAGAAGAGGCACAGGGAAGCCACGTCACGCCGGTGAGAGAGTGACTGAAAGCAGTCAGCTAAGTCGGAATCGATCACATTACAGATTCATTATTATTATTGTATATATATGTTCTGTTATTCTAATACACTGTTTGAACCTACCTCATTGTTTCCATGTCTAACTTCCGGGCTCTAACAGGCCACAACACTGCTAATCAGCGTGACATACCAGAAAGAAAACATTTGATCAGTTTCTTTGATTATCTTGTCAGCATATGTACGCCAATAGACAGCAAAAATAAAGATTATAATATTTTAAGAGTGGCGCCTATAGATAATGAAATAACAACAAAATTAATGTTATGGTGAAACACACCTGTTCCTCAGATAATAGACTCTCCCTCCTATATTAACATGAGTTAACAGGAAGTTAACGGGAGAAGTTCTTGGGAAGTTCATAGGAGTTCTATTGGAGTTCAGTAGAACTACTAGGTAGTTGATATTAGTCGGCAGTTAACCGAATACTAAGGGGTCAGCTTTCAGTGGGAGATTAATTAGATCCTAACATTTTGGGTGCGTTAAGTGTTCTAACAGAAGACGGAAAGTGCGACACACAGATCCGAAGGCGAATTGGCATGGCGAAGGAAGCATTCCAGAAGTTGAGTAAAATATTAAGAAACAGGACAATTTCGCTAGAAACAAGGAAGAGAGTACTGGATTGCTACGTGTTGTCAGTTCTTCAATAAGGCAGTGAATGCTGGACAATATAATCAAAGATGAAGAAAAATCTTAAAGCAACTAAAATGTGGTTCTACAGAAGGATGCTGCAAATATCATGGATCAAGCATGTGAGCAATGATGAGGTTTTGGAAAGAATGGCAACCAAAAGGAAATTAATACTGAGCATCAGGAAGCGACAGCTAAAGTTCCTGGAACATGCAATGAGGAAAGAGGGCTTGGAGAACCTGATACTAACAGGCCAGATAGAAGAAAAAAAGAGACAGGTGAAAGCAGCGGATAACATATTTGAAGGACCTAATCAGGTGGATGACGGAACGAGGGTTGCATGGTGTAACAGGAGAAGGCGTGCTAAGAGCCACCAGGGGTAGGGAAACGTGGAAAACCATGATCGCCTACGTCCTGAAAGGACAGGGCACATAGAAGAAGAATATATATGTCAACTGTTTATTACAAATTACAATGTGGAATTTTAACCAATATATAAAAGGAACCCTCATTTTGTGGCCATGCTATTTTGTATAAATTTGTATTCTAGATTTATGGGCTTGAGCTAGTGAATGGCAGAGCGGGTTTGGGTGGTGTAACAGGAGAAGGCGTGCTAAGAGCCACCAGGGATAGGGAGACGTGGAAAGCCATGATCGCCTATGTCCTGAAAGGACAGGGTGCATAGAAGAAGTTAAATTGGGAAAATATTATCTCCATTTGTACCTGTTTTTAAAAATATATTTTGGCCATTCTACTCTCTATCTTTTCTCAAGTGAACAACTTAATCATTAGTCAGTCTTTGTTGACCTTATTTGGGCTTATATCTCGGTTGTTGTGAGTTCGGTCCTTGTGTTTTGCCTTTTTGTCGTCTTACTATTTAGGTTTTGTACGGCCATGTAGGCAGTGGAAATCGTTCAGATGTTTAAGAACACATACGATCTACTGTGGAATATGAGAAATAAGACTATCACTTAGAATGATACAAACATTTCGAGACACACATACACTTACGCACACAGAATGAAAGGAAGATTGTGTAATTTATTCATCACTTTGCTTAAACTCTATAATCTCACCCTCTCTCCCTCACACACACACACAAAAACACACACACAAACACACACACACAAAAACACACACAAACACACACATATATATTTGAAATCATCCGTAAGAAAATAATTTTTAAACAGTGCTAAACTGCTTGGCTTTTGCAAAATTATTGAAAACATAAATTCTGAATTGTATTTGGAAGTAAGGATGATACATTGATCCAATAGGAACGCGTTATCAACCAAAAAAGTGCTTGTCCATGAATATTATGGGAGACAGATCTAAGGAAATATTGAAAAACATCATATGCAATGGGCGTCCGCATCTATTTCCATTGAACAGTCTTCAACCAAATCGGGTAAACGCGATTATAAAATCTGTAGAAAAAATCGATACTCGATGGAGAAATAAGGGGGCTGCAGAAAAATTTTATAAATATACAAAGTGATTTATATTTCTGCTCAACTTGAAAATAATTAAACATCCTTTATACAGAGATACACACACGCACACACACACACACACACACACACACACACACACACACACACAAACACACACGTATATATATATATATATATATAAACGCGTGCTCACACAGATACGTACACACATATATATTCCTATATATGCATATCAATATATTTATATATATACATATGTTCGACTGTTCCCATGCCGCCAAAATATTTGAGTGGATTATATATATATATATATATATATATATATATATAAACAGTCAGTCAGTTAAGTGCTATCCGTGATACACGCTTTGGGCGATCATGTCTCGAAAGAGACATTGAGCAGAAGATTATCCCGCATTAGGTTGCCATTGCTTTCTGCGGTAGACTGGTTTCCAGCCAAACTATAGAACCCAATCTGTCCTGTTATTTAACCCATAGCTGGAGGCAAGAGACGGATTAATACATTTCCCAAGGGTATTTTTGCGTAAGTGAATATGAGGAATTCAACTTGAATTCGAACTCGGCACCCCGATTTGTCGTTCCGAGTCGATATCCACTGCACCACAACGCACATCACATCACATAAATAAACAACGGTCTGTATTGTAACAGAGAATATATAAACATAGTCATTCGCAGACAGTCTTGTTTCGCTGTATCACAGCTCATCAGTACGGTTAGACATACGATTGCTTCCAGCCAGGATTGAAACCAGATCGATTTGATATCAGTCGGTGATTTTACCTCTAACCTATCGGCGCTCGGTGGAGGAATGCAGATTTTAGTGTGTTATTTACACAATGTAAACACATGCCAGTCGTCGATAGTGTTCAAATTCATTACTGAATGCACAATATATATATATATATATATATATAGTCATCCGTAAACAGATCTGTTTTGCTGTATCACAGCTCATCAGTACGGTCAGACATCCGATTGCTTTTTACCCAGGATTGAAACTCGAGCGAATTGGCGTCAGTCGGCGATTCCACCGACTATGGGCGCTCGGTAGAAGAAGGCAGACTTTTTAGCGTGTATATTATCATTATACATGCCCAATAGCTGAGAGTGTTCTAATTCATTGCTGAATGAACGATGCGTAGATGCTCGAGTAGCTACTCTTTTTCAAAGTCTACCATTCTTCCAGAGTGCTCAATCAGGGTGTGAGAGCGTAAATTTCATCCGCTGACAGATCTGTTTCGCTGTATCACTGTTCATCAGTACGGTCAGACATTCGATTGCTTTTTACCCAGGATTGATTCCCTACTCGACGACATAATTATTGCAAAAAATAAAATATTAAGGCATAGTTAAAGAGCAAAAACGTGGCAAGAGCTTTCATAACTGGTAGTAAAGTTTAATAACTGGTAGTAAAGTGAATGGGTTGAGCCGATGCTGCCTCCCTATTGTCTCTATCTCCATGAACGTGAATACCTACTTAAATACGAGTATCGATAAAAAATAATGTTCAAACAAATCATTTCAAATTGACGGTTGTTTATAACCAGTTTCGTTAATTTTCGTTAACTTCTTTAATATAAAACAGAATATCTACTTAAATACGAGTATCGATAAAAAATGATGTTCAAACAAATAATTTCAAATTGTCGGTTGTTTATAACCAGTTTCGTTAATCTTTGTTAATTTCCGTTTGTATGTGTGTGCCACGTGTAATAAAAGCAATAGATGCTTATTTTAAATGCATGCAAAAATAAAAGAAATAATGCTTATGTCAAAAGTTTTTAAACTATAGACGAATTAAGTATGTTGATATGTCGATAACGTAAGTATGTGTGTGAATTTCAAAACGGAATACATTTCCGTTCAAAACTGTAGCAAAATAATATATACAAATATCAGGCGATGGACGATTTTTAAAAAAATAAAATATGTGTATGAGAGAATCATGGTAAGTGTATGAATGTGTGCTTATCAGTTGGTAACGTTAGTATGTGTGTAAATAATAAAACAATATTCATTCCATTTGAAATCTAGCGAAATAATATATGAAAGTATCTAGCGAAGTTTTTATACATAAATAAATTTTAAAAGTAAGTTGTTAATTGAAATCTTTCAATTAAATAATATGTATTAAAATGCTCAATATTTATGTCCTAAAATTATTACAATATCATAATTAAGTAATATAAATAACATATAAAACATATATACATTAAAGTATGACATATATTAAAATATTGGGTATAATAAAATTTATTTTTGAAATTTAGAGGTAAGTATTAATTTTTAAGTAATAATTATTTTTTAGCAAAGGGTGAAAAAGACACCAAACACCAATTTAAATGCCGGAATTTACAAAATACAGTGTCTGCAATGTAAAAACGTATAAATAGATGACACATCAGTTAAGAGTCATATGGGCGATCATGTCACAAAAGAGACATGATTGACTGGGCAGATTATCCCGCAGTAGGTTGCCATTGCATTCTACGGTAGACTGGTTGTCAGCCAAGGCTATAGAAGACTATAGAACCCAATCTGTCTTATTATTTAACCCATAACTGTACGTAAATGAATGCAAGAAATTCAACTGGATTTTTGAAACTGCTACATCAATTGTCCGTAAATTTAATGAAGACACTGATAATAAGATCTCAATGAAAACGGTTGCTCGCAGGTTAAAAAATGCTGGATTGCATGTCCGTATTCCAGCTTCGAAGCCTCTTATTTCAAAGCAAAACCAAAGGGCACGCATGGAGTATGCGAAAGAACATGTTGTTTTGACTGACACACAATGAGATACAGTTTATTTCAGTGACGAGTCGAAGTTTACTGTATTTAGTTCTGAGGCCAAAACATACGTACGCCGTAGAACAGGTGAAAGACTGTCTTCTCAATGTGTCAAGAAAACTGTTAAGTTTGGTGGAGACAATGTGATGGTGTGGGGAATGATTTCGTCTGCAGGAGTTGGCCCTATCATCCGCGTACATGGCAATATCAATGCTGAGATTTACAAAAGGCTTCTCCAGCATCATGTGGTACCAAGATTACACCATAATCTTTATGAATCTCCTATTTTCATGCAGGACAATGCACCCTGCCACAGGGCTCACAAGGTTATGGCTTTATTTGAAGAAGAAAGAATCGCCCTGATGAAGAGGCCAGCCTAGAGCCCCGACCTGAATCCATTAAAATGTTTGGAAGATAATTCTAGAAAGGGTTCAGAAAAGAAACCCGAAAAACCAGGATCACCTATGGGAGTTATTGAAAGACGAACGGGATAGAATTACTGCTGATTTTTGCAAGTAATTAATTAGATCATGTGGTCGACGATGCAGAAAAGTCACTGAAAATAAAATGTTTACAAAATATTAAATTTTGTTGATATTTTGTTCACAATCTATTATTAACAAGATCGTTCCTTAACTTTTGTCCACTAGCTTATTTCCTTTGTTCCATTTAATCTTTATTAAAAAAAAACTATTATGTAAATTGTTGTAACTTTCTATAATATTTATAGATTACACCCTAATCTTTATTCGGTAAAAATTTCATTGCTAATCATGCATTACTTCTAAAGTAATACACATATTTATGTCTTTGTTGTTTCCGTTCTTATTATGGCCGCTACTATATATATATATATATATATATATATATATATATATATATATATATATCCAAATGAATAAGGAACGAAGAGAATATTTGAAACGTTCAAAATATTAATTTAAAACAGTGCTCAATACAAAAATAGAGCAATGAATATTATAAATTTTAATTTAGAACATGCACAAACTACAATCAATTACAAAATTGTACATTTTGTTTTGACAGTCTCATCAGGTATTTAATAATGATAGTAATAAACGTTATTATTTAAATGAAAATTTATGAAACTTCACTTCCATTTTGGAAAAAATTTTCGTACGAGGTAAAGAGGATAAGAAAGATGAGAGAAAAAAAAGAGAGAAATAAAAAAGGTGGGAAAAAGAAAGAGGATAGGGAAAGACACAGAGGACATAAAAACAGATTGAAAAACAAGAGAGAAAGAAAGAAACGAGAGAAAAGAGCCAATAAAAAATTACTCAGAGAGACATAGACCCCCGAATTTAGGTAGGAAATAAAATATAGAGAAGATACAGATATCGGCCACGTGACGTCTGAGCTGAACAAAAAGAAAAAAGTAAGAAAATGTACAGGGGGAAGAAGAGATGGGGAAGAACTGATTTTTCTGCAAAAAAATAGAAATTTCAAACTTTGGCCGAAAATGAATTGTAGATAGATACATTTGTTGGTAAAATTGTATGAAACTAAATCCTTTGGCATTTAAAAAAAAATGATGCAGTCACATACACAAACATAGGAATTATTCAAAACGTGCAGATCTGAGGACATTTAAAAATACAAGGTTAAGATTTATATTCATTAGTACCAATATAATTTTTTTTTAAATTATTAAAATTAAATTTTAAAATAATTTTAAAAAATTAAAGGAAAAATAATTTAAAAAATAATAAAAATTAAAGGAAAAGTTAATTTTAAAAATAAAAATTAAATTTAAAATTTAAAACATTAAATGGATCACAATTTCTAATAGAAAATAAAGATAAAATAAAGATAAAATAACGTAAGAAGAAAGATCATATATAAAAAAATATTAAAATTAAAGAAAAAGAAATTAAAGAAAAATTAATTTTAAATATAAAAATTAAAACTAAATTTAAATTTAAAACATTAAATAGATCACAATTTGTAATAGAAAATAAATATAAAAGATAAAATAAGAGAAGAAGAAAGATCATATAATTAAAGTAAATTATCAAGATAGTAAGATTAAACTGTAAAAAGTTTATAATTGCTGGAATTTCAAACCTTAGATTTATAATTCTAGCAGAATTGTAAGGTTAATTCTTTAATATGTTTACAATTTACAGTAGTTTCATGCCTCTGATATAGTAATATGTCACTGTTCATGTATTCAATATTTCCATTTTTTCTTGTAGACAGAGGAAACATATATATGATTCTCAATGTCTACGAGGACATCTTTTATTATTAAATGAGAAACGGCCTCACGTAATGTTACGCGGTATGCTCCGAAATTCAGATTTCATCCCAGATATATCGAGAGTGCTGACATGATTGTTTTTGGTCTATGTAAGTGAGTGGCAATATTTGTCACACCGCACTAAATTCATGAGGATGAAAATACCTAAAAACTCACTGTATTTTATACAACAGTTCGTTTCAAAAGATCAGGAAGAAAAACATTCTAACTTTATCAACTCAGATCATCGTCCATATTAACATACTTGGTATGTTTTATGAAAAAAACGTGGAATTTTGTGAAGAGGGTGTGTACATCTAAATATGTGAATCTTCAGAAATCCTATCCTTATTGAAACTAGCGTTTTTATTTATTTATTTATTTTTATCGATGTCGCTTTTACAGTTCAAAAATTGGCATACGGTCTGGTGCCTTAAGTTCAGGTGATTTCCCCACTTAGTCAAAAGGAGGAAACCTCGAGCGCAAAACCTTTTTCTTTGTTTGCTCAGGTGTAGATCGCGTAAACAGAATTTTCAGGGAGGTTTTCAATAGCAACTTCTCGGTGTTATTAAAATCCACTCTTGAGACATATCACACTATAGATACAAACTTTGACATTAGAACTCATCAGCTTCTGCCACTTCCAAAATATTACATTAATATATTCGCCTATAGTAAGGGAGTGAAAGAGAAAGAGAGGAAGAGAGAGAGAGAGAGAGAGAGACAGAGACAGAGAGACAGAGAGCGAGAGACAGACAGACAGACAGACAGACAGACAAACAGACAAATAGTCCTATAAGAAACGCGAAAGTAAACTGTTTTTTGTTGACCGCCGGCACCTCCAAATATTGAACTAAAATATTTGGAAAGTTAGATGAAAAGAAAATTCGAATATTTTTTGTTGCAGATTTTGATGGATCTAGAGAGTAAGAGTATTGGACTGTGGTTCTAGAGCGCAACTGATCTTTTATAGAATTTATGCATGTTTCTTTGGTTTAAATAATTGTATATTAGCCATCTTGTAGGTTTGCAAGCGCTAAAGTCAGTATATATATATATATATATATATATATATATATATATATATATATATGAATGTTTTTCAAGGCAGACAAAACATACCTATGTAGAATATGGACGCAGCACAATCTTCCTACCATTGCTTGCCCTTATTTTTTTTTAATCATATCACCCAGAGCAAGGCGGTAACGCCACTGATGTGCAGTGGGCTACATAGGAGCGAAAAGATTGGAAAAAAGAAAACCGGAAATCGCATCCTAAACAAGAAACAAGGGATGGGCCTCTTTACCTGTTCAATAGACGTGGGTGGAGTGTGAACGGGGCGATAGTTTAGTCTATCTACTCCAATTGAAAAAAAAGTGAGAAGATTGGTAAAGAGAAAACCGGAAACCGCATCCTAAACAGGAAACAAGGGATGAGCTTCTTCACCTGTTCAATAGACGTGGGTGGAGTGTGAACCGGGCGATAGTTTAGTCTATCTACTCCAATTAGTTTAGTCTATCTACTCCAATTCTTTACCTGTAAAAGGTTAAGCTGGTCCATAGTGTACAAATCTGCCTCTACCTTCATTTTATTGATATAACAAGATAGTGTTCTAGTCTCGCGTAATGTTCTCGCGAGTACAATGTTGCAGCCGTAAACGTCTTTCCGAAAGAAGTTTCTCGAAGGCAAGGTGCAATACAAAGCATTGTCTTAAAATGCTCGGATGCAATGTTAATCTCAGAAATGTTAAATAGCATTTCGGCCGAAATGTTGCGTTAAAAACAACGGAGGAAGATATGAGTTTGAATAATTTGCTGAATGTTAAGCATCAAAATCAAATCCTTCAAAAACAGTTCGATTCTTTGCTGATCACATTTTTTTTTTCGAATTTTGTTTTCATTTTAAAAGGGAAAACACACTCTTATTAACGAACAATTACTGCAATTTGATTTTGGAGCTTAGGGAATTTTTTTAAGGAAGATTCTTTAAAATAAACTATTTTATTAGTCACTAAAGGAAGGTGTTAATTGTTGAGAAGTATCTGTCGAATTGTTTCACAAACTAAACAATACACGAGAAACATTGTTTACTGTAATGAAATGCCATTAATTTCTGAGAAGGATATCAATTCACTTTGAGGAATTTTAACCTATTCAATGCATGTATTATACAAAGATATACTTTAGCGTTTTATGATGAATATAGCCAATATGACTAGTGACAGAACTGATCGTTTCGTAAGAGTATTGGTGTGGAAATGACATTTTATTTACTGTCAAAAATTCAGGTATCAAATTTTAAATTCAATCATATTTTTTTGACGAATCAATTGGGTGGTGATTATAAAGGTCATCAAACATGGCACATACACCAGACAATAACAAAGATGACGATAATAATTCGGATACTTATTAGTATAAGAGAATTCTTCATTTTAAATCTCAGACCGACCTAAGAAAGCTGAAGAAAATATTCTAGGAAATGGTTGTGATGTGACCCTAGGATTGAGATACCCACAGAGAGAGAGAGAGAGAGAGAGAGAGAGAGAGAAGGTGTTAGATTTTATTTCGATCTTAAGTTTTTTGAGTTTTATAGCTGGTGGATAGAGTCTTTGAAGTCGTATCTTCTAATCGGCACCTACTTGATAAACGGAAGCTTTTGGGATCAAGTGACCACAAAATCGGATATCGAAGATTTCTAGTCACAAGCTTATATTATAATCACAGTGGGGATATAGTGACAGACTGTGTCTCGGATAGTTCTGTTGCTGCTAGTTCGTGTAGCCAGCCATGATTGCGTGATTAGCAGAGAGTTAATAGGATAAATCATTGAAGAGAAAGAATTATGTGTTCTAATGACATGGCATAAATTGTTCGAATTCTCACCTACTTTCCCAGCCAGACGGAGCAAGTGAAACTCTGAATAAGACCCTTAAAAATATCGAATACAGGGTTTGACGCTGTGTTTTATTCACCTTCCGTTTTCTTATGAACGTGTGGTGGGCCTTTATCAGTTTTTAGCGATAGCTGACGTCAACGAGAATAGAGCTGCAACGATGTTGTGCTTTTATGCGTCTAGTCGATGGATATTCGGATGGAGATCCAGTTATATGCTTACAAGTGGTTAAAGATAAAAATTACATTCTAATATTTGCAATAACGACAATGCTTTGCTCCAGAATTTCAAGCATAAATCGGAAGAGTAAAATAACTAAAGCACTGGCATTAAAACAACAAAGATAAGGATGTTCGTTCAGAAGACCCAGAGAAGTAATTCCTGAATAACATCAATACGAATGTGGATCAATTAACTTGTAGCTTTACACTGTTGTTAGATGAAATTTAGTCTGTAGCTTTCACTATATAATATTTGATCAATGTGATTAATAGAGACATGTTGGGTAATGTGTTTTACAAGGAGGAAGATTAAGTTGAAAATATATTTACATAAAATAAATTCTTTGTCCTTCATTAGAATATGGAGACTTATCGAGCTACGTAGTTTATTTCGAAACTTTAGACAAGAAGGTGAGAGAGTCGATTCTCGGAAGCATCATGACAGAACAACATAAAACCAAATGATGTCGCAATAGTTTGTCAACAGAAATAATCAAAAGAAAAATGAACATTGTCAATATTTTAAGTAATTAATGGAGGTGCGAGTGGCCTAACGGGAATTAAAGCAACAATCAATTGATATAGTTTCTATTAATTTCCTGTTACTTTTCCCAATCGACGGACAGGTAAACCCACTGTGCATATTCGAACCACTAGGTTTGGTTGGTCACCTGCCTGGGAAAAGAATAAACATCTAGTTGAGCCTATTGAAGTTATTTTGGCAACTGGTTGGGAGAAAGGACAGTTCTGAATTTAAACTAGTTGTGCATGGGACAAACGATTCCACTCTGCATAATGTGCTTGGTATTCAAACTGAATTAGCATCACTGAGTGGGTTATTGCCGTAACTCTTTCTTTCTCAAAGAGTTGATAGGTTGAGAGAGAAAAAGACAAAGAGGAGAGAAAACCCATAAATTTTGAAATTAAACAGCGAGAATCATTAACACAGGACAAAACGGAGCAATAAAACTGTAGGAGAGAAGAGAAAAAATGGGAAAAACGCAATGAGGTTAGAATCGAGAAGGGATGTTTCCTGATTGAAATAGTATTCGAGACTAGACACTAACCTAGTTTTTAAGATCTTTATTTTCATGGCCCGTAAGTCCTCCCAACTTGAACTATTGCCGTAAAAAGCATTATTTTTCTGAATTTATACATTTTTTAATAAATAAAACTAAATATCGATTACTTAATATATGATCAAGTCATACTAATAGTACTGAGTTTGGTTTGATTGATGAAACTAAATGACGTTGGGGATAGTCAATACTTAGATTGGGTGATGCCTTATAATGTGCGTCGTAGTGCAGTGGATACCGGCTCGGAACGAGAAATCGGGGAGTCGAGTTCGAAATCCAGTTGAATTCATTGCATTCACTTACGCGCAAATACTGTTGGGAAAGGTATTAATCTGTCTCTTCCTTCCAGTTATTGGTTAAATAATAGGACAGATTGGGTTCTATAGCCTTGGTCGGCAACCAGTCTACCGCAGAAAGCAATGGCAACCTACTGCGGGATAATTTTCTGCCCAGTCAGTCATGTCTCTTTCGAGACATGATCACCCAAGCGTGGATCACGTATGGCACTTAACTGACTGATGCCTTATAAGCGGCAAGGAATATAAGAAGAAGAAGAAAAAGAAGGGAAAAAGAACAAGTCAAGAAGATAAGAAGAAGAAGAAAAAGAAGGGAAAAAGAACAAGTCAAGAAGATAAGAAGAAGAAGAAAAAGAAGGGAAAAAGAACAAGTCAAGAAGATAAGAAGAAGAAGAAAAAGAAGGGAAAAAGAAGGGAAAAAGAACAAGTCAAGAAGATAAGAAGAAGAAGAAAAAGAAGGGAAAAAGAACAAGTCAAGAAGAAGAATGAAAAAACGAAACAAGGAAATATAGAAATAAAGAAATTAGGAGAAAAGAAGAAATTAAAGGAAAAAAAAGAAATATGAAAAAATGTTAATAAAAATGGCGGAAGTATGAAGCACGGATATCGAAAGAAAAGTTTGAAAATTCACTAAAACTTTAAAAGACATCTATACAAATAATAAAAAGATCTGTTTTGCTAAATTTTTATTAGCAGCTTTAAACTTTTACCCATTGTTGTTGAAACAACCACTTAAAAGTTGAAAAATAATTAAAAAAATGTAATAAAAACGTCACGTTTATTGACCAAACTTGTTTGCCAAAAATAAAGTAAAAAAGTTAATTTAATTACAAGAATGATTTTTAATTTGATGATGTGTTTTTTTTGTTTTTTTTATAACGAACTGTTTGATTTGGTATTTTAACGTCGGCTTTGTCGATTTTTTTTTATTGAACTGAGGAGACAAAAGTTGTTTTCATTAACGTATAAATGAAAACGACTACAATGAGTCCCTGGATTTTATCAAGCACAATAGAATTCATCACAAACCATTTGAATATGTTCCATTTATTAGTACTTGGGAGGTACTTATTGCTGAGTACTTTACCCGATTGTTAATTCACTCACAATTTTCATTATTAACCATCGTGGCATATTTTTTTTTAATTAAAGAGTTATTCGTACTGATGAAAGTATTCAGTTTTGTTTGCTTATATTGTAAGTTAAGTCTGATCTACTAAACAGATGTCTTCTTTATACAAGGAAAGAGAAGGAAAGGGCACAGTTTCACACAGATATCGCAGACATGAATGTAAGGTCCACGTTCGGATAAGAGACCGGTGATGTGTACACACATTACTGGCAGATAGTAATTGATAAAGTCAAAAGTTGAATAAAGTATAATTCTACATGGGAGAAAGTTAGTCTACTGTTTTCATTTGGGCTTGCAAGAAAATAAATCATTTTTCGAAGCAGTTCACTGCTGACCCGAAGAAAAAAGGACACACACACACACACACACACACACACACACACACATATATATATATATGTGTGTGTGTGTGTGTGTGTGTATATATATATATATATATATATATATATATATATATATACATATTGTTCTACGTCGATGGCACGACTTAAAGTTTCGTGCGTTATGCAATCAACAGGTGCATATTTCAAACTGACGGTTTAATAGGTTAGAATCTAAGTTCACTTGATATTCATGAGAGTTAAATCTTATCAAGTCAGGTTTTTAAAAACAAGAGTAAAAAATTAAATATATAAGACTACATGTAGATAAGAATTTAAATTTTAAATCTAAAAAAAATTAAAAATAATTAGATGCAGAGAGATGAGATGAAAGGAGGGTGTAATTCATATTCATTAATAGTAATATTTGCGGGGGAAAGAAATTGAAAATCCGCATTTATATAGTAAAAATACTAGCAATAAATTTTTATATAAAAATACCAACAACACTTATTGATAGTAAACAGATAAAAAATACATTTTATTTGTAGTAGAAGATACACAAAATACTTAGATCTTGGCATTAAGTAACCCATAAAAGTTGACATGCCGCTAAACAAAATCAACCAACCAACATGAAAGAACGCTTCCAGGACATTAATAAATATAATATCCCGTAATTTCTTAAATCTTACCACACAAACTTGAACCTGCACAAAAACTGAATATCATCCACAATGTATTCATTTATCAAAGCAGAATAATTTTATTACTTTCAAGCTCCCAAGAAAATTAAATTTAGGCATTCAGTGACTCATAATGTGTTGATATGCCATTAAACAAATAAATCAATGAAATTCTCATTGTTATTAGACCTTCAAATTTAATATTTTCAAACTTAAATATTTTTTTCAGAAATATGCTTCTTAATCATTTTATTTTTATTGCTATATTTTTTTTTACTAGTCTCTTCTTCGGCCGCGACATTTTGGTCGAAAAAACAAAATAACTTTTAACAAATGTAACTTTATCTCAATTTGTCCGTGGATAAACAAGTTCTATTTGGTAGAAATTATAAGTTTATGTGTACCAAAGATTACTATCTTTATTGTATAGGAATGATTATTCTAGGCTTACTCTTTTGTATAATCATTGGAATTTGATGTCATAAAAACGACTGTTCCAATTCAATGGTTTTCACCGGAAGTGACAACAATTTGCCAGTGCCTTCACATTTTTTAATGGAGAGGAATGCTCCAAGCGTACAGTTTTACAATTTGTCTTTTTATAAAACAAGATGTTTTTTTTATAAAATTATAGAATATGAAACAATTATTTTTTTCTTATACATACCTTATTGCATACGCTAGCAGTAGCTTTCTACAAATATTAATCATTTCTTTGAAAAATTTAGTCAAGTTTTAGGATAAGAAAATAACTTTCAACAGTTTTATAAAATTGCAATTTTTTGTCAACAGGGGATTGCTATTTTGTTACAAGAATATATTTGCATCTAATCCAAGAAAGCTACGTCGTTACAAAACAGTTCTTTTTGTCTTCATAGCTTTTACAGAAAATTTTTTATTTTTATTTTGTCCTTTTTTACATTAATATTTCACGACATTTTACCAGTTATTATCACCGAAATTAGTTTGGTGAGAAACACTTCTGAAAGAAAATGGCATTTTGCTTATCACTGGAATATTTGTTGTGTCAGTTTCTTAAATAGGAACAGAGAAATATTCAATTAAAATGCAGAAAATTAAACAGAAATGTGCGTTAAGATTTGATTTCAGCTGAAATCCATCTACCAGAATATTTCACATGAACTAATTTTATAGGCATAAATGTTCATAAATAAGACGCTAAGGTAACTGTCTTGTTATTTTATGTCGATGGCGATGGGGAAAAGTATCGAACGTATAATATAAGAATCGAGATTCTTGTTTGATCTTTGATTGCTTGCATTTTTAGGCATTGCTGATTGATTAAATTGATTTTTTAGAGACTAACCACCCTGTGAGGGCTATTCAAAGCCGAAACATATTTTGGATTGTAGAAGTTACTTCCAATATCCGGTGTTTGAAACTAGTTTGTCATCTAAGTACGTGGTTTTGACGTTGCTTAACTTTGGTGAACAAACGATGACCGATGATTGGAGCGTATGAAATTTATGAGCAATCATCAGCATTTCTATCTTAAAAAATGATAATGAAAATTTTAGCATTTATGGTACGAGTGATTAAAAAATTGAAAATATTACCAACAAGCATAAAACATTTTTAATGTATAAAATTTACAAGTGAAATTCGTTGATTTTCTTTTTAAATATTTATTTTGATTTTGTTTTTGGTTTCAGGT
This sequence comes from Ascarosepion bandense, assembly GCA_037127315.1. Lineage (NCBI taxonomy): Eukaryota > Metazoa > Mollusca > Cephalopoda > Sepiida > Sepiidae > Ascarosepion > Ascarosepion bandense. Next base: position 1,780,084 of record JBBBDQ010001707.1, read on the forward strand.
TTGCAGACATTTTTTCTCCTTTTTGCTTTCTTATTTTCTTGGCAATAAAATTTTCATTCGAAGGATCAAAGATTCATCGCTGATCGATTGAAAATGCCGAGACTGGACATAGTTTTTAAATATTTATTGAGTAAAAACAATTTTTTAAAATTCAGAATAAATGAATATTTTGAAAAATTAGCTCCCCGCCAAAAATATTCAAAGAAAAAAATATTTCATGCATTATAAAACCGTCACGCAAGAGAAAAAAAAATAAAAAAAACAAAAACTTTTCTTTTATCCTCAGATTTTGCCCAAAGTCTTCATTGTTAAATAATTGTCAGAAAATTTAATGAAGGAGTTAATGGAATTCATAAAATTCTTCATATGTTTGGGGTATTTTGTTAATGCATGGAATCTCAAGAGGGTTTCAAAGCCATCTAAGCACTCTTAAGCTTAAACCATTTGATAACGACTCATATTGATCGCTTAAAAATAATCATTAATGCGATTGTTATAATGACAATCAGATCAGCATCATGCATAATGTGATGTTATCTCTATTCTTAAAAGAATGCCTGCTAAATATAAATATACTCGAGCCACAAGATTAACAACTAGGTCCTACCCTTTTACTGTGAAACCAATAAATTGTCAACGCAAATTCTACTCCGTCAGCTTCTTTTCTCGCACTTCCCGTCAATAAAATTCCTTTCCATTTACTTGCTTTCTCGACAGCTACAATCTCCAAGAATTTAAATGTAAAGTCAATAGTCATCTCTTATCTCACTAACCTGCATCCTCTCTCTCATGCTCCTTTCTCCGTTCACTCGTCTCTCATCAGTATTCTCATTCTTCTCTTACCCACTTCCTGACAGTCCCTGTAACCTGTCACTCTTACTCATAACATTCCTCCTATGTAACCCACTGCAAAATAGTGGCAGTAAAATGCCTTGCTTGTGGCGATATAATTATAAAAAAAAGAAAATAATTTCTATACCATTATAATGTGGATATAAAGTGGTAATCAATTCTAACATACAACCAATCTATAAACTGATCCTTCACTTTATGGCCGCAGTCATCCTTCTGTTACCCACTTTCTGACACTCCTATAACCTGCCACTTTTCTCATACCGTTCCTCCTATGTAAACCCTCTACAAAACAGTAGAAGTAAAATGCCTTGCTTGGGGCGATATGATTATAAAAAAAATGTGATGAGAACGAAGAATAAAACTTTGTGAGTCGAGAACTGTTTCTTGGTAAAAATAGCCTGACGAACAAAGTCGAATAATTTGATAGACATGAGTTAGAATTTAAGATATAAAGGAAGCGTAACAGAAGTGACTGAATAATTTTTTAAAAACGGACGGAAAATAGAACGGTTGCTTGATACCAATCCATCCTCTGAGTAGAGTCCACCTAGAAATTTAGCTTTCGAAATACCAACCATTTTTTGAACGCATACCTCGCCAACAGAGATTAAAAATTAATCCCAGTGGTGAGTCAAACCCAAATTTTATAAAAGCAAGATCAGCTTTACAGCAAAGATCAAATTTACAGCAAATGTAATGGGTTATACGATAAGTTTGTTAAGCAGTCTTCCATGCTAAAGCACTATTAATGGCCACTGGAACTTTTTTTTATTGTTTGCGATATTATATTTGTAATCACTGCTCTATGGTAACCGTTCACCAATATTTACTAATACCAGCTTAGAACACACAATTATTCTTCCTTCTAGTTTTCTTTTTGTGTTTTGTTAATATTTTGTTCTTAACTGATGTTCCCCGTGGGTATTAGAGTGAATAAATTTTGTTAAAATTTTCCAGTTTGAATTCGCTTATTTTTATCTTATTTTCTCTTTCTTCTTTGTTTTTTTTTCTTTTTTATTCTGCTGCTGTACTCGCTGACTTTTTATTATTGCTTCTTGGGATTGACCTATGTCCTCCCACCTTACATCTCGGCTTCATATATTAGAATGTTAGTTAAACATTGCATGCTCAAACGGCTATATTGGTAACTGATCCAACTGTCCAAATAATTTATTCGGATTGAAAATTCTAAAAAATTAAGTTAACTGATAACCCCTTTGGGCGGCTTTTCTGGAAGATTTTTTCAAAGGTATTTCTCTGTCGGTTTCATTTCTTTGTTGAATCTGTAATGGTTATCATGACTTTTCCTAAATTGAAACTTAGCAATGATTTTTTTAATAGGTGTAGATAGGCTCTCCTATGGCACGGTTCATACTCCTTCCAGTTCTATTTAACAAGAAGTAGAGGCTGATCCCTTGTTTCCTGCTTAGAAAGGGGGGTCTTGATTCCTTACCTCTCCTTAGGCCTTAATAGTGGTGCTGTCACGAGTTTTTTGGTGATATGTGTGGATGGCGGTAACGTCTCTTCATACTGAGGGTACTGAGTTAGCAGTTCCCTGGTAGTTAGTAACCTGAACCCTTACGTAGCGTCTAGAAATGTTGCTCTGATCAATAGCTGAATAATATTAGCTTTCTTGCAGTTTCATGTCACGCATGGATGTGTGTTCCAGCAGTCACTTCCGGTGAGCAATCCTGAAGCCATTCTATAATGTATACTCCAGTCCCTTTCAAGCACATGTTAAATTTGACGACTGTCTGATATTACTACCCTAGGTTTCTCTTTACCAAAATATCTCACCATGTCTATAACCAATAAAATATATAAAACTAAACAAACCCAACAAAAAACACCTAACTCCCTCAACATTTCTTTTTCCGACATCCGTGGTATTCGTACCAAAATTGAAGTGTGGAATTGTTTCTCTTTGAAAAGTCCCCAGACACTCTAGCTTTCTGTGAAACTAATCTTACCTCTGAAATCCCTTCTTCTAATTTCTCGGTTTTTGGCTATATTTCTCTGTTTAGGAGAGATTGTAATATCTCCATGAATGGCCTGGGAGATTATGTCCACAAACTTCTTGCGCTGGTTAGCGAACTCTCTCTTGAATATCCAAACCATTCTTACATGTGTCTCTATCTCTTACTACTAAACTCAGTCAGTTACCTCTTCTTTCTCTTCATTTCATGACTGAAGCGTGCTAGACAGTATTTCTGACAATATAGAAAACATTTCCCTGCGTACGTTTGCAAATTGCTAAATCCACTGATATGAAAGTCTGTTCCCTGTGCAGAGCCCGGAAGATTTTTCCGTCTGAATCTATCCTGCACATCTATAAATCTACCATCCGCCCGTGCATTGAGTACTGCTGCCACATCTGGTTGGTGCCCCCTGCTTTTCTCCTCGGGGTTCTTGACAAAATACAACGGAGACTCTGTAATGTGATCGATACCGACTTGGCAGACCGGATGCAATCTCTCTCACCGGCGTGACGTGGCTTCCCTGTGTCTCTTCTATAAATACTTTCACGGCTTCTGCTCCGATGAACTTAGGTCACAGGTGTCCCTAGGTACGAATTTTCACGAGATACTAGATTAGCAACTAGGTCCCACCCTTTTACAGTGAAACCGATAAAATGTAACCGCAATTTCTACTCGAACAGCTTCTTTTCTCGCACTTCCCGACTGTGGAATTCCCTTCCTCATGATTGCTTCCCCGACAGCTACAATCTCCAGTAGTTTGAATGTAAGGTCAACAGACACCTCCTAACACACTAACTCGCATCCATTCTTTCAAACACTCTTCCCATCTACCCAACCCTCAGCCTCGGTATCCTTACCCGTCTATCACCCTCCTTCTGACATCCCCTATATCTAACCACTCTTTATCTTTACTTTCCCAACCCCTTGCGCAATAGTGGCAGTGGAATGCCTTGCTTTGGGTGAAATTATTAAAAAACAAAATAGTGTTCGTTGACTCTAAAGCCTATCATACCAAGTGACCTAAACACTGTCACTGATCTTGCTGATCTAAACCCTTAACATCTCAATCTTTAAATCTCTCACGCAGTTTTCTCCTGAGTGAAAGCCAGCATCGATGCTTTCATTCCAGCAAAGAAATGCCAAGTTAAATCTCGTTCATCTCCTTGGTTCTCACCAGCATGCTTGATAGGTATTTTCCCACATTTCTTTTGGTTGTACCTGAGTGACAACACTGATTACAACATACGTCTCTTTGTAACTGCTTGTAATGAAGCAAGCGTGTCTTAAATGAAGCTAAATTATTGTTTGCTGAGAGAATGAATTAACGCAGAACACCTTGCACGTTTACTTCTAAATAAGTGAGCTGAACAACAGCAAACCCTCAATCAATTCAAAATACTCATCTATAGCAGACAAATTCTTTTCCAACTCAACACTTGACACATATGAATTATCCACATCTGATCTATAATCTAGAACACAGGCTCTACTGAGTGATATGTGTATAACATACTTTCTGGACATCATATCTAAATTAGACTCGCATAAGACAAGCAGAGACAATGAAATCGCTCTAAAGAAATGTGCTCCTGAGCTAGCTCTAGTCCTCTCCACTCTACTATTTTTATCTGCTTCCTAGCTTGTTGGAAGTCTTCATCTGTAGTTCCTTTTTGTCCTGTTTTTAAGAACTCTGGTGAATCCAACTATTGCCATATTTCGCTAACGGATCCAATGCTCTAATTTATACAGAAGTGGTTTAAGTATGTCACCTCTCACGACCTACTCTCTGACAAACAGTATGTTAGGTCAACCGATGAGGTACTAACAGCCATCACTGAATATGTATATTAGGCTCGATAATAATGGCGAAAATCAAGTCATGGCTCTAGATATCTCAAAAGCGCTTGACAGGCTCCAGGCCTACGATATTACTATCAGATTATTTGATTTAATTCAATCATCCCTATCAAATCGTGAAATGAAGGTCGTTTTAAACGGGCATACTTTCAGATCCTTTCTTTAATTTTAATGCCTTTGAAACAAAACTGCTCTCGTTTAACCACTATAGACAAATCTTCCTGTCCGCTATCAGCATGGTCTTCTGGGAAGCTAGACAATACGTCTCCTTGGCCTCACTTTTAAAGTGGAACGACTACATCGAATTAATAGTTGCATCTACTGCTAGGAAAACTGGGTTATTATTAAGTTTTTATTGTAAGAATTCATCTTCCACATTTATAAATCTACCATTCATCTGTGCATTTAAGACTGTTGCCATATCTTGTAGGGTTATCCTGCTATACATCTCGGGTTTTTTGAGAAAATCCAAGAGAAGATCTTCGGTGTAATCGATCTTGATTTGGCATCTGAACTTCCGTCACTTTCTCTCCGAAGTGAAGTGGTTTCACTCTTTTCTACCAATTTTGTCATGGCAACTGTTCTAATGAGTTTTTCCCTGTGGTCCGACCACTCTTTTACCGTCGATTAGTTTAATGTAACCACCACTTCTACTCGAATAGTTTCTTTTATCGCACTGCCCACCTATGGAACTCCCTTCACTTTATTTGATCCCTGATAGCTATAATCTTCAAAGATTTAAATGCAACAACAATTACCGTCTTCTATCTTCTTGAATCCAGTTCATCATTTATCCTTTCTTCAATACCCGCTGTACCCACTCTTTTCTCGTTTACAATCTCCAAAGGTTTAAATGCAACATCAATTACCGTCTTCGATCTTCTTGAATCCAGTTCATCATTTATCCTTTCTTCAATACCCGCTGTACCCACTCTTTTCTCGTTTACAATCTCCAAAGATTTAAATGCAACATCAATTACCGTCTTCGATCTTCTTGAATCCCGTTCATCTTTTATCCTTTCTTTAATACCCACTCTACCCATTATATTCTCTCACTGTAACCCTGTTATGGTGAAACACACAAATTTTATAGTGAATAGACTCTTCCACCTAATTTAAGTAGGAGTAGTAAGAGGAACGAGCGACAGTCGATGTTGGACGATAGTAGTCGACAATTCATCTAATACGAAAGTATTCAGCGACTTGACAAGATTACATTGCGTAATAGATATTATATCAAGCTCCTAACGTTTTGTACGTCGAACCTATTAGGACCGATTTTAGCACAAATGCGAAAATAACTCCACAACAAACCCCCTATGCACTAATGGCGGCCCCGGCTTACTTGAAATGAAATGATTAAATTTAAAAAAAGACTATCTTGGTTTTTGGAATTGTCATCATCTGCGTAGACGTTTACCAATGACCCCATAATGTTTCTATGGAGATCATTAATGAACAGCGAACTGAGAATAGAACTGGCGGTAAATCCTTAAGAAACATCTGCATTGACCTCCTAGCCTTCGAAAGACCTACAATTTACAGAGCTAGCTGAGACCTAGCAGTTGTGTAAACTCTCCTAGAGATGTAAATGGTTGGCTTATGTAGCAGCTTGGATATTACTCTTTGTTATTTTTTTTTATTTCTACAGCTATTACTTTGGTAAAAAAAATAACATCAACCAATTATTGAAGCAAAACGTCCAAGTGAGGATGCTGTTCTACTTTGATAAACACTTCCTAAAATCCTTTCTTTTAGCTCATAACCGAAAACCAGTTTCTGGTCCCAGTGGAAAATATACAGTTAACAAAACTAGAAGTTAGAAATTTTCGTTTTAAGGAAGTAGCAGTTTGAAAGATTTTCAGAATGAATAACACATTTATACATTTTGGTTTGTGTTGTGGGATCTCTCCTTTGTATATGATAATGGACTTGACTGAGTGTACATATACTCCTACCATAGAGGGAACAGTGGCTGTAGTTACAGCTGGCAGTAGAGAGTATTTGTAGAGATCCATTACAGTTATCGGTGAGTACCTGAGTTGATACGTAAGTCACCGAGAGATACCGAACTTACCAATTGACTACCACATCAGAAGTTAGACTAGCTTTGAGCTCCACTCAGCTAGAATTATCTACACGGATATACTATTTCCAACGATTTCACTTCAAGACTTGTATATATTTATTTTCTTACTAATAGTATTCCTGGATTTACTAACCTGAGTTCAAGTTTGTATATTACGTTCAATATAACCTATTTTTCTATCTCCATGTCTGTTTTGTTGTTCTTGATTTTGTGCGGTTTCTCATCCGGAATCTACAACAGTTTGTTAAAGAAAAATTAGTTTTATAAATAGCAAAATAATCATTTAAGTGCAGATGGGAAAAGTAGGCGATTTAATATTTTAACTTTGCTGTGAGCCGAATAAAATCATTTTGGCGGCGTAGACGTTGCCAGCGGGTTGTAGTTTGGAGACACCTGCATTCAATTGAAACGTAAAGAAGAATTTGGACAAAAGAATAAAGAATCGAGCTATTCAGCTTCATTATTCGTAAATCTTTGTCTAAAAAATATATTCATCCGAAAGATGATGATTGAGGCGAAAGATAAATACAGTGGAACAAAAAGTCATTTCTACGATCAAAATGCAATCGGGTCGAGCAATACAAAAAAGGGGGAATTATATTAATGTCTGATCGATTACACAAAACAGTTGATAAATTACAACACAACAAATTAATTGAAAGGCTTCATTTGTATAGAAAAGATATTTTAGTAAAGTAACCTTTACTTGAAAAAACAGTTTGTATCCAAAAGGAAACAAATTTATAATATTCAGTTGTAGACAGAATTATTTACCCTCTTTCATAGTTGCAACTAAAGCTGCTGTGTCTAAGACTTTAGGTGCGTTTTTCACAAATTATGAAATAATGGATTTGAAAGAATTTGCAATTATGTTCACGATGTTTGTTTGTTTTATTAATGTCAAATAATAATACAGAAATCACAAAAAAAAACATTTACCATAGCATGAAATTATTGGTCCTCTTGCTTCAATAATATTTATTCTTGTTTATTGATTTCAATCGTTTGTGATAGTTCTTAACAGGATTATTACACACACTGATATGTATTTTGCTCTGTTTTTGTTGCTAGTAGCTTTTAGTTCCTCCAAATTCAAAGGACTTATTTCTCTTAACTCTTTCTTCGAATATTCCAATAAATTTTCAATAGGGCTTACGTCAGAACTTTGTGCTGGGTATGCCAATAGCTTAACTTTGCTGTCATTTAAGTAATTTGTAAGAATTCATGCCATGTGTTGCAGTTCATTGTAATATTATAAGAGTGGCACCTCAAAGGTAGCTGTCATGCAGGTTTTTTTTAGATTATTTATAAGAATAACCAAATATTGCTCTTTATCCATGATATCCTGTAGTCTAACTGGTTCTCCTTGTCCCGGAAAAGCAAAACATCTTCAGAGCAGAATGCTCCCACTACCATGCTTAATTGTAGTCAGGGAAGTTTTGGTTTGTTAGCTTTATTTTTATTTTTTTTATTTTTTACATAATTATATCGCCCGAACAAGGCAGTTTACTGCCAGTGGTGTACAGAGGGTTACATAGGAGGAAATTTATGAGAAAGAGTAACAGGTTATAAGGGGTGTCAGAAAGTGGGTAAGAGAAGGATGACTGGCCATAAAATTAGGGATCAGTTTATATATTGAGTGTAATCTAGAACTGATCCCACACTTTACATCCACATTATAATAGTATAGAATTTTAAAAAAATCATATTGCCCCAAGCAAGGAATTTTACTGCCATGGTTTTGCAGGGGGTTACATAGGAGGAAATTTATGAGAAAGAGTGACAGGTTATAAGAGGTGTCAGGAAGTGGGTAAGAGAAAAAATAAGAATACTGATGAGAGTAGAATGGACGAAGAAAGGAACATGAGAGAGGTTGCAAGTAAGTAAGATAGATAACTTTAAATTTAAATTCTTGGAGATTGTAGGAGTCGGGGAAGCAAATAAACGGAAGGAAATTCAACAGGCGAGAAGTGCGAGAAAAGAAGCTGATGGAGTCGCATTTGCGTTTACAATTCATTGGTTTCACAGTAAAAGGGTGGAACCTAGTTGTTAATATTTTGGCTCGAGTAAATTTATATATAGGAGGCACCAGTGAGCGAAGTTCATCGGAGCAGAAGCCGTGAAAGTATTTGTAGACGAGACACACAGAAGACATTGTGCCGGTGAAAAAGTGACTGTATCTGAGCTACCAAGTCGGGATTGATCACATTACAGATTCTCCGTTGGATTTTGTCAAGTACCTGTAGGTGGATAGCAGGAGCATCCTACCAGAAATGGCAGCTGTATTCAATGCACGGGCGGATGGTAGATTCATATATGTGCAGGATGGCTTCTTGGACTTACGCAGAGAACCGACCTTCTTAGCAGAGGATTTAGCTATGGATTTTATATAGTCATTCCTCTTGACGTCTGTTGTGAGAGTTAAACCGAAGAGGCGCAGTGTTTTGCCTTCAGCAATTGTCTGTGATGGTTAATAAATAGCAGTTTCGTTTTGGAAGCATTAAAATTCACGAGCCATTTCTTACCTCAGTCCGCCACGGATTGGAAGTCATTTTCAAGTTCGGTAGCGAGGTTTACTTTATCAGTCTCGGCAGATTTTTGATCGACGCGAGAGTAAACCGTAGTGTCGTCAGCGTACATGCCTACTTGGGATCTTATTACATCGGCGAGATCACTTTACTCCAGACATAATGGGAGTTCAGGTGACTAAATAATTTTACTTCGGTTTCATTTGACCACCAAACAGAGTTTCAATCTTTACTCCTATCTTCTATATGACTTCAAGTATAAGATACTCTTCATTTTATGTGTTTAACCATAAACATAGAGTTTTTCTTAGGCGACAAGCTCGAAATTCTGCTCGATGAAAGAATTTAGGGACTGTCATCGTCGATACATTCAACCCTTTGCACCATTGACAACGTCCTTTATCGTTAAGTGCGTATTCTTCGAGACGTCCCGAACAATTTTTCCTTTCCATCCTATCAGAAATTAACCGGTTACTGCCATTTCTTGATTTATTCTCAACACAGTGAGTTTCGTTGTATTTCTTGATAATGGTATGAATTGTTGATCTAGGAGTATTCAAACGCTTGGCAAATGTTATATATCTATCACCTTGTTTGTACGCATAAACTATCTTCATTCGTAGATTCTTGTCAAGATCAAACATCTTTACTACGATTGCAGAACGATTATGTTATCGCAGTACGGGGTACTCACATAATTATTTATTCTGTAAAAATACAGTAATCAGGCCCAAGACAAAAATAGAGAGAAGATGGTTTTCTGTCTTTTAATCAAATTTAGCTCGACACAATCACTGATCTAAACATACCGCAGTATTATATCCACCAAAATAACACATTTGTACTTATTATTTACTAGCAGTATAGCCCGGCGTTGCTCGGGTGTAATGAAACCTTTAAAAATAATCCATCGTTTTGGAGCTCAGAATCTTTGGAAGTTGGCACCAAAGACTAAAAAGCAATAGTTGTTTCCAGTTAAAGCGAAACCGTAGACTGAAAGAAAAATGAATGGATATAAGTCAAATTTTGATTTCCTGGTATCGATGTCAAATAAGTTTTTTCGTTGTAAACTGAATTTTAAAGGCAAAATAAGTCCTCTGAATAAATGGTATCATGGCTGAGACTAAGAACTACAATTATACCTACTTAGAGCCAAACCCGAAGCAAAAACTAAAATAAAAAGGCCGAAATAAATACAGACATACAGGCAGATAAACAGACACACACATAAACATCTTGCCTTTTATATATATATATATTATGGATTTTCTGCATTATTGTAAGAACTGCAACATTGAAACTTCTGAATATCGTTTCTTATGTCTTTGTCTATGAGTGTATCAAATTTTATTAAAATCGGACCACTCCTTCTATAACCCGATTTTTTTTATTATCGATTTTCGATATTCATGGGGGTGGGTACATCGACATAAATCCTAACTAAGAACACTCGCAGACGCTTATAGTACAACTGTCTAAATTTTCAAGAAAATCGGTTCAGCCGTTTCGGAGTCTATACGTAACGGTCATACACACACAGACACATACACACAGACAAAGTTCCATTTATAAATAAGTTTAGATAATACATTGTAATGAGACTCTCACACTCAGCACCTTCAGCTGCCACGAGGAGAGGGGAAAGTCAACCAAATAGGCGTCAAACTGGTGAACAACTTTTGAAAATAGCTATGAAAAGTCTAGATCTGTATGTTTGCGTGTATTGGTTTGTGTGCGCATATGTGGGTGATTGATTGTGGGTAAGTTTATGGTTATGCATACATCATATCTATCTATACATAAATATATACACGGAACTATACGGACATGGCCATCCATGCTATATTTGATATTAGGCATAAAATAAAGAAGTAAGATATTGCATATTCAAAAGGACTGTGTTTATATAATTATAACACTTCCTTAAGCGTTATGCTCTGTCTGCTATTCTCCGTTTCTAAGTCTTTTATTCCTGTTTTACATTCATCCTTTCTCAATCTCCGTGCCTATGCCTTTACAGTAAGCCAACCCTACCCTTCCCAAGCGCTGTATGGAACAATTTTTCAAACAGATTCCATATGATCATCGGTGCTGATTTTTGTTCGACGCGTTGAGCCTTCCTTGCAACTTTTATAGACTGGAGCGTGTAGCAAGAAGTCTGCAATTTGACACGCAGTTGAGTGAATTTGATCTGAAATGGGCATATATCTAATCAAAACTTATTTATAAATGGAACTTTGTGTCTGTGTCTGTGTCTGTGTGTATCCGTTACCTATAGACTCCGAAACGGCTGAACCGATTTTCATGAAAATTTACACAGTTGTACTATAAGCGTCTGCGAGTGTTCTTAGCTAGGTTTTGTGTCGAGGTACCCCCGATAAATATCGAAAATCAATAATAAAAAATCGGGTTATAGAAGGAGTGGTCCGATTTTAATCAAATTTGATACACTCATAGACAATGACATAAGAAACGATATTCAGAAGTTTCAAGGTTGCAGTTCTATCCTTGGATGACTTATTTGACTCCGATATTGGAAATCGATACCCCGATATCCTACCGGGTCTGATCAAAATCAGTTTTTCGGCCCTTTCATTTTAGTTTTTGCTTCAGGTTTGGCTCTAAGTAGGTATAATTATAGTTCTTAGTCTCAGCCATGATACCATTTACTCAGAGGACTTATTTAGCCTTCAAAATTCAGTTTACGACGAAAAAGCTTATTTGATATCGATACCAGGAAATCAAAATTTGACTTACATCCATGCATTTTTCTTTCAGTCTACGGTTTCGCTTTAACTGGAAACAACTATTGCTTTTTAGTCTTTCGTGCCAACGTCCAAAGAGTCTGAGCTCCAGGACCATGGATTAGTTTTAAAGGTTTCATTATACTCGAGCAACGCCGGGCTATACTGCTAGTATATATATATATATATATATATATATATATTAATCGTATCACCCCGAGGAAGGCTGTAATGCCACTGATGTTCAAGGTGGCTACATAAGAGTAAAAAGATTAAGTAGAAGAGAGTGAAGAGAAAGACGAACCAGTTAGAAATGAGCAAGAGAAAGATGGGAATTCAGGTGTGATGACAGTTGCAAAGATGGTGTGAAAGGAAAGGATATACGGGGTGGTGAAAGAACTAGAGTCAAGTGATTTAAAATTAGCCACAAAAATAAATAAATAAATAAATAAATAAATAAAAGCAAAATAATGACTTACTTTTAAGGATATTTAAAACAATTGATTCCATCCCAAACACACGTGCTATAATGTTAGTAGGTAAAAAAATTATTTTATATATATATATATATATATATATATATATATATATATAGTTATGAATTAATTGTACATTGCGACACTGAAATTTCTGTCTCGAAACATAGAAATTTCCGTGCTGCAATGTACATTTAATTCATAACTACATAACTTCATATAAAGCTCTATAATTTTTATTATATTGATCACTGTTCAAAATAAAATAAATGCCGGGGCACTCAAAATAATAAAAACTTGAGTCTTCTTTACCTGGAATTATATATATATATATATATATATATATGTATATATATATATATATATGTATATATATATATATAATCTGAGTGATAACCGTACTGATGAGCTGTGATACAGCGAAAGAGATCTGTCTGCGGATGACTATTTACGCTCTCACATCCTGATTGAGCACTCTGGAAGAATGGTAGACTTTGTAAAACAGTAGCTACTCTGGCATGTACGCATCGCTCATTCCGTCATGAATGAAAGCACGCTGGCTATTGGGCGTGTATAATGATATTTTATACGCTAAAATGTCTGCCTTTTTCTCTGAGCGCCCATAGCCCAGAGGTAGAATCGTCGACCGACTGACGCCAATTCGGTCGGGTTTCAATCCTGGGTTAAAAAGCAATCGGAGTCTAACCGTACTGATGAGCTGTGATACAGCGAAACAGATCTGTCTGCGGATAACTATATATATATATATATATATATATATATATATATATATATATTCTTCATTTGTAATCGAGTTATTACACAACCACGTGGTATCTTCAGGCGATTTGCAATAACTGATTTTAGAGTGTTTTTTTTAAGAACGCTCACGAAACGGTGATTTTTTTAAAGCTCACGTAACATGGTATTTTTGAACGCGCAATTTTCAAAAATCACAAGAAATTATAATGTTTTCATCCATGGTTGTATAAACCTTATAGGTATCTCATGGTATGGTTACACTTAACGTTACGTAAGTGATCTTAAAAAAGTACACGGTAAAATCAGTTATTGTTAAGACACAACATGGTAGAAACCTAGGTCGCGTAATAACTCTTTTACAAATGAAGAATATTTAAAAGTTCTACAATATAACTGTATTGAACACTTTTTAATATATCTAAATACTGGTCTAATTTTATTATGACCAAAAACTAAGTAATTAAACAATCGATATATATGTATATATATATATATATATATATATATATATATATATATATATATATATATAAACTTATTTATAGATGAAACTTTGTCTGTGTGTGTGCGCGTGTGTGTGTGTGTGTGTGTGTGTATCCGTTACCTACAGACTCCGAAACGGCTGAACTAATTTTCTTGAAAATTTACACACTTGTACTATAAGCGTCTGCGAGTGTTCTTAGCTAGGTTTTGTGTCAAGGTACCCTTAATAAATATCGAAAATCGATAATCAAAAAAACGGGTTACAAAGGAGTGGTCCGATTTTAATCAAATTTGATATACTTATAGACAAAGACATAAGAAACGATATTCATAAGTTTCAAGGTTGCAGTTCTTACAATAGTGCAGAAAACTGAATATATATATATATATAAGGCAAGATGTTTGTGTGTGTGTCTGTTTATTTGTCTGTATGTCCTTGATACAAATCCACAATTTTTAACCGATTGTCACCAAATTTCAAAATTTGACTGACATCCATTCATTTTTCTTTTAGTCTACGGTTTCGCTTTAACTGGAAAAAAACTCTTGCTTTTTAGTCTTTCGTGCCAACGTCCAAAGAGTCTGAGCTCCAGGACCAAGGATTAGTTTTAAAGCTTTCATTACACCCGAGCAACGCCGGTCTATACTGCTAGTATATATATATATGTAGTTTTTAAAATTTCTCTAGCAGTTAAGCACAAATTACTTTTAGTTTGATTGCAAACTAGACTAATTAATCCAGCTAAAAGTGATTTGGGCTTAATTTATAGGGAAATTTTAAAAAAACTTAATTGAGAAGTTGCAATCTACTTTGCACCCCAACCTCTGGAAAAGTTTCAATTATACCATCAATTTGTTTAATAACATCAAAAATAAATCTAAATCCACACTTTCTTATATATATATATAATTTCCCACCAAGTCATGAAATAAATTTACTCAAAAGCACGGTGTTACACCGAAAGTGAAAGAAATATAAAACAATTTGAGAAAAACTATTATTAAAGAGAAAGGACAATAAAAGAACTGGTCTTAAGAAGACAAATTGAAGACTTACGTTTTATTTAAATATCTGAAAATCAAGGCAATTTTCGTTGTAAAATGATGAAACCTAACTTGCAATCGAGTACTGAGATTAAACTGGTAAAAGTTACGTTACGATGGGAAAGTAGGTAAAGTTGAGAAGTCAGATTAAGGCCAATATCATTGCAGGTCAGGAATAATAACATTGCAAATTGGATTTTATTATAAATCTCTTGATACAAAGTAGAAGCATCAGACAAGGTATGACAGCAATATCCGATGCTAGGATGTATGGCACACTTATAAAAATATGTCTAGAATGCACAGTGAAACCCTATTTCTTAGTAGTACCCCTAACAATTAATTCAATAGAATCTTTCTACTTTATTTCAATGGAAAACGATAGAAGGTACAATGAATTACCCTTTTAGAGGTTAACATCAGCCATGCTGACTGACTGCAGAAAATGTTCTTTAAAATTATTAAAAGAAAACGGTTTCATCTTTGAGTTGTTAAAATAAACAACGGTCAGAGCAAGTGCTACTGAAAGAATATTTTTGTTGGCAAAACTTACATTAATAATTTAACTCCCGCTATAATAAAAACTAAAAACAAATATAATAAAAATATAATCAAATTCAAACACTTCCTAATATCTTGCATGAATTATTCAATAATAATAATTATTATCCATATAACTTTTTATATTTTTATATATTTTTATATATTTTATATTGATATATTTTATTATATATTTTATATTTATATATTTTTATATATTTTTATATTAATATAAATATTAATATAATATCAATATTTTATATTTATATATTTTTATATATTATTCATATAATTATTCAGTAATAATAATTTTTTAATAAAATTACTCTTAAAACTTAAATATAGCTGTACTGAAAAAATGCTAATCATAAAAAAATGAATCCGTACATAAGAAACACAGTAGACGCCAATTTGTAACTGAATTAATATGAATATCCAATAAATAGTAATTGCCTACATAATATTTTAATATACGAGGCTACAGTGAAATTCAAAGGAAATCTAATATATATAATAGGGGTTATACAGTTAGCTAAGAAATCTATGAAAAGAGTAAGTCAAACACCTGCCTTGGCTCCCTGTGATCTTTGGATGCTTCCTAAATTGAAAAAAAGTTTTGAAATAAAGAAAACTTTTCTGATATCTAGCAATATTCTTCTGCTTTACTCAAGGTTGTTCAGAAAACAAGATCCAGAAATGTCCTCAGCAATGACACCAATATTGCCCAACGTGCATAACTTTACAATACATTTCTTCAAATAAGACAAAGCCAAATGATAACAATACAAGCAAAGTTTACTTTGACAGTGTCATTTTGGGAATTTGATTATCAGATATCGGATGCACACACTTACATACACAAACATAAAGGGTGTCTCAAAAAATGTACTCCCACTTTAACTTTTTTTTAACGGAACTGTCACTGGGGAGAGTTACCTCAACTTGCTTCAGAAGTTTGTCGGTGTACAATTTTCAGAGATATTTGGTGATGACGGCGAGATATACTTTCAGTAAGATGGAGCACCTCCCCACTACCATCGCGATGTAATAGCTCACCTAGATGCAGCTTTTCCAGACACATAGATTGGACAAAAGGGTACCATTGAATACCCTGCGCGTTCCCTAGACCTCACGCTCATGGACTTCTTTTTGTGGGGATATTTCAAAGTCAATGTTTATCGCACCAAACCAAGAACAATTGATGCATTGAAATTGTAAATTCAAAGACAAGGTCGTGATATTTCTAATGACCTGTTTCGTGTCGTTTGCGAATCCCTTGGGGTGCTTTATCAGCGTTGTCTGCACAATAATGGTCATCAATTTGAACATTTGCGAGCATGATTCTTTAAATACATCTTTTTTCTGTATACAAAGCTATTCCATTTCACTCGATGTTCATAAATAAAGGTTTTCTCGTCATTCAAAATGTGAGTAAATTTTTTCAGACACCCTGTATATATAGAATTGCATCCAAAGGTAAACATATAAATGTCGGAATATGTTTGAATTGTCATTTAAGTTTAAAACAACACGGTTATCAACGCACACTTCTTAGAAAAACGCTCGTTGAAAATACATGTATCCTTAGACAAGAAAATAATAAACGAAAACTCAAAATCCTGGAAGCTATCTACATCAAACAGCTTAAACCTGGCTTGAATACGATAAATTTTGATATCTCTACTAACATATCTCTACTAACATACTACTAACATACTAACCACACCACCACCATATTGTCACTGTCTGCGGCCATCTGCCACGGTAAAAATGGACTTGTCGTTTTGATTGAATTCTCTTTATTTAATTCCACTTTGTTAATAACTTAAATGTTCTATGTTCACTATATGTTAATGTTCATTCTTTGATAATTGCTTATGTAAGCCGAAAGCTCAGACCTGATAAAAAATCAACAATTACTATGATTTCTTGTCGTCTTTCAACGATAGCACCATCAAGGTTATCAGACTATACGAAAGGATCCTACACAAAATAAATAAACAAAATTTGTCTATATTGTTCAACGAAACCTGTATTAATATATATATATATATATATATATATATATATATATATATATTGAACAGGTAAAGAGGCTCATCCCTTGTTTCCTGTTTAGGATGCGGTTTCCAGTTTTCTCTTTTCCAATCTTTTCACTCTTTTCTTTATTTTTTTTCAATTGGAGTAGATAGACTAAACTATCGCCCGGTTCACACTCCACCCACATCTATTGAACAGGTGAAGAGGCTCATCCCTTGTTTCCTGTTTAGAATGCGGTTTCCGGCTTTCTCTTTTCCAATCTTTTTACTCTTACGTAGCCCCCTGCGCATCAGTGGCGTTATCGCCTTGCTTGGGGTGATATGATTAAAATATATATATATATATATGTGTGTGTGTGTGTGTGTGTGTGTGTGTGTGTGTGTGTGTGTGTGTGTGTGTGAGAGGAAAAATGTCAGAAAAATAGGAACAGTTTTCGCTTTAGGATTTCATGGAACTAAGCTTATGTTTCCCTTGATGCAATGCAACTCCACTCATTCGTGCGCATGTGTAGTCGCACTAACGTAAATCAACATCTAGTCCAGTGAAGTTTTAAAAGACAAAACGTGCAACACGGAAAATGTTTCCACTGTCATACAGTCAGTTAAGTGCCATACATGATACACACTTTGGGCGATCATGTCTCGAAAGAGACATAACTGACTGGGCAGAGGATTAACAAGCAGTAGGTTGCCATTGCTTTCTGCGGTAGACTGGTTGCCAGCCAAGGATATTGAACCCAGTCTGTTCTGTTATTTGACTCATAGCTAGAGTGGGAAGAGATGTATTATATTAATAAATAGTAATTAGTGGGGGATCAGTTTATTACTTCATAACAATATAAAACCGATCCTCCACTTTATGACCAGTAGGAGCCTTAACCATGTTTTCAACTACTATATTCAGTCAGTTAAGTGGCATACGTGATTCACGCTTTGGGCGATCATGTCCTAAAAGAGACATGACTGACTGTGCAGAACATTATTCTGCAGTATGTTGCCATTACATTCTGAGGTAGACTGGTTGCCAGCCAAGGCTTTAAAACCATATCTGTCCTATTATTTAACCCATAACTGGAGGGAAGGGACGGATTAATATCTTTCCCAAGGGTATTTGCGCGTAAGTGAATGCAGGGAATACAACTGGAATTCGATTCGGCTCCCCGATACATCTTTACCCCCAAAGATTATATACCATTATCCCATGTATATTTTGTTTTTAACCCGTTTCGAATTTTTCGAAAACACCTTTTACGCGTAGTATACAACTTCGAAAAGAGTTCGTGGTCGCAAATATACTTGGATAAATTGCAGATGCAACTCGTCTTATAGGTTAAAACAACACACACACACAAACAAATCTCTAGTTTATTTTGGGGCAAGAGAGAGAGAGAGAGAGAGAGAGAGAGAAGGAGGGAAGCCTATTTTTTATTTACAAAACGAATCCTAGCATAAATTATAAAAAAGCTAGCCTGACAGACTGAGCACTGGGTGAATGTAGTGCTTCTTCCCCGCTCGGCTGGTGTATCCAAATAAAGAGCGTCCATTTTTCTTTGTCCTGTCAGTTGTAAGGTAATCTTTCATTGATTAGTTTTATTTTGAACATCCACTGAGTAGACAGTCCGCAGTATTAAATCTTCCTCTCCTAGTGTTTTCCTAGTAAAGATCGTCTTGCACACCAAATTTGCCATGCCTACCATGCGAGGTGAAATCTCTAAACACGAAAAAGTTTACTTTTTATAAAAGTATCCTAATCCTTCCGCACATTTCAAACCGTCTCGCCATACAGGTACAAAGTGGTCATTTAAAAGTACCGGCGTTAGTACTTTGTCTACTGCCAACTATTGTCATTATTATGCCGCAAATGTTAAAAAAAAACTGACCGAATTCATCCTTGATTTATAAACACTATTTTAGATTTAAGTAAATGTGGCCAAGGCATGTCTGGGTTTTTCATTGGTTCGTGTGCGATGAATTCAACCGCAGCGAATGTAAACAGTCGATGAGAAAATAGAGTACACTAGGCTGATGTAAACAATTGATGTATGATTGTAAACTGAATGTGATTTGAATGTGAATGAAGAATGTGATTTGAATGTGAATGAAGAATGTGATTTGAATGTGAATGAAGAATGTGATTTGAAGAAGTAAAGATTAATGACGGGAGAGAACGTTTTCGTGCTGTTTTTTTTTTTGTTTTTTTTTTTACCGTTTCACTCTAAGCAAGGCGGTATCGCCACTGATGCGCAGGTGGGGGGCTACATAAGTGCAAAAGTTTAGACAGGAGGAGAATGAAGAGAAAGACGAACCAGGGGGTGTCAGAGAAAGGGCAAGGTAGAGAAAAAAGGAAAAGAACAAGATAAACGGGGTGATACAGAAAGGACTAGAGTCAAGTGGATAAGAGATGGGTATTGACATTGCATTTAAATTCCTGGAGGTTATAGCCATCAGGAAAGCAAGTATATGGAAGGGAGTTCCAGAGTCGAGAAAAGAAGCTGCTGGAGTAGAATTTTCGCCTGCATTTGGTTAATCTAACTGTAAATGGGAGGGACTTTGTTGCCACTCTGGTTGCACGAGTAAATTTTTGTGGTGGGATTGCTAGTAACTTAAGTTCGTTGGAGCAGAAGCCATGAAAATATTTGTAGAATAGACAGAGGGAAGCCACATCCCGCCGGTGAGAAAGTGGATGGATTCGAGCTGCCAAGCCATCTACCACATTACAGATTTTCCTTTGGAGCCTATTGAGAAGACTGAGGTGAACAGCAGGGGTGCTTGACCATATATGACAGCAGTAATTTTTGTGAAATCGAGACAAATGATTCCGATCGCAAATAAAGCTAGAGAAAGCCTAGATTGGATCAGTTTTGTAGTAAATGATCGGATCAAGTAAAACTCTGATAACATTTAAAGTAAATATATAACATAAACAACATAAATAAAAAGATCGATATCTGATTCCATTTTCTTTTCATATAAAAATTGTAGATGTATTTCGGTTGAAATAAATACAAATTACAAGGTAACCAAAAAAGTTCTGTCTATTTTTTGATTAGTCATTGAATGAAGTTGAAATATATACGAAATGCGTTTAGTAATTGTTTTCAAATTCGGACAGCGGGAATTAGTAACAGCAGACGTTATAAAAAGCACGCGCACCGTGCCCGGCCATGACTTATAAGCCGGATAGCTGTGAGAAAGTTGGAAGCGTCTAGAGATCTCGTTCAAGGCTGTTTACTTTACGACTTATTAACAACTGCATCGAGTCTCCGCATATGTCAAGTGTTTTGGAGAAAATCCTTCACCAATGTAAATGAAGCAGACTTGCACAAAGCCCTCACGGACTTCCTTGTATCATCCCCCCAGTTCTACCGCAAGGGCATTGAACAGCTGGAGACACGTTGGCAGAAAATGCTGGATGCCGATGCTGATTACTTCGAAGACTAAATATAAGTTAAACATACTGCGAAGCATTTTCTTTTTTTCTTTTAAAAACGGACAGAACTTTTTTTGGTTAACTTCTAAATAGAAATAAATTCCTGTTCTTCTTTTGTTAATTGTTCAACCGAATTTTAATCGACAAGAAATCTAATCTGTTGATAAAACGATAAAAACTTGAAGCGATTGTTAAGATAATTAGATTTTAACGTCATATATTGTTATATTTAATTCCATATTATTATTTCTATAATTTCCCATTTTATATTTGTAAGGCAAAACGTTTCCGATTTATAATTTTTTCAACGTATTTCATTGCATGAAGTTTTAAAAGTATTTTCCTTTATAGCATTTATCATTTGGATTCTTATTTTTATCTAAACAGAACCCAGCCTCCGGAATGATTACTCCTGCTATCTGCCTATGATCGTTTACCAAATGCGACCAAATCTCAAGCTTCGCAATGCACTGACACCGGTTTATGAGCTTTAAGTGATCGAGGCAGTTTTTGCCACGTGCCCTCCTGATGCCCACAATCACTGCAGATGTACACGTGGAGTCATAAAAATTTGCTAGAAGTGGTCAGGGACATGATCGGGACACAGTGTGAAGCAGCTAGCAAACAGCCTATAAAGTCTGGAGAACATAAGATCCGTTTTCACAGGAAAATAACTGACCTGTGCAGAGAATCCAAATAACTTCCAACATGACGCTACTGAGTGGAGCCCGTGATTGAAAGGTGCTACTTGATCTGAAAATAGCTCTGCAATTTCCGGTACACATCATCAGAAAAATACAATCCCTGACATTGTTGGGTTATTTGATTCAAATAAATGTGTCCTCTTTGCAGGATTAACGTTTTATAGGAGAATAAGGAAGAAAGAAAAAACCCTACGAATCACTACGATCAGACTGCGTGTAAAAGGGTGCTACTGATTGAGGTTAGGTGAATTCCTTAGACAGGCACTTGTTTCCTTTCTTTTTAAAGGTGGACATCATTGGCAGGTTCCTAAAGCGTGCTTCACATTGTTATTAGACTACAGCTCAACAGGTATCGAGTTGGAACTGGTCAGTATCCAAAATAAACAAAGGTAATTGTTGTGGAGTTATTTTCGCAGCGAGGCTAGTATTTGTGCTAAAGTCGGTCCTAATAGGGTCGACGTACAAAACGTTAGAAACTTGATATAATATGTATTACGCAGTGTGATCTTGCCAGATTGCTGACTACTTTCGTATTCGACTAACTGTCGACTACTATCGTCCAACATCGACTGACCCTCGTTCCTCTTCTTGCTCCTACTTAAATCAGGTGGGAGAATCTATTCATTATAGAATAGGTGTGTTTCACCATAACAGTAATTAAAACTATGCTCGCAACACTATGCTACCTCTAGCGGGAAACAAAGCAGTTTACTTTCAATTCTACATCATTGATAATGGTCGCTACGGGAACTTTGCGTATTGGTTAAAGATCACACAAACGCTTTTAACAAAACGTTGAAATTCTGTCATTTTTTTAAAAAATCGCAGAAACTGTCACGTCTACACAAAAAGCAATACCCTGTCCGGTGGCGAAATCTGCTGGTGATGCCAGGGGTGCCAGTACCGACTTAGCCACTGAAACTGTGTTAGTACCTCTAAATGGCAGCAGACAAAGGCAGGATATTGCACATTGTATGTAGAGAACTTAGTTTTCTCTATTTCCTCTAAAATTCTGACATAAATTATTTTCCTTGCTTGCTTTTTAAGTCTGTTCAGATGGATCCTCGATGCTTCCACGAGTATATATAGAAAGTTTGGGGTGCATCGTCAGTGCTATCATTTTGTAGAGAAGCGATCGGCTTTGGTTTACTCATGCGGAAATGTACTGGTCCACCGTCTACATCCAACTCTCACACATGGCTCCAAGAAGTTATATGGGTATTGCAACGATCAACAGTTGTGAAAATACACAAAAATAACTCCCGACTCGACAAGGGAAAGGAAACAAGTCCACCAACCCTCTGTGCCAAACGGTTATCAGCCAGTAGCCAACCTAAACGTAGCAGCTGCTCCTCAGAACAAAGAGAGAAAGGGGTGTAAGACAAAGGTGTATCTTTTCAACGGGTCCAGTCAACGTATACTGCGACATCTCTATGTCATGCCAGGATTTATCATTGGTGGTAACAATCTAACAATATAAGATACGCAGCTAATACAGTGTTGATAGCAGACACGAAAGAAAACTATAAGATCTTCTACAGAAGGTATCTAAAGAAAGCGGAAAGAAAGAACTACAAATAAACTACAAGAAAACTGAAATGCCTGGTTAGAACAATATTTTTATGTTGTGGATTCCGGATGAGGAACCGCACAAAATAATAAACAACAAATAGAAAAAGTAGGTTATATTGAACATAATATACAAACTGGAACGCGGGTTAGTCAATTCAGGAATACTATAAGTAGAAATAAATATATACAAATCTTGAAGTGAAATAGTATGTCCGGGTAACTTATTATAGATGATTGGAGCTCAAAACTAGTTTGGTCTCTGGCTAACTTCGGTACCTGTCGGAACTCTTCAATAACTGTAACGGATCTCTACGATTACTCTCCACTGTTAACTGCAACTACAACTGAGATTCCAGATCCTGAGATTCCCTGTTCTCTTTATGGCAGGATTATATGTACACTCAGTCGAGTCCATTGTCATATACAAAATGGGGGAGATCCAACAACACTTTACTAATGGGATAAGAAACTTCTGAGAGGAGGGACGGGATAACCTCAGTGTTCCGGATATAAATGGAACTTGAAAACCATTGCCTTATTCTGCTTTAAATGGCAGAATGAACAACAATTAGAAAAGAAACGAATGGTGACCATAACTGCGAAAAAGTCGCTAACTGAATAAATGATGATGATAATGACAAATGAAAAATTTATCTTTCTTACTGCGTGTTTTTGGGGGCTTGTTTGAATTCTCAAATTTTCCACAAGTAAATATGGAAAAAGATGAAGCTAGTATAGATGTCACAAGTCTATGTGACTATAATTGTAGCGGTTTCTAATCATTTTTCCTTGCAAAAGAACTTCAATAGAAGAAGGAAACTTTAATAGAGGGATATTCTACGTACGTCGTCCGAGAGGGTTCCTTACGTGGCTCTTATGTACCGAATGGAACCCGCTAGGAAAAGTTGTCCTGAACAATAGTCCTGAAGACTGAAACTAACAAGTACCATAAAAATTGTTGACCACTTGTGAGCTACGGCAGTTGAGCAATTTGGTGCACAAAAGGAACCATTTATTTGGCAACTCTAAAAGAGCTGACACTACGAAATAGTACATTTTGAATGTGCTTGATAGTCAACAGTAATGACCTTCACTGATCGACTTGATGACGACGAGGGTTAAGGATAGAAATCCCTCGTGTGTTTTCCATTGTCTGAATGAAATAAACTATAAGAAAAGCATTGAAATTCTTTTATGATGTTAACAGTATTGCCAAACGTTTGTTTACGGTTCGCATAATGTTGGGCTAAACGATTTTAGAAGGAATGAAAAAAGAAAATGATTGTAAATCAAGAGAAACCCCGGGGGATATGTACAAATGTCCTATAAGATGGACTGTCAACGCACGCATGGATAGAATAAAATTGAATTCATAAATTAGATTAACAGTAGGTGATAAAAAATATAAAAGTTTTAAGAAATATATTGTCATGACGCTTACGGAGGACGGGTAGAGAATCATTCTTACGGTAGATCAAAACTTCTGTTAACAAGTTTTCTTTCCGTATTAAATCATGAATTTTACCTCAAAGGAATAATTTTGAAACTTCTCTTTATTAAATCGGAATTACCAGCATCTATTTATTAGGAACATTATCTTTTAGAAATCTTGTCTATGTATCTCCGCCTTATATCACTAGAGAAATAGAGTCCAGCCCGTACAGATAATATAAAAAGGACTTAATATCAACCTATATATATATATATATACATATATATATATATATATATATATATATATATATATATATATATATATATATTAAACATATACTAGTAAATATAAGAGACAGTGAATGCCAATTATGCTTAAGCATGAGCCGTTCTAAACATCGTACTTTGGCTTTAATTTCAGGTGAAAATAAAGACAAAAATTCACCAACATTTGGATATTTTTTTATTAAGTTGGTTCGAAGCATCGATACAATATATATATATATATATATATATATATATATATAGTCACCCACAGGCATATCTGTTTCGCTGCATCACAGCTCATCAGTACACTTAGATACCCGATTGCTTTTAGCCGGAATTGAAACCCGACCGAATTGACATCAGTCGATTCTACCTCTGAGCTATGGGCGCTCGGTAGAAGGAGGCAGATTTTTAGCCTGTGATATACTATTAAACATACGCCAGTAGCTAAGAGTGTTCTAATTCGTTACTGAATCTCCCTCCAACCCTGCAAGTTACTTGTTCACCACTGCTGCAGCCTGGTATTGAACTCACAACTCTTTGGGTCAAGTCAGAGGAACTAACCAACGTCTATATCTACTGGGCCATGGGTAGTAGTGCCTCTTTTGGTAATCAGGAGTAATCTCCCTCTAACCCTGCAACCCTGCAAGTTACTTGTTCGCCAAATAAACTACAAGAAAACTAATTGCCTGGTCATGAGTAAAAAGTAGAAATTTTCGCTAGAAACAAAGAAGAATGTAATGGAAGCTAGGTGATGTCAGTTCTTCAATATAGAAGTGAATGCTCGACAATCTTCTCAAAAATGAAAGAAAGGTTTGAAGAAAGCGAAATGTGTTTCTACAGAAGGATGCTGAGGATACCATGGACCGAACATGTGAGCACCGTTGGGGTTTTGGAGAGAATGGAAACAAAAAGGAAACTAATACTTAACACTAGGAAAAAACAGTTGAAGTTTCTGGGACTTGTTATGAGGAAGGAGGGCTTGGAGAATCAGGTACTCACATTCAGGGGAAAACAACGCGTACCATACTTGAGGGGCTTGAGCAAATGGATGGCAGAGCAGGGTTTCGGTAGAATAACAAAAGAAAGCTTGCTAAGAGCTACTAGGAATAGGGAGATGTGGAAGGTCATGATCACCTATGTCCTGAAGGGACACGGAGCAAAGAAGAAAAAGAAGAAGGAGGAGGAGGGAAATTTAGGAATTGTTTTTCTATGAGGTCAACTACGAGTAATTAGAACCGCGGAAATTGAACCCGCGGATAACTGAAGGACCACTGTATTAGAAATTAAAACAGCTAAGAAACATGTTTATGGACAAATGGAATACTTGATTTATTACGAAGTGAATTTGAAATTAAACTAGATTCAGTTTAAAAGTAATTATCATTTGAATATTATTATAGATTAATAACAATGCGCAGATGATTAGAAAATGGCGAAAATTTGATTTTTAAAAATCATCCCCGATTTTAAAAACCTCATACCGAACATTTGCGGCTCATACTAAACCAATGAAAAAAAAAAACAAAACTAAACAAAAAAAAACAACTGTTATCTTCCCAGCGGGAAAAGAAATCAACGTTTATGAGCTGGATACAAGAAACTCAGAATCAATCCACACAAACGAGATTTGAAATAATAACAAAATTAAAATCTCGTGAAGTATCGCAAAGATACCACCATCTTAATTGGCTCTTCGCGTCAGTGAATGAATAATCGATTATTTCTCGGGAGTTTCTCATATCATAATTGATCAATCGTACTGAATATGTATAAAGGCTTTCCTTAATGACCATTGAATTTAATGAAAATGGAAAGTAAATGATAATTAAATACTTCAAATTAGAAATAATGATTCAAATTGTTCTTTTGTATTTCCGTTCTGCAAATCTTAGATTTGGGGCGCATTTTGCCTATATCTGAATTTTTAATCTTCTTTTCTATTTTAGATTGTTTTAGTCTTTCAAATTACAAAGAAAATAATTTTGAAGTAGTAAGAGATTTAGTATATCAGCGCTGACTGTTGCGCTGACTAGAAAGTAATTAGCATTGTGGGATAGAAGACGTAGCCCGAAAACGAGGCTCGATATATTGAACACATCTTGAGTCTCAAGTACACTCCCAACTCCAAGTGGAACTCAGATATTAAATGCATTTATCATGATGCTGGAAAATTCTATCATTACAAGAATATCTAACAGCTACTGTTTTTACCAGAGTTTGATTACACCCAAAATTTCAGTAACAAGTCCCGGGCCTGACATATATATGGCGCCAGTAATAAAAAATCCAAATGTTTTAAAATTGAATGTAACAAAATTTGGGCCCAATTGGATTATTGGTTTACAAATTACAGTTATTTAAGTAAAGCTAATGTTTGCAAATTTTCAAAGCAATGGGAAAAAACATTAATTTCTTGTGTTTATAAAGCATTGCTTTCTGATTAGAAAAATACTGTTCAAGCAAAGCAATGGCTTAATAAGTGTTATTCGGACTCTGCTTTGTCGGAAACAACGATTAAGAGGTGGTATGCTAACTTTAAACCGGAAAACACCAAACTCATTTTGGCCGATCGTAAATTGAAGTTGCGTGAAATAGCAGAGGAGTTCAATATATCAAAAAGCAGTTTACTCACCATTTTGCATGAATATTTGTCAAAGCTGTGTGGGTGCCGCTTTTGCTCACAGTCGATCAAAACTAACAGCGTGTCGACGATTCAGAGTGTTTTTGCAAATGTTTCAACGCAGCAAGAAGGAGTTTTTGCATAAATATGTGACAAGGAATGAAACATAGATACACCACTTATCCGAAGTCAAACAGGCAGTCAGCTGAGTGGACAGCAGCAAGTGAAAGCCGTCCAAAGCGACCAAAGACGCAAACATCAGCAGGCAAGGTTTTGGCCTACGTATCTTACGATGCGCAAAGTATATATATATATATATATAAATTTACTCGACCAGCAAGTTTAGCAACTAGGTCCCACCCTTTTACTCTGAAACCAATAAAATGTAAACGCAAATCTACATTATAATAGTATAGAATTTTTTTTATAATCATATCGCCCCAAGCAAGGCATATTACTGCCACTGTTTTGCAGGGGTTTACATAGGAGGAAAATTATGAGAAAGAGTGACAGGTTATAGGGGGTATCAGGAAGTGAGTAAGAGAAGAATGAGAATACTGATGAGAGTGGAGTGGACAGAGAAGGGAGCATGAGAGAGAGAGGATGCAGGTTAGTGACATAAAAGATGACTGTTGACTTTGCATTTAAATTATTGGAGATTGTAGCTGTCGGAAAAGCAAGTAAATGGAAAGGAATTCCACAGGCGGAAAGTGCGAGAAAAGAAGCTATTTTGGAAATTCCCTCTTGTCTAATGTCATCGATTGACAACGGTCGTAGATACATGACCCTTTCAAAATGAATAAGATAATTAACTTGTGAGTTTGTGAGTTTGAGTTTTGTTTAACGGCATATCAACCTCCGTGGGTTATTTAATGCCAAGAAGGTAGGGTTTTAAAGTTTTTTTTATATATATAGTGAGAATGTTGATTTAGTCAGATTTTAATGAAAAGTTTTTGTTTTTATTCTTTTTTATTTTAGAAAACTGAAAATGTCTTCTAGTTTTGTATTCAAAAATGTTTTGCTGAGAACAATTTTTCATTTCAATGGTAATAATGTTTTCTTCATGTTTTCTTGTTAGTCATAATTTTCCTTCAAAAGTGTATATTTTTCTACAAAAGTCTATTTTTATGTATATATTTCTAAAGAAGTGTATTTTTATACTTTCATAGTGTTTTGACCCCAGTTTGGGGGGTTAACTATTTGCCCATGGCTGGGACCCTAACAGGTGATATCACTCCGAGTTAGAGAGGATTTGGGAACAACAGAAATTAAGAGGTGGTTTCATGCTCCTCACAACCTCCCAATCAGAGGCCTTGCTGCTGGATGTAGTTTATTGTCATACCCAGGACTAATTAACTAAAACCGGATCTGTCGAATAGTAACCGAACACCGGTAATGATTCTAACAAACAGAAAAAATAAATCCTGTTTCTCTTTCGTTTTTTATACTTGTACAGGGAGCCTCACGAAAATGAACGTCACGTGCACACTTTTTGCTTATTATTGGATAATAAAATTCAATTTTTGTTTGACAGGCTAACTAGCAGATTGTTCTAAAATTGTGCTGTTAAGTATACCAACAAGCGAAATGAGCACTTTTTTCTCACTCGATAAATAAAATGAATTAATTTTATCTACCTTAAGTAATATCTAATTGTTATTCACTCACGCCCCAATAAAACGGGCTTTCCATTTACAATACTGTGGCAGACACATTTTTAGTCAATGTACCAACTGATTTTTTAAAAATTTCACCCTCAGTAAGGCGTTAACGCCACTGATGTGCAGTGGGTTACATAAGAAAGTTGAAGTATGAGGCAGGAGGAAAGTGAAGAGAAAGACGAACCAGCTGCAGAGGATGAAAAAGAAAGAGCAAGAGAGGTATGTGAACACAGGAGTGAAGACAGTTGCGAAGGTAGAGAGAAAGGAAAAGAACAAGATACACGGGGCGATGTAGAAAAGGGTGGAGTAAAATGGATAAGAGATAGGAATTGACTTTTCATTTAAATTCTTGAAGGTTGTAGCCGCCAGGAAAGCAAGTATATGGAAGGGAGTTCCATAGGCGGGAAGCGCGAGAAAAGAAGCTGATGAAATAGAATTGTCATCTGCATTTGGTTGATCTAACTGTAAAAGGGTGAGATCTTGTTGCCAGTCTGTTTGCTCAAGTAAATTCTTGTGGAGGGGGCATGAGTGACCCAAGTTCGTCAGAGCAGAAGTCATGAAAATATTTATAGAAGAGACAGAAGGAAGCCACATCTCGCCAGTGAGAATGTGGCTTGAGTCGAGCTGCCAGGTCAAGACCAATCACATTGCAGATTCTCCTCTGGAGCCTGTCGAGAACACTGATGGTTGTTAATTTTTTATACCCGTCCTTCCGATAATTCTAGCTCTGATTTTAAGCACTAGACAAACGCAGTGCAATTTGGTACACAGCGCAATTTAGTAACAATGCATCATCGTACTCCGACTTATAATATTATTGTCCTGTTAGGTTTGGTGTCGATTGACGGCAATACACTTTCGATTTGTAGCGTTTAGTAATAGAAACTTTATAAACGGAAATAAAAGTCTCTTGTATCATCAATCAGTGTAGTAATAATACCAAACATTGCGACTGTTTATCTCCCTTGATTTGGTATTTTACTTTTAGAGAACGAAAGACAAATTCAATCAAATTAATGGTTGTCAGACAGATGCACTTTGGGAGTCGACCAATATTGTATAGAACTATGATATGCGCTGAATTCTAAGTCCTATCCTTGTAATCTTGCATGATCTATTTGCTCGATTGTTACTAATGTTAAGTACATGGCCGAATTCTCCTCAAACTCAGCCGCAATATGCTTATTACCGATTAGATTCTCACTTAATGTTGCAAATCCAACTTATTTATAATTAAAGGCGACGAGAAATGCAGCAATGACGTATAAGGAGAGGGGCATAGGAGAAGTAGTAGTCGTAAACTAACCAACAACTAATTCCTAAGTTCAGCTTAGGATTATTTAATAAATTTAGCTTAGTTTGACACAGGGGGACAAATATGAAGCACCCAGTGCGGCTCAAATTCACTGTTCAAAAGTATGGTCAACTAGACGAGCTCACTATTTAACCCGCACTGAGTCGCATGAGTTTTTCGATGTTAGTTCTGAAAATTGTTAGAATCTTTTTCACACTTCTTTGCGTTTTCAATTATAGCGTTTTCAATTTCTTACAACGAAAACAACGATATCCTTTTCACGTTATTATTATTATTATTAACTAGTTTAATAGAGGCGTCAAATGACGAATTGTATATAAGTCATGTTGTGATTGTTTTGCACAATATAAAGACTTTATTTTTTTCTAGGTTATCTTCAATACTTCCCAAATCTTAAATAAAACTAAAATATGTAAGAATAGTAAAATTAGCGTTGGTTTCTTACTGAATTCTGTAAATGAAAACAGTTTTAATAAATGAAACTGATGTTTACATACAAACACATATTTAAATATATCTTACTTTAACAATTCTTTTATTCACAGAGTCACATTTTAAGATATCTTTAATACAATATTTCTTATTGAGGCATTGTGCTACGTCTTTAGAATAGTATTTCTCTTATCTCCCTCTATATAAATCTATCTAATCTAAACTTATTTATAAATGGAACTTTGTCTGTGTGTGTGTGTGTCCGTTACCTATAGACTCCGAAACGGCTGACCGATTTTCTTGAAAGTTTACACAGTTGTACTATAAGAGTCTGAGAGTGTTCTCAGCTAGGTTTTGTGTCGAGGTACCCCCGATAAATATCGAAAATCGATAATCGGAAAAATCGGGTTATAGAAGGAGTGGTCCGATTTTAATCAAATTTGATACACTCATAGACAAAGACATAAGAAACGATATTCAGAAGTTTCAAGGTTGTAGTTCTTACAATAGTGCAGAAAATCGATAATATATATATATATATATATATATATATATATATATATAAAAGGCAAAATGTTCGTGTGTGTGTCTGCTTATCTGCCTGTATGTCTGTATTTTTTCAGCCTTTTTATTTTAGTTTTTGCTTCGGGTTTGACTTTAAGTAGGTATAATTGTAGTTCTTAGTCTCAGCCATGATACCATTTACTCAGAGGACTTATTTAGCCTTCAAAATTCAGTTTACGACGAAAAAAACTTATTTGATATCGATACCAGGAAATCAAAATTTGAATTACAACCATTCATTTTTCTTTCAGTCTACGGTTTCGCTTTAACTGGAAATAACTATTGCTTTTTAGTCTTTCGTGCCAACGTCCAAAGAGTCTGAGCTCCAGGTCCATGGATTAGTTTTAAAGCTTTCATTACACTCGAGCAACACCGGGCTATACTGCTAGTATGACATAAACAAGAAAACTTGAATGATAATCAGTAAATAGAGAAACTTAACAATGCCAACTACAAGTTGGTGATACTAAATCAAACCGGTGCAGAAATTTAAATACCTAAGAAAGTGCAATACAGAAATCCGAAGGCGTATTGGCATGGCCAAGCATGAATTCCAGAAGCCGAGTAGAGTATTAAGAGACAAGAAAATTTCACTGGAGACAAAAAAGAGAGTACTGGATTGCTATGTGATATCTGTCGTTAAATATGGCATAGAATGTTGGACAATCTCATCAAAGATGAAAAACAAAACTTGAAGCAACAGAAATGTGGTTCTACAGAAGGATTCTGAGGATTCCATGGACGGTACACGCAATCAACAATAAGATTTTAGAAAAGATATACATAAAAAGGAAACTGATAGTTGACATCAGAATAGAAGAACGTTAAGTATATATTTTACCATTGAGACTTCAGCTAAAGGCACCCGAAAAGACAACAAGGTTTATCTTAACAGAGAAGGAGTATCTCGATGTAGTGTAATGGTTATCAAATTTGTCTCGCTAAAACAATTACGGCCGAATAATGAGTTCGATTCTCACTGGGCGCCCCATAATTTAGGCTTTGTCTTTGTGCCACATCTAAGCTACCCTTAAAAATATTACTAAGGAAATTCGGGGTAGTGTAAAGGTTAGCAAGCTCGTCTCGCTAGAACAATTAAGATTGATTAGTATGTTCGATCCTCACTGTGTGGCCCATACATTTGGCTTTTTACCACATCTAAGCTATGCTTAAAACATCAGCATAGAAGTAGAGTTTTTAGGCGATTGAGAAATGTTTGAAAATCCAAGCAAGATAACCAAAAATTACGATCAGGATTTACAGCAGCGATATTATGATTATTCTTTTCTACGGGTGTGTACGGTAGAGAGGAATGAGGAAAAACGGTCGGCGACTTTTAAAATAACTGTCTTTAAAAGATTTCTTATATCTCCCGGCTTAGTAATAGTTCTGATAAGGATATCTATAGGAAGGCAGTGTGCAGGAATGTGTTCTTTGAGATTAAGAAACGCAGGTTACGATGGCTCGGTCATATCCACATGATGTTGACTGAAAAGGCAACTAAATTGTCTTTGAAGAGAAAGTGAAGCAGGCCTAAAAATCACTAGGCAGTGAGCAATAATAACGGAAATGAAAGAGATATGTCTTTGATGGAGCCAAATATGGTCCAAAGCTCAAGAAAGGGTTCAGGAAAGGTTTAGAATTTCAGCAATATGCTTAATTCACGAGGAGGATGAGAATATAGACTAACGTATGCATTGAATTTATTATGCTTCATACACAAATCTCAAGTAAATATATCATACACTGTTAAAGTTCTTTATACAGAGTTCCTAATAAATAAAATGAGAAATCCAGAAAGATGTAAAACAAAACTGGTGACGACTGATGTGAATTAAAAGTTTAGGCAGTTTTTTTCACATTTCGTCAATCTCCACGTTGGATATTCTTTAAAATGTGCGATAACTTTACGCTCAACATCAGTGTCTTGTTAAGCCATGCGAGAAGGGTTTAACGAGTTAAGTAATTACAAGGATGACACGCAAATTTGTGAAGCGTTCCATAAAGGATGTGCGTTGTGGTGCATTGGATATCGGCTCGGAACGAGAAATCGGGGAGCCGAGTTCGCATTTCAGCTGAATTCATTGCATTCACTTACGCGCAAATACCCTTGGGAAAGGTATAAATCTGACTATTCCTTCCAATTATGGGTTAAATAACAGGACAGATTGGGTTCTATAGCCTTGGTCGGCAACCAGTCTACAGCAGAAAGCAATAGCAACCTACCGTGGGATAATCTTCTGCCCAGTCAGTCATGTCTCTTTCGAGACATGATCTCCCAAGCGTGTATCACGTATGGCACTTGACTGACTGAATTACACAAAGGTCGAATGATTATTCAAAGTCATGGATATTTAACAATACTAATGGTCAACTATTTCTGAAAAAAAAACAAAACAATAATAATAAAATTCCCCTTTTTTTTTCTTTTATTGAGAATCCAGTATATAAGCCAATATTTCATAATAAAATTGATACTAACCAGCCGATACTTCTAATATTTTAAGATATTTTTTATTTAAGCCATCTATCGTATGAATTTCAGCTTATAACTATTTTCATTTTAAATATTTTCAATAATTCATTCAGAAGTGAAAAATTTTATTATGCAACTAAAATGTTTTTATTATATTGTAAATATAGAATTATAATATTATAATTCTTGATATTTATTTTATAGTGTAAAATAACCTTTGGAAAATAAAATCTAACGTAGTGTAACTGTTATTAGTTTGTGAGGTTTTGAATAAATTTATTCAGTTACGTAGATTAAAAATAATAAAATACTTAAGAAAAGCGTGTTTGAAGTAAACGCCAATAGCCGACATATTTGAATGAATGTAATGTGTATAAATTTTTTCGTGACTTAAGCATGCCTCATGATTACGTAACTTTGACACTATGCCTAATCTGTAAAGCGAGCAGCAATCAATTCTCATCTGGAAGTGTTCGCAAGACCTTCATTTGCCTTTGGAGCACCCAGTATGTGAATTGAACAGAACTCCTGTGTTAACGAAGGTCATTGGACCAAGGAGATAAAGAAGATTTTTTTCAATGAGAATATTAGAGAATTCAAAATATTCTCCTTTATTTTAATTCCTTTTCTCTTTATTGTGACTTACAGGTGCTTAATAAAAACTATAGCACTCTCGTTCATAACCAAATATGTGTTGTATTCACTTTTTCTTAGCAATACACAAGGCAATCACTGACTACAGACGAAAATAGCAAATACTTTATCACATTGGTTACAGTTTCCGTGCCAGAATCTGATATAATTTGATAGTTTTTTCTTGTTTTAAGATCCTCCGATTTGGAAAAGTCAGCTTTCATGTACTTGTGAAACAGTTTATAACATCAGTTCTATAAAAATCGAAGATAAATTATTTGATAAATACTTGTGCCTATTCGTGAAATATCTCAGATTATGAACATAAAATTTCAACGCTCAGTCTAACTGTAACTAATGTTAATCAAGATGAAAACAGCCTTCACAAAGATGGTTAGTAGTCATATTCTTTTACTCTGCACCGTATCCCATTTAGATATGGGTGATCAGAGCTCTCCCCAACTTCTAGTACTTTGTAGTTCTCATATTTTTAATATCTTTCTCACTACCTGTCCTATCATCTATTTACACAATACTTAAATTATGAGGTCCTGGGCATGACGGTAAACTGCATCTGGCAGTAG
The DNA here is from genome assembly GCA_037127315.1 of Ascarosepion bandense. NCBI lineage: Eukaryota > Metazoa > Mollusca > Cephalopoda > Sepiida > Sepiidae > Ascarosepion > Ascarosepion bandense. The sequence goes on from JBBBDQ010001707.1 coordinate 1,815,175, forward strand.
GACCTACGATTGGGAGGTTGCAAGGAACATGGAACCACCTCTTAATTGCTGTTGTTATCAGGTCCACCCTGACCCGGAGTGGTAGCACCTGTTAGGATCCCAGCTATGGACAAATAGTTAATTCCCAAACTGGGATCAAAACACCATGAAAGTATAAAAATAGACTTTTATTGAAATATATACATAAAAATAAACTTTGTAGAAAAATATACATTTTTGAAAAGAAAATATTACCAACAATACATTTTTGAAGAAAAGATTATTATCATAACACATTTTTGAAAGCAAACATTCTAAGCAAAACATTCTTGAATACAAAACTAGAAGATACTTTTAGTTTTCTAAAAAAACAAAAAAAAGAATAAGAACAAAAATTGCATTAAAATCTAACTAAATCAACTTTTTTACAATAACCGAACATTAAAAAAAAACAATCTTAAAACTCCACCTTTTTGGCATTAGATAACCCACGGAGGTTGATATGGCGTTAAACAAAACTCAAACTCAAACTTAAATTAAGTTGACCTCTGTTTCATTTTGTTCCCTTTATCTTTAATATGTCTTATCAATGTCAAATTTTGCTAGGCTACTTTTCTTATTATTTATCTTATTAATTTTCAACTGTATCTTTCAGATCATAAGTTATATTCCTCTTTTTATTTTTGTTAAATGTTCATTAAAATATGCTCGTTTCTCACACGCTACGCCTATAGATATGCACATATCTATTTGACAAGTATTTTCATGGCAAATGCTCTGACGGGTTTTTTCCTTTGTTCCTCGACCACATGTATTTAGTTGTGCCACTAAACTGACATCAAGGCCCCACCCTTTTACCGTCGAAATAGCGAAATGTAACCATCTTTTCTACTTTAATAGTTTCTTTTCTCGCACTTCGCGTTTTTTTTTTTTTTTTGGTACTCACTTCCATTTGCTCGCTTTCATGGTAGATAAAATGTCCAAAGGTTTGAATGCAACGTCAGTTGCCATCTTTTATCTACTTGATTCTCATCCATCTCTTATCTTTTCTTCAACATCACAATAGCTACAATCTCCAACGGTTTGAATGCAACGTCAGTTGCCATCTTTTATCTACTTGATTCCTATCCATCTCTTTTCTTCAACGTCCCAATAACTACAATCTCCAAAGAATTGAATGACACATCAACCGCCATCTTTTATCTACTTGATTCCCATCAATCTCTTATCATTTCTTCGACATCCCCTGTGCTTTTTATTCTCTCACTGTAACCCCTTGCGTACCAGTTTCTACCTTGCTTGGGGTGAAATGATTAAAAAAAATTAGTATTTTCAGCATCCATTTATAAAAGCGCATCTCTTTTCCCGCAAGCCTCTTCATCTTTGAGAAAATAGACAATATTATAAAAATTATTAAAAAATTTTTAAACTAATGTTTCCGATTTTTCTTCAGGTTTTCTCTACGATTATTTTTTTTATAATCATTTCGCCCCAAGCAAGGCATATTACTGCCACTGTTTTGCAGGGGGTTACATAGGATAAATGTTATGAGAAAGAGTGACAGGTTATAGGGGGTGTCAGTAAGTGGGTAAGAGAAGGATGAGAATGCTGATGAGAGTTGAGTTGAAGGAGAAGGGAGCATGAGAGAGAGGATGCAAGTTAGTGAGATAGGAGTTGACTATTGATTTCACATTTAAATTTTTTGGAAATTGTAGCTGCCGGGAAAGCAAGTAAATGGAAGGGAATTCCACAGGCGGGAAGTGCGAGAAAAGAAGCTGATGGAGTAGAATCTGCGTTTACAATTTATTGGTTTCACAGTAAAAGGGTGAGACTTAGTTGCTAATCTTGTTGCTCGAGTAAATTTATAGATAGGAGGCACCAGTGAACTAAGTTAATCGGAGCAGAAGCCGTGGATGTATTTGTAGAAAAGACACAAGGAGGCCACATTTCGTCGGTGAGAAAGTGATTGTATCTGAGTTGCCAAATCGGGATCGATCACATTACAGTTTCTCCGTTGGATTTTGTCAAGGACCGCTAGGGGGAGAGGGACCCGAACAGATATGGCAGCAGTATTCAATGCACGGGCGGATGTCTTATTAAACATCACATTTGTGTTATTCTTTGCTGGCGATTTCAAATCCTCACCTCAAAAAGAATTTATTAGATTGTATCATTATTCAGAGTGACTTCAAATTTATTGCAGTCATGATGGGCGAAAATCGGGTGATATTATCGTTTGCTTTTACCCTAAGTTATAAAAATATCAGTCATATAAAAATGTCAACGAAAATACAAGAGGCAAAATATCGGACTTTGTACAATACGGGTGGAATGAAAGATTCATCGTTGGAAGTCTATTGTATGTGGAATTAGTGGAAGTTTTATTTCTGTGCGAGTTTCAAATTGGTGACAGCACTAACAAAAAGAAGTATCTTTTTGGCATTAGGAGGAGAAATTGAAAACAAAACGAAGCGACGCTCCAGAGATAAAATGTTTCATAATAAGCCTCGAGGAAGATAGACGAACGTCATCATAAAGAACTAGTTGAAAGAAAAGATGTAAGACAAAGGCAGAGATCTTTCAGCAATTCTTGGAGTGTCTGATCATTTCGCTACGATAGGCCAAGTTAAAAAGAAATTACTAGAGAGATTCTACAAACAACTAGCAGAACATTGGAAGCAATATCATTCAAAGATTAGCGCAACATTTGCTGCAATAATAAAGACCAAATATCGATGGATTATAAATTATTTGCGATAACTATATGTGCGTGAGTGGTACAGTGAGAATCGGCTAGGAATGCAAAAGCGGAAAGCAGGGTTCGATTTCTGGCTGAATTCGTTGCATTCACATACGCACAAAAAATCTTGGGAAATGTATTAATCCGTCTCTTCTCCCTCTAGCTATGGGTTAAATCTACCATCCGCCCGTGCACTGAGTATTGCTGACATATATGGTCGAGTGCTCCTGCTATTACTTAGGTGTCCTCGACCGAATCTGTAATGTGATCGATCCCGACTTGGCAGCTACGATACAGTCACTTTCTCACCGACGCGGTGTGGCTTCTCTGTGTTTCTTCTACAAATACTTTCACGGCTTCTGCTCTGATGAACTTAGCACACTGTTATCCCCTATATATAAATTTCCTCGAGCTACAATATTAGCAACTAGGTCCCACCCTTTTACTGTGAAACCAATAAATTGTAAACGCAAATTCTACTCCATCAGCTTTTTTCTTGCACTTCACACCTGTGGAATTCTCTTCCGCATACTTGCTTTCCCGACAGTTACAATATCCAAGAATTTAAATGTAAAGTCAATAGTCATCTCCTATCTCACTAACTTACATCCTCTCTCTCATACCTTTTTCTTCGTCCACCCCACTCTCATCAGTATTCTCTTCCTTCTCCTACTCTCTTCCTGACACCCCCTGCAACCTCTCACTCTCCATAACATTCCTCCTATGTAACCCCCTGCACAACAGTGGCAGTAAAATGCCTTGCTTGGGGCAACATGATTATTAAAAAAAATGAGAAATTAGTTGCTATAGGCTTGGTTGGTAATCAGTCTGCTGCATAAAGTAATAGTGACCTACTGCAAGAAAGTCATGCCCAGCCAGTCATTTCTCTTTCGAGACATGATCGCCCAAGCGTGTATCACGTATCACTTAAGTGACTGACTGATAATGTGCTTTGTCCTTTCACGAGCTAGGCGATCATGGCCTTCCACGTCTCCCTATTCCTGGTCGCTCTTAGCACGCTTTCTCCTGTAACATCTCACAACCCTTGTTCTGTCAACCACCTGCTCAGGCCTTTCAAATATGTTATCCGCTGCTTTCCTCTGTCTCTTTTTTCCTCTATCTGGCCTGTTAGTATCAGATTCTCTAAGCCCTCCTTCCTCATTGCATGTCCCAGGATCTTCATTAATTTCCTTTTCGTTTCCATTCTTTCCAACACCTCAGCATTGCTCACATGCTTGGTCCATGATATCAACAGCATCCTTCATCTTTGATGATATTGCCCAACATTCACTGTCATATTGAAGAACTGACATCACATAGCAATCCAGTACTCTCTTGTTTGTTTCTAGTAAAAGTTTCCTCTGTCTTAATACTTTACTCAGCTTCTGGAACGCGTCATTCTTCATGTCAATTCACCTTCGGATCTCTGTGTAGCACTTTCCGTCTTCTGTTAGAATACTTCCCAGGTATTTAAATTTTTGTACCTGCCTGATTTTCGTATCCCCCACCTGTATTTGGCACTTTGGGTTGCTCTTTTTACTGATGACCATGTATTCAATTTTCTTGCAGTTTATTTGTAGTCTTTTTTATCACTCTCTTCAGATACCTTCTGTAGGAGGTCTTGTAGTTTACTTTCCGTGTCTGCATTCAGCACTGTATCATCTGCGTACCTTATGTTGTCCAAATTGTGGCCTCCAATAACAAATCCTGGCATAATATCTAGGGTTGTCAAAATAGTCTCGCTGTATAAGTTGAATAGATCCGGTGAAAGACACATCCTTGTCTTATGTCCTTTTCTATCTTTGTAAATCTGTTGAATTCATTACCTGTCCGTATGCAGGCAGTTTGCTGCCAGTAGAGATTCTTAATTACTCTAATGTCTTTCCGAAATATGTCGAAGTTGCTGAGCATCTTCATCAAGTCTTTGTAGCGTATTTTGTCGAACGCCTTCGTATAATCGATAAAACATAGGTACAAATCTTTCTTCATTTGTATTGCTTTTTCGGAGAGCATCCTATTCATAAATATGGCGTTCCTTAAAAAGAATGTTGTTTTGTTTTGTGACTTGCTTTTACTTGTTAATATCCAAGAATTCATGATATAGAACCGCATATTTACAAGAACTTCATATTTACAAAAGCAGCATATATAGAAAAACCTTTCATTCACAAAAACCTCATCTTTACAAGAACCTCATATTTACAAGAACTGCATATTTACAGAAATCTCATAATTTCAAGGACTGCCTATTTACAAGAATCACATATTCCCAAGAACCGCATATTTACAAGAACAAGCGAAGAAAAGTGACAATCTTAAATAAAAGCCTTGTAATGAAAAGATGTTTAAGATGTCTTAGGCAACATAAATGATAATGATATGTATTAAAAATAACTTCAAATGTTGAACCACTAAGAAAGGTCGAACTAACGAGAATATTAATAATTTGCGAGTCGGCATAGTGTTACTGACATTTACTATGATTAGCAGAGTCTAACATAAGATTACCAGTTATGCGATCCCAATCAAAAGATATTAGCTAATTCCGAAAAATATCATCGGAAATGTTTATTGCTTTATTATTCGTATTTCACTCAAATATTGATAAACTTCGAATGTGTGTAGATGTGTTTTAGAACCACTTCCATTGAAATGCATGAACAAAGATTTTTTGCGTATGTAGGCGTGAGGCTTCAAAATCACGCTTCGATTGGCATACATGCGACGCATGCGCAGAGATCTTTTTAAATGCTACCACAAACATATTCAGTGATTCAGTGATCAGTAATTTACAACCTTTAAGTTTGAGTCTTTGATTTTCTACATTCGATCTTTTCAGGATAATTCAATGGCCGTTACTTACGCAAACAAGGCACGCTAATTAACAACGCCAACCGATACTAAACAGTACGATTTCCATTTTTTTTTTCATTTTTTCAATCGTTCTTGATCTATGAGCACAACTATAGCCATATTTCGCAATTTCTTTACTGCCACGTTTTGTATTGACATTAGATATATATATATATATATATTTACTGTATTTAAAGTCGTCGTTGCAAATATCTTTGTGTAAGAATATATAGTTAGACTGTAAGATCATGATATATACCGTCAAGAAATGTAAATCACAATATTATTATTATAGCGTATATAAGATAATTTTATTTTCTCCAATACTTTATACCAAAATATATTTCATGTACATCTCATAAGACTATGATTCAATTATTATTATTATTATTATTATTATTATTATTATTATGTTGTCAATTTTTTATCATAAACTTATTTTTACTATGGTCGCACTACCTACCAAGTCAGCAGGAAAACCTAAGGCAGGTTGTGATGTGTTGTTATGGATTCATTTCATGTTTTTTTCCTATCTTACTATCATCCCCAGCGTTACAAAAGGAAACGTTTTCCTTAGTGTGTGGGCTGTACTTAACAAGACAAGTTTTTGTATATCTCTTAAGCTGGGGTTTCCAGGGATTCTTTCAATGTGTTGTTTCGTTCCATCGTTTTCATTCCAAGTGCACCTACTATCACTGGCACGATTCTTGTTTTCTATTTCCACATTTTTTCTATTTCAATTTCCAGGTTTTTCTTTCAGGTTTTTAACAATAATATCCGGCCTATTAGTTTCAATTATTCTGTCTGTGTAGATGGTGTAATCCCATAGAATGTTGACATCTTCTATTTCTGTAAACGATGCTGGGTGATGTTCATACCAGTGTTTGTTTACAGTTTTCCATAGTGTTTGCACATTGTCCAATGTAAATATTGCCACACTCCATCGTGATAATTTTTATATTCATTTGGGGCAAGTACAGAACATCATGAGATTAGATGGTCTATTGTTTCTTGGTGTTTATCACAGAACTTGCATTTTGGATCCACATTACTATGTATAGTATTTGCCTGAAAGTTTCTCGTGAAAAGACTTTGGTCTTGCACTGCAAGAATAAAGCCTTCAGTTTCAGACTTTAATCCAGATGCACGTAACCATCGATGGGTATTAACTTTATCAACATTGGATTTATTAGAACGTTCTGGATATTGGCCATGCAGAGGTTAGTCTTGCCAGTGTTGTTTCGTCTGTTCAAGAGCTTTATCCTTGGCTTTCATTTTCATATTTTTTGACGCAATAGTTGGTTCTTGGATTCTGTTTTGCTTTTCTACAGAATCAACTAAATGTAAATCTTGTTTGCATTTACTGCCTTCTTTTATTATTGAATATTTTTTCTTTCTGTTTTCATGTTGTTTGACTAATTGTATCATTCAGTCCTTTGTTGTTTCTATGTATGTTAGTCAGCCAATAGTTGCTGTCTTGTTGTCTTATTCTAGCTGAATAAAAACCGCTTCCACCTTCTTTACGGGGTATATATTGACGGTATACATCAGCCTTTGGGTGATGCATCTTATGCTTAGAAAGAAGCTTTCTTGTTTTAGAATCCATTCGCCTGATGTCGTTTAGAGTCCAGTTTAAGATGTTGAAACTATATTGGACAACTGGGATGGCAAGGCTATTAATGGCCATAATTCTGTTCTGAGAATTCAATTCAGTTTTTAATATCAGTCTTAGCACTATTTCTTTCATTTTTTTATGGTTAATTTTTTCACTCTCACTTACACCTAGGTATTTATAAGCTTCTTCTGGCTGTAAACCTTTTATTGTTACAAGCTAATTAAGGATGTTTGTTGTATCGATCCACGTAAAGCTGTAACTTTAGCACATTTATTCAACTTGAATTTAATTCCAGTGTCTTCGCTGAAGCATTTTCCAGTTTGCAAAAGACCTTCCAGCTCATTATCATTCTTAGCATACAACTTTAAGTCATCCATGTAAAATAGATGGCTTATTTTCTTTTGAGCTATTTTGTAACCACATTCTGTCTTGTTAAGTTGACTGGTTTATGCTATTAATGATATGCAAAATAGTAAGGGAGAGTCACCTTGAAATATATCTCTTTTGATGTTTATTTCACCAGACTTATAGGTTACATTTATATGATTGAGGTACATAGTTGTTTTCCATATCGACATACATTGTTTGATGAAATTGATGATGACGAGTGATACCTTGTAGGTATTTTAAGCCTTTAAGATCCAGGAATGTTGTACACTACCGAATGCCTTACGATATCTATCCAGGTCGTACTAAGATTTTTCTTTAAATTGTAGCAGTTTTCCAGGATCATTCTGTTAATATGTAATTGGTCTTTACATCCGTAACAGCCACGTTTGCACCCTTTTTGTTCAAGCGTTAGTGTGCCATTTCTTTCCAAGAAGAAATATGTCTGTTTTGTTAAAATAGATGTTAATAGTTTGCATGTTGTCGGAAGGCATGTAATTGGTATGTAGTTTTTCGGGGTTTTTGTGTCACTATTTTTGAGTAGAAGTGCAGGAATTTTAGTGGGATCGTTAACCATTTCTTGAAGTTTTTGTCTAGTTATTTATGTGCTGTATTCAAATAATATAGCCAAAAGTTAGGAATTTTATCTATTCCTGGAAATTTTCAATTGTGTGCTTTTTTCGGTGCACATTTAGCATCCTCTTCTGTGATTCCAGTCCATGTCTATTCTGTTTATTTTTCATTTGCGCTATGTCTTGCGCAATCCAGTCTACTTCTTTGTCATGTTATTTAGGGCAAGGCCATATTTTTTCCCAAAACTGGATAACTTCTTCCATTTTTTGGAGGGGGACGGTCACTTCAATTCTTTTTTTCCCTGTAAAATTTCTTTGCATCGGTTTGAAAAAATCTTGTTTTGTCTGTAGAATCTTGATCTTTTCTCATAGCGTCTTATTCTTTGAGCCTTCAGTTGTATTGTTTGCTTTATTTTTTCTTAGTTGATAGGACTTCATTTTCATTTCTAATGTTGTATTTTCTTTCGACTCTTCTGCCTTTTCTAGTTCTTACATTTATTCCTCTTGTCAGTTCATCGAGTACTGATTGGTCACTTCTGAGTTGTTCGATTACTTTTTCTATTTTTATTTTCCAAGATGGATCTTCATATCTGCGAGACTGCTTTGTTTTTAATTTGATGTTCAATATTTTGTTGCTGCTATTACTGATGCATATATTGCTTCATTGAGATTTATATGAGTGTCTTCTTCATCCAAAATTAATTAGAATGCTGCATCGTAGAGCTTAATAGCTTCGAGGTTATGCTTTGTTGGTTGTAATTTTGGGAGTTGTTCTCGTTCCTCCATTGCAATATTTTGTACTTGACTTATATGGTTCTTGATTTCTTCCTTGGCTTCTTGTATACTGTTCTTGTTTTCCGTAAAATATTTCTGTTCAATGTGTTTGGAACTCGTTTTATTGCCATCTTGTAACTGACTCAGGTCACACCTTTCTAGCACTTCTAAACTTACAGCATTATCTTCACAGTGATTTGTGTGTATCACGGTTTCTACATTATGACCTGTGGCTTGTTTGATGTTAATATTTTTTTATTTCTGATTCTGGTTCCCTTTCATATTTTGTTGATTCTCATTTTCTGGTTGCAATTCTTTTTATCTCATTAATTTCAGCCTCTGTCAATCGGTTATTTCGCATGATGTATCTTCGTACATTGGCTAATTTATTTTCGTCAATGTACTTTTTATTTGTTTGTCCAACCTTTTTTTGCCAAATGCCATATATTTGGCGAGTGATGTTTCTTTTTAGGTTTGAGTAACTTTGTACTCCTCACGAGACCATTTTATTTTATTTTCCTTTAAATATACGGTTATAGATCTAGCTGGAGAATTTTCAGGGCCATCATTAGCGTTATCCTGGTTGTGGGGACCTGAAGATTCATTCTTTGTGTAGGAGTTTGTTCCTATGGCAGATTTTTCAACCTCAGGTAGGTTCTTTCCTAAAGGACGGGCTCCCTGTTTATCCACTGGAAAAGTCATACTGTACTTTTTATTTCTATTTGTAATCCTTATATTTTCCCACGAGTGACGCACAGGTCCAAAAGTCCACCCAAATTGCCCGGCACGTTGGGTAACAGTCTTTTACAAACAGGGTCCCGAAGCCTGTAGGGGGTCGTTTGTGACCTCATAACGCAGTAGCCATTCACTCCTCGGCTCAATTAACACCTTGAATGGCGGTTTGTTGTTCAGAGTTTTCCTTCTCTTGAATGGGTTGCCAAGCTGACAGCTGACAGAGACGCGATTGAAATTCAAAGAGAAAGAAGCAGGTTTAAAAAAAAACTTGGGCGTAGCAGCCGCTCAATAAAAAAAAACATCACTACACTGTGTTTTGTTAAAAAATTGTTGCTACTATCACTAGCCTTGTAAGAAAAATAATTATTAAGAAGAAAAAAAAATTAATGGAAAAGAAAAAGTTGACATCCGTTTAAGTTTATTAGTGAAGTGAGATTTAATATAAAAATATTAATTTGTTCGTCCACTGTATATTCAGTTATATTTTCATTAAAGTCGTCGAAAATAGTGTTATCAAAATAAAATAAATTAAATAAGCTATTCTTATTGCGTGAGTTGTACTTGTAAGTAAAATCTTTTGTGCTTCTCTAAGGCATTTTTGTATTTTTAAGGGATTTATTATTATTATTATTAACAAAGTGACAGTGAAGTGCAAATATACCCCTAATGATACCAAATGTAATGAGGGTATACAAAGTATTAATTGATTATTGTCAGACAGTTAACAATCTGGTACTGAATGGGATATTTTTGTAGCCTATCTCAATTCATCAAAAGAAAACATTAAAAATTCATCAAATCATTTAAGAGAAACATTGGTGCGCTTCGTACAACATCTTGACCTATTATTATTATTATTATTATTATTATTATTATTAATATTATAATATCTTGTCATTATCAATATTATTTCATCGTAACTTTTGTCGCAGATATTCTAATATTTCATACATTGGTGTTCTTACAGTTTTTAGGTATTTGAAACTGAGCCTTGAAAGCTTTAAATCTGCTCGATGAATTCGAAAAGAGCGAGGAAATAAAGGAATGCCTGCCTGTCTGGCAAAAATGTTGTGTGAATAAGGACTTATTTCTTGAAATAAAGCCTTGAATTTAACAACCATAAGTTTCCTTACATGGCTTTAAAAATCAAGGCAGCAGAAAATTCGGTGTCCAATACTCATAATTTGAAAGGCGCTGGAACACTTCTTAACTTTCTGAAGAAGATCGAATTGATAAGGATTTTACGAGCGAGTTACAAAAGCAAAACCTTTCTAGAAAATATATCAAAATACTCGCTCAAATATTTTGTATTAGTCGAACGATTACTAGAATTCAGATATTTGATCGGATGAAGGAAAACTTGAACATTTCTGACATAAACAACAATAGAGAGAAAAAGTGAAGCAATTTTGATGGACACAGCATTTTAGTTATCTTAAATAAGTATATACCGGAAAGATCAATAGCACTGACGAGGAAATATCTGATAAATTCGCTAAAAATATTGCCCATTCGTTCGAAACATCTTTTACCCTATGCTATTTAGTTTAGACGAATCACCTTTCAAAAAACAGCAATTCGAAATACCGACAACCATTTCAGATTTAGGCTAATGGAAACGCTTTCTCGAATTCATTCAAACATTACTGGCATGAATTTGCTTTCCACAAACTGAAACTATTGAATTTGAATAACTTAGAATGATTCATCACAGAAGAATGGTCAAAAAACAAGTCGGGATATTTAGAATTTTTAATGAAAAAAAACAAACAAACAAACTGTCTATTAGTTGCGGTAAGGAAAAGAACCTTTGACAAATGTTTGCTCAAGGCCCGAATATTTGTTATTCCATTCATTACAGTAACTTATTGATAATTATTGAAATGAAATAATAGGATTAAATCTCGAAAAATTATTATGAATAATTTAATATATAATTTTACTAACGTTAACTGAATACACAAATGACAATTCTGAAAACAAGGAACATAGTTTGAACACATTTACGAAAAATTGATATTGACTAAACATGTACACAACAGTTGTAAACACAACCAATATTAATTGGCTATTTAATGAAAATGAGAAGTTTCATTGCTGAAAAAGAGATAATGCGTATCCATCAACGGAGAATCTGTAATGTTATAAGATCCCGATTTGGCAGCAAGGATACAGTTGCTTTCTCACCGACGTAGTGTGGCTTCCCTGTGTTTCTTCTACAAATACTTTCACGGCTTCTGCTCCGATGAACTTAGCTCACTGGTACCCCCTATATATGAATTTCCTCGAGCCACAAGATTAGTAACTATGTCCCACCCTTTTACTGTGAAACAAATAAAGTGTAAACGCAAATTCTACTCCACTAGCTTCTTTTCTCGCACTTCCCGCCTGTGGAATTCTCTTCCGCATACTTGCTTTCCTGACAGCTACAATCTTCAAGAATTCAAATGTAAAGTCAATAGTCATCTCCTGTCTCACTATTTTACATCTTCTTTCTCATGCTTTTTTTCTCCGTCCACCCCACTCATCAGTATTCTCTACCGTTTCATACCCTTTTCCTGACACTCTCTGTGACCTGGCACACTTTCTCATAACTTTTCTCCTATGTAACCCCCTGCACAACAGTGGCAGTAAAATGCTTTGCTTGGGGCGATATGATTATAAAAGAAATTTTCTATACTATTATAATGTGGATGTAAAGTGGGGGATCAATTTTAAATTACAATCAAAATATAAACTGATCCCTTACTTTATGACCACATTTACCCTTCTCTTACCCACTTCCTAACACTTTCTGTAACCTGTCACTCTTTCTCATAACTTTTCTCCTATGTAAACCCCTGCAAAACAGTGGCAGTAAAATGCTTTGCTTGGGGCGAGGTGATTATAAAAAAAATTCTATTCCATGTTAATGTGGTTATAAAATGGGGGAACAATTCTACATTACAATCAAAATATAAACTGATCCCTTACTTTATGACCACATTTACCCTTCTCTTACCCACTTCCTAACATTTTCTGTAACCTGTCACTCTTTCTCATAACTTTTCTCCTATGTAAACCCCTGCAAAACTGGCAGTAAAATGCCTTGCTTCGGGCGATATGATTATAAAAACCAAAAGTCAGGTCCTATCTTAACGAAACGCTTCCAAAATTGAGCGAAAATTTAGTTTTGAGTGGCCACTGAATTTAGCAAATTTAACATAACTTGATTAATTCTTGTGAATGTAAATTAGATCCAAATTTTAGACCACAAAATCTAATAGGCTTACAGAATTGCAGATCGAAGAAGAACATTTGTGTAATGACTACAGAATCAGTAACAAATATATTTAACAGTCTCTCTCCCTCTTTCTTTTTCTCTCACGTTTTGATGAGGAGAGAGGAGACGTTAAACCATAAAACAAAATGACATAATAAGCACTTCGAATAACGTGTCATTCTAATCATGAATATTATAATCATTTCTTGAGAAAAACTTATTATAACTGCTATCCTTAATGTGCTAGTAATGGCGACATCTAATAATAAGTCTTGTACATATTTTATGAGAGCACAAGACGGATAGATCGACAGGGACAGAATGAGATAGATATTAAGAGAAATATTACATATATTCGACATTTCATCTTAACTTTTAAACTAAATAATCAAAGTTTTGATAGATAGATAGATAGATAGATAGATAGATAGATAGATAGATAGATAGATAGATAGATAGATATGAACAGACTAGATAGATAGATAGATAGATAGATAGATAGATAGATAGATAGATAGATAGATATGAACAGACTGAGATAGATAGATAGATAGATAGATAGATAGATAGATAGATAGATAGATAGATAGATAGATTAGATAGATAGATAGATAGATAGATAGATATGAATAGATTAGATAGATAGAATAGATAGATAGATAGATAGATTAGATAGATATGATAGATAGATAGATAGATAGATAGATAGATAGATAGATATGAACAGACTTAGATAGATAGATAGATAGATAGATAGATATGAACACACTGAGATAGATAGATAGATAGATAGATAGATAGATAGATATGAACAGACTGAGATAGATAGATAGATAGATAGATATGAACAGACTTAGATAGATAGATAGATAGATAGATAGATAGATAGATAGATAGATATGAACAGACTTAGATAGATAGATAGATAGATAGATAGATAGATAGATAGATAGATATGAATAAACTGAGATAGATAGATAGATAGATAGATAGATAGATAGATAGATAGATAGATAGATATGAATAAACTGAGATAGATAGATAGATAGATAGATAGATAGATAGATAGATAGACAGACAGACAGATAGATATGAATAAACTGAGATAAATATGAAGATAAGATAGATAGATAGATAGATAGATAGATAGATAGATAGATAGATAGATAGACAGACAGACAGACAGACAGGCCGCATTTGTTAAAACTTTGATCATTTAGTTTAAAAGTGAAGATAAAACGTCGGTTCGGTCCCATTCTTTTCAACTGTTGATTCTGTCTAATGTTTTGCTCTTTCTTTTAATTTCAGGACAGACTCATTCGAGATCAACAAATTACTGAGTGGCGATAAGAAAATCAATCAGGCGATGAAATTAAATGATCGAACGTAAAGCCGGTTGTGACGACAGTCAAGTCAAATTTGGTCAATAATGAATCAAATGATGTGGTATTTTGCACAATTCTTTTGAAAACAGAAGAGTCATAAAAAACTACATGCTAACTCATAAAACAACAGTTACGAACTCATGTTTGTGAATGTTTGCCTTTTCCCTTAACACACACACACACACACACACACACACACACACACACACACACACACACACATATATATATATATAGTTATGTATATAGAAGTCTTAATACTGATTTAAGTATATCTCAGCGTGCTCACTACCGAAGTATAGCATATAATAATAATAATAATAATAATAATAATAATAATAAAAATAATAATAAAAATAATAATAAAAAATAATAATAAAAATAATAATAAAAACCAGAAGGAGAAAACTTGTCTATTAATTGATATGGCTTGTCCAGCGGATTGTAACATAGCAATCAAGGAATTTGAAAAACTGTCAAAATATAAAGACCTGGAAATTGAAATAGAAAAAATGTGGAAATTGAAAACAAGAGTTGTGCCAGTGATAGTAGGTGCACTTGGAATGATAAAAAATGGAACAAAACAACACATTGAAAGAATCCCTGGAAACCCCAGCTTAAGAGATATACAAAAAATTGTATTATTAAGTACAGCCCACACACTAAGGAAAACGTTATCTATGTAATGCTGGGGATGATAGGGAGGATAGAAAAACATGAAATGGAGTCATAACAACACGCCACTACCTGCCTTAGGTCTCCCCGCAGACTTGGTTGGTAGTGAGACCAATGCAGAAATCTAAATATGATGAAAAATGACATAATAATAATAATAATCGATGGTTACGTGCATCTGGATTAAAGTCTGAAACTGAAGGCTTTATTCTTGCAGCACAAGACCAAAGTCTTTTCACGAGAAACTTTCAGGCAAATATTATGCATAATAATATGGATCCAAAATTCAGGTTTTGTGATAAACACCAAGAAACAATAGACCACCTAATCTCAGGCTGTTCTGTGCTTGCCCCAAATGAATATAAAAATCGCCACGATAGAGTTGGGCAATATTTACATTGGACAATGTGCAAACATTATGGAAAAGCTGTAAACAAACACTGGTATGAACATCACCCAGCACCGGTTACAGAAATAGAAGATGTAACCATTCTATGGGATTACACCATCTACACAGACAGAAAAATTGAAGCAAACAGGCCAGACATTATTGTTAAAAACCAGAAGGAGAAAACTTGTCTATTAATTGATATGGCTTGTCCAGCGGATTGTAACATAGCAATCAAGGAATTTGAAAAACTGTCAAAATATAAAGACCTGGAAATTGAAATAGAAAAAATGTGGAAATTGAAAACAAGAGTTGTGCCAGTGATAGTAGGTGCACTTGGAATGATAAAAAATGGAACAAAACAACACATTGAAAGAATCCCTGGAAACCGCAGCTTAAGAGATACAAAAAATTGTCTTATTAAGTACAGCCCACACACTAAGGAAAACTTTATCTATGTAATGCTGGGGATGATAGGGAAGATAGAAAAACATGAAATGGAGCCATAACAACACGCCACTACCTGCCTTAGGTCTCCCCGCAGATTTGGTTGGTAGTGAGACCAAAGCAGAAATCGAAATATGATTAAAAATGACATAATAATAATAATAATAGCATGCTGCAACTCACTAGCTATAAAGTTTTGGTGTTTAATACCCCAACATCAGTGAAATGTGGTGAATTTACTTGGTTATATTTATATAGATGTGGCTATTTAAAAAAAATTAAACTAAAAATAAAAAAGTCCGTCAAAATAGATTTATATAGTGAGGTTTATCATATATATATATATATATATATATATATATATATGATATAGTTTTAAGATATGCTATATTTGTGGGATAAAATGCTCAATATTAGGGCTACAGTGTATGTAAATAAAAAGTGGGCATTAAAGTCAACACCCAGACACGACAGTCAGTTTTATTCTTACACGCAATCGTCAAGTTTCAATATTATATATATATATATATATATATATATATATCGTCATCCGCAGACAGATCTGTTTCGGTGTATTACAGCTCATCAGTATGGTTAGACAGCCGATTGCCTTTTTATCCAGGATTGAAACCCAACCGAATTAGCGTCAGTCGGCGATTCTATCTCTCAGCTACGGGCGCTCGGGAGAAGAAGGTAGACTTTTTAGCGTGTATATTATCATTATACACGATATATATATATATATATATATATATATATCGTGTATAATATATATATATGTGTGTGTGTGTGTATATATATATATATATATATATATATATATATCCATATATATATATATATATACACACACACACACACACACACACACATATATATATATATATATATATATAATTATTTGGTATTTAATAAACCTAATTATGCTATTATCATTAAGGAAGCTTATTATGCAAATGTTTCAAATAGCATTAGGATATTGGTCTTAATCTGTGCTGGAAACCTAAAGCCAGACATCTGAGAGAAATGTGCAACTATCTCGACCTCAGGACAGAGTTTCACCAACATGTCGCTGTTTAGATTTTTCTTTTAATTGTAGTGGACATGTTAATCTGATTCACTTCCGTCTGTATAAGTTTCTTTGTACAGGTTCAGCTATTTTCAGTTTTACTGTAAATTATTCCAGTTGAATGACCTCCAGCCATCTTCTTGAAATTATCGTCAGTAACGTTATAAAAGGCCAACATTGCTACAAAATATCTTCCTTGTGACCATCGAGTATTATTGCATGACATATGCAACTGATGGTTGCGGAAAGGCAAATCTGTTGGCGAACATCAATTCTGACACGTATTTTCGCGCTTATCTCAAGGAGCTTCTCTCGGTTTAAATGGCGGCAAACGTGCAGGAAAAATAACTCTTTGTTTTCCTGTTTGATAAGAGTAAGACACAGACCTTATCGTAACTAACCTTGATTGATTGGTTCATATACCAGAAGCCTGCTTAAACGAGCAGGAATTTTCAGCGAAATATTTCAATTTGTTTTCATTAACTTGAATATTATTATTATTATTATTATTATTATTTATAATCCGCACGGAAAAAAATAAAATAAATAAATAAATAAAAAAGAACGTTGTGGTATAAACATTCGAAGCCATCATTTAATATACCCATCATAACAAACTGGTGGGGGTATAATAGACGCACTCATCACATTCAAATGTGCTCAATATACTGATAAGTTTTGATAAAACTTTGCAGAGTGAGCCCAGTCAGAAATGCCTTCAGATCAAGTAATCTCGTCTACTCAAGTGGTCTCCGGTTGAAAGTGTTCCCAATTATCGCAATGTAACTCCGAAGCTGCTTAACTAAAAAATGGTCATTATAGTTCACATGAATTCACATTTCATATAAATAATAACAGGTTCAAATCTAAAATAAAATGCGATATATCTTTTTATTTAGCAGTCTTAAGCGATACTTACTTACTTTAGGGAAAATGTTGTTTCAAGCCTCTATTAGATTATCTAACTTATACAGTGTACAGTGTCTATTAAAGACAAAAGCCATTTTCTTGCCGAGTTAAAATTCTTTTGCACCAATCTTTTATGGTTTTAATTTTTTCTGATGTCTAATTGATAAAAAATATTTTTAGATTAATTCTTGTGTACGCGCGTGGTCTAACTACTTTTATAAATCGGGCAAATCCATCTAGTCTCATTTGAACATCCTGTCATTGAAAGATAGCACATTCCGAATGTGTCACCAGGTAAGCAAAAATTCAGGGTTACTGAGGTAATTCACCGCTGTCGATTAAAACCAAAAAGAGCGCTACTCGGTCGCCAGCAAGCCGAGCTGTCCACAGAGAAGATCTTTCGTCGTTACCCTCCTCCACTAGATCCCGATACAATAGTTTCTGAGGCCAAGAAAGGTCAGTGGACCCAAGAATGACCCGCAAGGCCGCTCGACACTCGAGTATGAATTGCGATTGATTTCGGGGTTTACGTCGGCGCTCAGCCCTAGAAATGGAAGGAGGCTAGGGAAGACGTCCCTAAGACACCTCTTCAAAAATCCGATCATCTGTCAACGCACGACGTAGAAAAGCCAACCTTGAAGCGTGTCGATGACCCTCTCTGCAAACATCTTTGCCAATTTGTCCAGTTCAGAAGACCTTATCTGGGCTATCCTAATGTTTGCAACAAAAAATATTTAGCTTCTGCTAAACTGGCCCCATATCTTCAGGTTTTCCTCCGTATTACTGATCAGAGTCAATACTCGGGAGCAAGCAGAAAATTCCTTTGATCCTCTGCTGACTTCTCATCGAAAGAGGTATACTTAAATAAGGGCCCCAAAGTGTCTTTCTTTGCGTCGAAAGGTCTCTCTCGAGGGCCTTTTTGTCTATCCAACAGACCTCCTCCCCCTTTCTTTTGTTTAAGAGGAGTTGGTTTAGAGAAAGTTATGGGGGGGAATGGCGAGTCCTTACTGGGGAAAATGGAGAGGCTCCCTGCTTTATCGACGTATGACAGGTCATTGTTCTTTAGCGATTCAGGGACGGGTTATGATTTTGAAATAAAATGTGGCAGGGTTATCTCCACCCTACTTCGGCCGGACAGTTTTTCTTTTTTGGCAATTTTGTCCTTTTCTTCCTCCTCTTTCCTTCCCTTTTTCAGTGATGATCTCGGCGGAGACATATTATCCGCCTCCATAATTTCAGGTTGCTGCTGCTGCAGCTGTGGTTGTTGATGAACCTGCAGTTGCTGTTGCTCCTGTGGTTGTTGAACTTGTTGTATCTGTGATCTCAGCTTCTGCTACTGTGGCACTTACTGCTGCATCTGTAGTACCTGCTCCTACTGCTGTTTATGTGATCTCTGCGGTTGTTGCTTATGACGCCCCTGTGACACATACTGCTGCGGGGAGGGGGTCGCAGCTTTTGTTCCCCTCTTCACTACGCGTTGCCATTCATTGATGCTATTGAGGGCCTGGTCGAACTATTCTGGTTCTCCTATATTTTTAGAAATAGTTTCTTGCAGTGATGGTTTCTGAGGTGTAGGATCCGGGTCCCTGTCAGGGCACGCCTTCGACAAATGAGCAATAAGGGTGATGGCCCTCTGCCACTACTCGAATTTTCATGAGGAGCATTTTAGGAGCATTTTATGAGGAGCATTTTATATTCAGTTCGCTTCAGGTGAGTGTCAATTACTTTCCAGTAATTTCTTTCTTCATGTTTTGCTTTTGGCAGACATGACTTCCTCTACCTGTTCATAATGCTTGAAAAAGGCTCTTAAATGATCCTCAGAGATGTCCAATGACACTCCATGAAGTGTTATTTTCGTCTTCCGTGTGCCCATTTACTATATATTCTATATATAGTAAAGAAGAGAGTACTGGATTGTTTGTTATGTGATGCTTGTCTTTCAGCATGGTAGCGATTGCTGAACAATCTCATCAAAAAGTTGAAGTGAAGACTTGAAGCAACCAAAATGTGGTTCTACAGAAGGATGTTGAAGATACCATGGACAGAACATGTGAGCAACGACGTGGTTTTTGAAATGATGGGCACGAAACGGAAACTGATACTTACCATCAGGAAATAACAGCTGAAGTTTCTGGAACATATAGTGAGGAAAGAGGGCTTGGAGAATCTGCTACTCACAAGACAGAGAGACAAAAAGAAGCAAGGAAAATCAACACATGGCATGCATGATGGATTTGAGCCGATGGATGGTGGAGTGGGGGATTGAGTGGGATAACAGAAGATGGGGTATTAAAAGCAACAAGGCATAGGGGGGAGATGTTCTAAGTCAGGATCGCTAATGTCCTGAAGGAACACGGCACATAGAAGAACAAGGATAAACGTAGATATGTTGGCTTGAACAAAGCTGAAATCATTTTTCTTGATTATTACTGTGCTTAAAGATAAATCTTTCATTTCCTGTCGTTTAGTAATTGAATTTATATTCAACTGATAGTCATAAAATATTCTGCCAATAAACATCAGTGTTCTATATGAATCAATGAGTAAAAAGAATTTCTCTATCAAAACGTAGCGGACAAAACTAGTTTTCATCGTCCTCCTCCTCAAAATATTTTTTCGTTTATGTGTTTTGTGTTTTCATAGCAAGCCGGATTTACTGTCGATTAAGCAAATGCTTTCAACTTTTACCCGAAGTTAAATTTTGTGAGCACTGCGCTTACATCAACAGATCGTACTCTGAACAGATTCTCAGATTGGCAGGAAAGTAAATAAAGTGAACATGCATAAAATGGTTAATTAAACGATATCGACTTTGAAAAAAAAAACATAACTCAGATTGTTTAACCTTTATCAAATACACTGACCAGTTCACAACCGAATCTTTTCAACCGGAGACACAATGCTTAATGAATCGGCTTTAGCAAAATAAGGGAGTTCATTTAATACTGGGCCCTTTTTGAATTAGCAATTGATTTTTTCATTTTTAATAAAGTTTGATCAAAGTTGATTGTATTTGTTTCATATGAAAATGGCCCATTCATATATTTATAAGGAAATACGTCTATCAAAATATATATGATACTGAAGAGTTAACTAGTTTATATTTAGTGAAATTCACACCAAATTCTCCCAGAGCAAGGCCCTTTCATTACACTCCAGATAGTTTAACCTTTGTGAACGCCTAAATTAGGTGAATTAGTGCGCAGTTTTTAAGTGTGGGGACCAGCGTTGGTGCTCAACCTGGTAAGTACTCCAAAAACTTTTTTTTTCTTTTCTCTTGTAAAACATTCTTGGTTAGTACTTCGAATATCATCCGGACATACGAAGTTTGAATAACTCTTGATTTTTGATAATTCTTCATTCTGAGGGTTGAAGTTGTGACGCAAGCTAAACAAATTTTGATTTAAAATTTTTAATTTGTGGGGTCGAAATATCTGGGATAACTAACTTCACATTATTTGGGGGTCAATAAATAGATATTTATTTAATAATCTCCTCGTCTTTCTTGCTGTTATCACTGCATTTTGACCGTTGGGACCTTGGCAGGGTTAGTTAATTGGGTAACATAGTTGAGCCAATTTACCAGAGCCAGTGGAATCAGAACGAGCAATAACCGAGGAATACTAAAAAGAAAAAGACGGTTTATCTCTCCCTAGAAATAGGGAGCACATCGAAAACAATCTACCCCTGTAGATTGAATAAAATGTTAAAGTGACTCGAACTAACGACCAAAGCGTTGTGATAACAAAAACGACATATAAGGACTTTAGTCTGAATGTAAATAAATAATGAGATAACATTGTTTCAGAAATTTAGTCAAATAAATGTAATTTAACGAAGAAATTTAATTTAAGTTTGAATGAAAACAGATAAAATGCCGTAATAAATTTATCGTGGCAAGATCTAATTAAGTAAAAGACTTCCTTTTTTACACGATTGATGCAGTGATAACAGCAAGAAAGACGAGGAGATTATTAAATAAATATCTATTTTAGCTGTGTCTCTCGCTGCTCCCATCTAAGTAACTGGCTGACTGACTGACGCTGATCGAGATCATTTATATAGTCCTTTTGAATTTCGCACTGGGTCGCTAAGTTTTTAAGTCTTGTAAGTCGCTCCCATTAACATGAAATCCGGTTTCAACTTTTTCTTTAAGCACCGAGTCAAAAACCACTCGGGAAAAACCATGATTTCACACGTCACTGTGAATTTTTGTAAAAGTGAAAAAGAAGGTTGATTTTAATTCTTAATTTCTTATCCCACAAGAATAACTAGACGCGTAAATTACTACAAAGTTTTGCATCAATATTTCAAGGTTACCAAGTGCAAGCGAAACCCTGAAAGAGATTGAATGTTAAAACGGTAGAAACATTATGACGATGATGATGATGAAACCGGAGCGTATTTTGCTTTCACGTCGCTCACAAGAATTTCCAACTCTTTTAGAAAACGTTCCAAAAAGTGTTTCGCATATACTTCATTACAACAACATGAAACCCTCTGAGCTTCGTGTCGGTCCACCAATGGATAATAACCAGAATGAGGATCACCATCTGCATAAATTGACGATTGTCTTTGTAAGATCAAATTCGATTTTGAAAGAATTGTTTATTCCGAAGAATTTAACCCAACCCCAAATTTTACAATGTTGCTTCAGGCCACAGTTGCAAAGAATTCATTGTATGGAAAAGAAATAACTTTTCTATGAGGCTTGAAATATTTATTTCCCACCTGTTGTATAACTGGGAATAACACCTGCAACATCACACCAAAGGAGGCGACTTAAATTTGCATTATGACGCAGTGTTGAATGCGACCGATGAAGAATCTAGAAATTGTGTGGCGAAAAAGAAAACATATTGAAATGCGCAAATAACGACTTTAATTCACACAAATCGTAATTCCGTATCTCAATTTTTTCTTTCCTTCCTCTCTCTTTCACTATTTCTTCAGGCAACGAATAATATTACTCACCGGCATGTGCATAAGACTGAATATTAACGTTTCCGAGGTTCAACCCATCAGATTAGAGAACTTTATTACCATAATTAACAAGAAAGAAAATTTGAACTAGGAAAGCAAAATAAAATTTGTAAGTCTCCTTCTCTTCAGTCTTTACTCAGTCAGTTAAATGCCATGGGTGATCATGTCTCAAAAGAGACATGACTGACTGGGCAGAAGATTTTTTCCCAGTTGGTTGACATTAATTTCTGCGGCAGACTGGTCCCCAAACAAGACTACAGAAGCCAATCTGTCCAGCTACTTAACCAATTGATGGAAGGAGAAGCGACGGATTCATATCTTTCCCAAGTGTATTTGCGCGTAGGTGAATGCAACTAGAATTCTAACTGAGCTTTCCGATTTCTCGTCCCGGGCCGAGATCCACCGCCCCACCCACGCACATTTGTTAAGAACGGAATCCATGATTACATGTCTGAAGAATTGCAGACATTGTTAAAAAAAAAAAAATAGTATAATTTTATCTATCCAAACTTCAAGGACACATGGTGCAGTGGATTTCAGCGCTGCTGAACAAATAACTTAGAGAGTTAAGTTAAAGTGAGATAACTATATTGCATTTTGAAGTGGCATCGCACATGAAATGAACATTATATAACCCAGTGATCGAAATAAAGTGTTTGGTTCAAAATTCCTACAACCTGAAGAAGGCCAGAGTGTCAGCCAGTCAGTTAAGTGCCATACGTGATACACGCTTGGGCAGAAGATTATCCCGCAGTAGGTTGCCATTGCTTTCTGCGGTAGACTGATTGCCAGCCAAGGCTATAGAACCAAATCTGTCCTGTTATTTGACTCATAGCTAGAAGGGGAAGAGATGTTTTATATTATTAAGTAGTAATTAATTGGGGATCAGTTTATTACTTTATAACAATATAAAACTGATCCCCCATTTTATACCCAGTAGAAGCTTTAATCGTGTTTCTCCACTATTGTATTCAGTCAGTCAGTTAAGTGCCATACGTGATACACACTTTGGGCGATCATGTCTCGAAAGAGATATGACTGACTGGGTAGAAGATTATCCCACAGTAGGTTGCCATTGCTTTCTGCGGTAGACTAGTTGCCGACCAAGGCTACAGAACCCAATCTGTCCTATTATTTAACCCATAACTGGAAGGAAGAGACGGATTAATACCTTTCCCAACGGTATTTGCGCGTAAGTGAATGCAATGAATTCAACTGGAATTCGAAATCGACTCCCCGATTTCTCGTTCCGAGCCGATATCCAATGCACCACAACGCACATCCAGAGTGTACAACACCCAAAATGTCGTAAATATAGCAATAAAGATGAGGAAACAATTCCGAATAGTATAAATTTTACAGTTTTATCCTTTGACCGAGAACAATTCAAACAGGAACCATGATCTTTATTGATTTTTAATAACATTTTTGTTGTTCTGTTGAGGTACATCTTTAAAACATTGCGTAGAACATATACTATTACTTTACGAAAAGATTCATGGGTGACACATGAAAAATATTGAATGCCACATCTTTCTTTTGAAGCCTTTGAAAACACAGCTGAAGCATTTTCTTGAAAGCTAAAAGAACAGAATGCAATTTCTTTCGAATTTCTGAGTTAAGGACTTATTTATAAAAATATTTAAGCTTGCATGTTTAATCCGGTATGGTAGTGTGAATTAAAAATAGATTATCGTAACTTCTATAGAACAAAACAAAATTATATGCATAGAACAGTAATGGAGAATAAAACTGTTGCAAGAATGTAAAGATCGATGTTAAAATCGATCAGTAGGTCAAGCATAACTATCAGTGCGATATGGAAAGAGGAAACAGAAGGGAATACAGATATTTTAGACTAAAAGTGTCAAAACATGCGTGTTCAGTCCTGGAGTAGAGATTGCAGAAATATACATCGATTGGGCGAGGGGAGAGTTTGACAGTGAAAGAATTGCTGTAGGAATAAAATGATATAAAGCACCCCACTGTTGCAATAACAAACAAAAGCATCAGTAGAAACACTAACGTGATTCTGCATGAAAAGTCAATATATGATTATGAAAGAGGGACGAAATGATTCATGGAAAAAGGAAAAAGATTCATCTCAAAGATAATAGCGATGGAAAAAATTTATAGGCTATAGATTAGAGGGCGCTAATCATTTGAGAATTTTCAAGACTTCATTTAATGATGTAGGTTGATAAATGAAAACCATGTCTCAGACAATAAGCGAACGTCGGTTAGAGTTAAGTTTCTCTTCTTCCATAGCACAAATATTCTCATAAAATGAATATCTACCCTGAGTGGCTCTTAAGCCTTGTATTATGGGAACAATCAATCGTGCCGATTGTAGTCAGTATCATAGTAATTGTAAGTACTATGATCCTTTTAATTAGCTGCTTACTATTATATCCTTTATCATAGCTACATATGGTTTTGAATAAAGAGTGTTCCTTCTCCTAGTTATGTTGGTATCAGAAGATGAAGAGACCGGTGTGTCCTACTTTTTAACCCATAGCTGTGTTTCATGGACTCTTACACTACCGGTTATAATTATTAGGCCACCAAAGTTTTTTACAAGAAATTATGTATTTCATACTATTTTTAGTATTTAAGTGGATAATTCTAAATGAAAATAGAATGGTTCCTTTGTTATTATTACTTTGCAAAATTTTACAAGGCAAAGAAGCAAAGATAAACTTGTATTAATCACCATAAATTTTTTTCATTCTTTCATTGATGAAACTGCAATATAGGTAATTATTAAATATTTATCAATTCATTTGATGCACATGTAATTGTGCAGTATTAACAAAAGAACCATTCTGTTTTCATTTACAATTATTCACTTGGCAATAAATACTAAAACATAGAATGAAATACATCATTTTTAAAACATTTGGGGTGGCCTAATAACTATGGCCAGTAGTGTACCTTTCTAAAGGGTATTTGAGCGAAAGTGAATGCAATTAAACTCGATAGGAAGGCGTGATCGGCTCGCCGATTTTTCTTCGCATTATATAAGCCCAACCCCTGCACACCATGCGCATTACAACGCCTGGCACATCCATTGATTGCACAACAAAAAACAAGCAGTCCAGAGGTTTTGATAAAAAATTTAAAAAAACGGGATGACAATCAATGAAAAAAGCTTTTATTCCAAGGCTAGAAATCCTGACTACATCGAAGGCAGGCCATGTTGTTTCACCCGAATAGGAATCAACCGGAGAAAGTGAGCGATTAAAATTGAAATAAACCTGGAAAACTACAGCTGCGAAACCTAATACAAAGTAACTGACTTATTTAAATGACTTATTGGAAGTGAAAGGTTCTTTAATCTGTGGTGAAGGACCAGAGATTCAACATATGAGAGCAGATAAACGGCCACACGGAGAATGAGATGGAAATTTAGTCCATAGGCGGCGCTCTTTCCAGATCTGGCAATGTAAGGCTGTCATTTGATTCGTTTCATGAAACATTCTTTATTTTGGTCAGAGAAGTAAAGAAATAAAAATAGGTTTTTATAAATTAGAATCGTACTCTTATGATGAAACACAAGATTTCCGTAAAATATATTGTAAATGTTGACATCGTTATGGGAAATAATACATTTGTGACGTATTCATGAGATTCAGAATTCAAGTCAAAACATCTGTTCTTTGAAAAGGCATGAAAAGTTGGCATCAGTTTATAAGATAGCACACAGGGAGTGCTTGGGTGATTAAAACAGCGCTCGATATATAATAATAACAGAACTATATATATATATATATATATATATATATATATATATATATATATATATATATATAAACATACACACACATATACTAGTAATAAATATGTATTTTGCTCCTCACCGATAGTACAAATCTGCGTTTCATACACAAAGCCTTTAAAGCAATCGTCAGTTTTGGAGTGAAAATTATTCAATACAGACCTAACAATGGATACGTGCATGAAACCCGAAATTGGACTAACGGTTCTTAATTTCGGGTTTCATGAACGCGCAATTTTTAAATTAAAGCGGATTATGGCGTTTTCATCCATAGTTGTATGAACCTAAGAGGTATTTCTTAGTGTGCATGCATTTCGTCATTATTTCCGTTCTTTCATTTAACAGTTCGTCTTTATTTGGTAATATCATAATTTCTGATTTTTCTTCTTGGCACAGTCTATATATTTTTCATCCGTTGTAAGGCTTGTCTGTTTTACAATGCTCCTCGTTATATGTGGGTCTTTTCCATATTTTGATTTCAATTCCCAGACGTGGCTAGCCAATTTTGTATTGTTTTTTTAATTTTTCTATTTTAAATGTAGGTCTGTGAATAAGCCACCTGGTCTTTTTAATACAAATGTGTACTGGTGTAACCCTATTATGACCAAAACTAAGTATTAAACAATCAATCAATCCATATATATATATATATATATATATATATATATATATATATATATATATACGCAAACGAAATCCGTCACGAAATGGATTAACTCCGACATATTTTTATTTTATTTTATTAAACATTATTTTTTGATAGATTCGATTATTCAGGATGGTAGCTATAAATAAATATACTGTTTAATTATATAAAACAGAATATCCAGTAAAAATCGATTATCCATTAAAAATAATGTTTAAACAAATAAATCAATATATATATATATATATATATATATAATATACTAACAATAAATATATATTTTATTCGTATATATATTACATATTTATTGTTAGTACATACATACACACACACACACACATATATATATAATGTTCAAACAATTCATTTCATATATATATATATATATATATATATATATATATATACAAACACGCCGGCATATAAATAATTACGTGTTCTCATTATTACACAAATAATATTTTCCCAAAAGTATACTTTTTCGTCAATACAATTAATTTGACGATGAATATTAATTCAAATAATGTAGGCTTGTATTTTCAGATTTGAATTTAATTAGAAGTCAGATTAGGATTTTTTTTTCAGATAAGTTTCCGCCCGTCTCTCTTTCTCTTTCACTCTTCCCTCCTCTCTCTCTCTCTCTCTCTCTCTCGCTCACTCACTCTTTTTCTTTCTTTCTCTCTTTCTTTCTTTTTATATATATAAAGAGAGAGAAAGAGAGAAAATGATGATTTTCTCGAACCTATAACAATTATTTCTGCCAATAGTTAGGTTAAAAATTGTGGTGAAACACCTGGATTTCAAATGCTAATTTTCAGTATATTCACAATCTCTTATTGGCGCTACAGAAGCTTCCTAACACTGTTATGCTTTGTTAATCTATAACCCTCATTTTCGTCTGGTTGTGGTGCTATTTTTACCAACCGAAGACAAAAAGTCATCAATTTACAATTCGCTTCTTAAAACGAGAGCAGAAAGAAGTTTCGGCAACGACAAAAAACAATGATTGAATATTTTCCGTCTTTGAAATTATTTTAAGCTAACATCTCCACTCAGTTTTATAGAAGGGGGAAAGCGAGAAAGAAACTGGATGTGGCTACCAAATATTTCTGAGTGTATTGCATTTCTCTTTAAGAAACTATCAGCCTATTCAATACGTCATTTTGTTTTCTTCATTTTTTTAAAGACAAATATATATTTATGATATTGAATTTTTGTATCAGTTTAATATTCATATATTATGACAAAAGAACATTTGTTGATGTAATAGAAACAAACCATTTGTGACTTGGAAAATTTCATTTGAGAAATTAGGATTCGTGAAATTCGACGATTTTTGCTTGAACAAACACTGAAAATGTCGATGAAAAATGGAAACTTTGATGTTTCTGACTTTCAATACAGATGTGAAATTGAATTATTTATCTATTTTTTTCTTTCGCTCTTTGCCGTAAGCTAAAGCGACAAATAGTAAGATTTTTTTTTCCTTTTAGAATCGGAATATCGACAGTAACTGCCAGTATCTTAGAAAATATGGAACCATTGAATTCTAGCTTTTAGACAGTCATTTCAAAGAATTTACCAATTTTAAAGTGTCTATAACCAAAACTGTTTTCCGGGGAATCAGATTCTGGCAATTCGAAGAAACTCTCATTTTTTTTTATAATGGGTGGCGGGCCATACGAATGTTACCCAAGAAATGCAGTTTTGTAAAAAGTAAATCTTTTTGCGCATTGAAGAGATTGTCAATTATGCATTTTACTGTAACATGCAAATATGTACACTCAAATAAACATGTATCTATATATGCTTGTAAGTAGATAGATAGATAGATAGATAGATAGATAGATAGTGAATAGACATAGATAGATAGATAGATAGATAGATAGATAGATAGATAGATAGATACGAACAGACTGTGATAGATAGATAGATAGATAGATAGATAGATAGATAGATAGTGAATAGACATAGATAGATAGATAGATAGATAGATAGATAGATAGATAGATACGAACAGACTGTGATAAATAGATAGATAGATAGATAGATAGATAGATAGATAGATAGTAGATAGAATAGACATAGATAGATAGATAGATAGATAGATAGATAGATAGATAGATACGAACAGACTGTGATAGATAGATAGATAGATAGATAGATAGATAGATAGAACAGACTGTGATAGATAGATAGATAGATAGATAGATAGATAGATAGATAGATAGATATGAACAGACTGAGATAGATAGATAGATAGATAGATAGATAGATAGATAGATAGATAGATAGATAGATAGATAGATAGTGAATAGACATAGATAGATAGATAGATAGATAGATAGATAGATAGATAGATAGATAGATAGATAGATAGACGGGAGTAACTGAAGAAATAAATAAGCATTTTATTAAAACTTGCGTCAGTCAAGTATGAAGCAAACGATCTTGCTACAGCATACCCTCCAGAAAAAATAATTTACACTAAAACTTAGTTTCCATCATCTTCTTCGTAGGAAACGCGGATACTGCTAAAAGAGATAGCTCTACTATTTAGTTTGCATATATATATGTATATATATATTTTACTTAAAAATTTATTATGTGGAACATACGTATTAGAAATAAACGCCACATTGTTTTATTTTAAACAGTGTGTATAACGTTTATCAGCCTATGTTTCTAGAAAAATAATAAAAAATATTGTTCCCCGGCTGGGATTGAATCTTGGTCATGAAGAATGTCACAGTTAAGCAAGTTTCTATTTTCCCTTTTTAAGGAAAGCAACTCCACTTTGCTCAAATTATTTTTCTCAAAAGCCCATATAAGCTCAGTTTTATATCCGCACCGTAAACAAAGTAATTTTTAAAGAAATAATGGATTTATTTTTAATCCTATATTTACTTCAAGCGTTATTATGAGATTTACTTCTATTTGGAATAGACTCCTTATTTCATGCATATATATATATATATATATATATATATATATATATATATAGGTGAAAAAAGTGTGAGAAATAGTGAACGTTTAACTTAAAGTGTAGATTTATTATTATTATTATTATTGACCTTTTGTATAATACATTAAGTATCCATAATTATACTTGTTTCGCTCGCGTGTTTCGAGTCCAAAGTTGACTCTCTTCAGGTTTAGAAATTTCTGACTTTATATCAAGATCCGTTTGTCTTTCTCACGGCCGAAAACACCGTGTATATATTTTTTTAATCGTGTCACCCCAAGCAAGGCATTCCACTGCCACTATAGCGCAGGGGGTTAGAGAGAGGGAGAGAGTTGGAGAGAGTGGGTGTGAGTTAGTGTGTTAGGAGGTGTCTATTGACCTTACATTTAAACTCCTGGAGGTTGTAGCCGTCGGGGAAGCAAGCATGCGGTAGGGAATTCCACAGGCGGGAAGTGGAAGGAAAGAAGCTGTTGGAGTAGAAATTGCGGTTACATTTCATCGGTTTCACTGTAAAAGGGTGGGACCTAGTTGCCAACCTAGTATCTCGTGCAAATTCACATCTAGGGGGCACCAGTGATTTAAGTTCATCAGAGCAGAAGCCATGAAAGGATTTATAGAAGAGGCACAGGGAAGCCATGTCACGCCGGTGAGAGAGATACTGTAGGCGGTCAGCCAAATCGGTATCAATCACATTACAGATTCTTCGCTGTATTTTGTCAAGAAGCCCGAGGAGAATAGAAGGGTTACCCGACCAGATATGGCAGCCGTACTCAATACACGAGCAGATGGTGGATTTATATAATTGCAGGATAGATTCAGGCGGAAAGAATTTCCGGGACCTGCACAGAGACCTGACTTTCATAGCTGCGTATTTAGCAATGGATTCGACGTAGTCATTCCACTTGAGGTCCGCTGTGTGTCAGGCCAAGCAGGCGTAGTGATTTACTCTCTGGGAGGCAAGCCTGTTCTATGCTAATGGGAGGGAGGTGCGGTTGTCTGTGGTGGTTAATTGACAGCAGCTTCGTTTTGGAAGAACTGAATTTTACGAGCCATTTCTTACTCCAATCCACCACGGATTGGAGGTCCTTCTCAAGCTCGGTAGCAAGGGTCGTCTTGTCACCTACACCAGATTTTTGATCGAGGCGAGAGTAAACTGTGGTATCATTGGCGTACATGCCTACTAGTGATCTTATGTTATCGAAGAGATCATTGATATAGATTAGAAAGAGCGTAGGACCTAGGATAGAGCCTTGGGGTACACCCGCGTTTGTAGGGTAGTTCTGGGAGGCATGTCCGTTTAATACCACCTTCAGTGTGCGGTTAGATAGATAAGAATTTGGTGAACAGATCAAAAGGTTGATATACGTGCGTGTTTTTTTGCTGGGTATTTTTAAGAAAAACTTTCATTACTTCTTACACATTTTTCACCTATACCAATTTCTCTGTTTGGAACAACCCTTATTTCTATTTACACTATATATATATATATATATATATATATATATATATATATATATATATTATATTTTAGAACATGTACAAATGTTTTATATATCCACTACAAATCGTACATTTGTTTCGACATTGAAACTACAATGTCTCATCAGGTAGTGTGGACAGGAATGGAAAGCCTGCTTTCTTATATTTGGTGAGTTGTGTCTGGGATGTTGATGTAGTTGATTCATGAGTGTCTTGGAATTTTATAGACAGATTTAACATTAGCAGATAGGATGTAAGTTTTATAATCTTGCGACTACACTTTATCCTTTAGATTTCTTAGAGGAGCAGAGTAGGGAGGTCTAAGGAGTGGGAGGGATGGGATTGAACTTACCGCTTATTTGTAAAATTTTAGAATATTTTTGTATTTAAGCACAGTTTTTATAATTAATCTAATTTTGTATATTTAACTTTAATTTTGAATCTAGGAAATTGATTTTTCTACTAAATTCTAAGTTAGATCACAGTTTGTGGTGTGTAATCGGTAATATTTAATGTAAGAGGTAAAATTTAATTTTAGTATTTAAGGTAATAGGTAAGTAGGTAATGGATGCGTAATAGGTAGAATTTAATGTAGGAGGTAAGATTTAATGTTGTATTTAAGGGAATAGGTATATAGGTAATAGTATGTTTGTATTTCAGGTAACACGTAAAATTTAATGTGTGTATTTAAGCACAGTTTTTATAATTAATCTAATTTTGTATATTTAACCTTAACTTTGAATTTAAGAAATCGATTTTTTCTATAAAAATTTTAATTTTTTAAGATTTAAAATTAGATCACGGTTTGTGGGGCGTGTAAGAGTGTTGTTAGTACTATGAAGGTGTATCATTTCTAAGGGGTCCTAGCTCTGGCTTTTGTAGTATTTTTTAGCATGATTGTAAGGTTAGTTCTTTAATTTGCTTGCAGTTTACTGTAATTTCATGCCTCTGGTTTAAAAGCTTGTTGCTATTCATATATTTAATGATTTCAATTTTTTCTTAAAGACAAAGGAAACATGGTTCCTTTATTGATTTAGCTGTTCTTGCTCGTTTGAGGATTTTTCCATTTAACTTTAGGTGTTTTATTTTCGTTGTTTAACTTCCAAAAGTATTTGGAGAGAGACATCATGTTTTGTTTTTCTTTGTTATTGAAGGATGAGAGGTGATTGTAAAATCGTTTTTTAAATACGTTCACGATGTTTCCGATATATAATTTTTCATTTTAGGATTCTCCATTACATTTTTTTTTAATCGTATCACCCCGATCAAGGCGGTAACGCCACCGATGTGCAGAAGGCTACGTAATTGTGAAAAG
Organism: Ascarosepion bandense; assembly: GCA_037127315.1. Classification (NCBI taxonomy): domain Eukaryota; kingdom Metazoa; phylum Mollusca; class Cephalopoda; order Sepiida; family Sepiidae; genus Ascarosepion; species Ascarosepion bandense. Next base: position 1,848,131 of record JBBBDQ010001707.1, read on the forward strand.
ATTAGAAAAGAGAAAGCCGAAAATCACATCCTAAACAGGGAACAAGGGATGAGCCTCTTAGCCTGTTCAATAGACGTGGGTGGAGTGTGAACCGGGTGATAGATAGATCTATCTACTCCAATTGAAAAAAAAACAAAAATCAAAGTGAGAAAATTGGAAAAGAGAAAGCCAGAAACCACATCCTAAACAGGGAACAAGGGATGAGCCTCTTAGCCTGTTCAATAGACGTGGGTGGATTGTGAACCGGGCGATAGATAGATCTATCTACTCCAATTGAAAAAAAACAAAAAAAACAAAGTGAGAAGATTGGAAAAGAGAAAGCCGGAAACCACATCCTAAACAGGGAACAAGGGATGAGCCTCTTAACCTGTTCAATGGACGTGGGTGGAGTTTGAACGGGGCGATAGATAGATCTATCTAATCCAATACATATTGAGCACTGTTTTGAATTAATGTTTTGGACCCTGTGAAAAAAATTTTTTTTACGTTCCTTATTTACTTGGAGATATATATATATATATATATATATATATATATATATATATATATGATCAGATAGGTAAATCCCCAAAACCCGATCCTATTAATATTAATTTCATTAATATTAAAATTGATCAAGGTGGAAGGCTCGATGCAAATATTACATTCTATTTACAGAGCCAAATATAAAAAAAATTTAAAAAATTCAATATTTAAATCAGTTGGATAACCATTTCTACGAGGAATTCCTCGCTTCTTCAGCAAAGGCTGAAATCAAAACTTTATTTATTCAAATTCAAATGTGTTAAAAAAATTTTACTGGTAGAAACCCCAAAAAATCATCTATACACAGGAAAATAATATGGGGTGGGATTTACAAATTTGGAAAGTAAGGAAGTAAGAAGGGGAAAGCAGACAGATTCCTCTGTCTCATATTAGAAGACATACCCCTCCCCCATACAAGAGCCAAGTGGTTAAAAGTTAAAATTTAACCATGTCAGAGAGATAGAAGTGGTAGGGGGAACAGAAAGGAAAGAAAGAGTGAAGGGGTGGTTGAAATGGCTATCCAATGGATTTAAATATCGAAATTTTGTTTTATATACATAATGAAAATTAAATTAATGCCAAAATACGATGTTAAGAACGGCTCGTAATTAAACATAATAGACATTCATTGTCTCTTATATTTAACAATATATGTTTAGAAAATTATCTGCTGCCTCAATACACTAAATGTGTGTGTGTGTGTGTGTGTGTGTGTGTGTGTGTGTGTGTGTGTGTGTGTGTGTGTGTAACTAATAAAAATCATAACTAAGCCTCTCTGCGTATTGCTTCAACTTAAGTTTAATAATCTACTCATGTCAGTGGGAGAATTCTGTAGAGGGAGCAGCAGACATCTCTAATCGGCTTCGTCATTGTCTAAGGTGAGAGAAACTTCAACAGCTAACATGCAACTTGGTGACTTTACACCAGCTCGTTTCGCACACACCACAATTATCTTAAACCTTTGCCGACACAAGCCAGAGGGTTATGCTATGCTCATTGCACTGGACGTGGGAGGTCCTTTGATATCTACGTTCACGAAACCAAGTTAAAATGACAATAAGCAATAGAGATTTTAGTTCTGATAGAGTTGATAGCCAATCTAAACTTATTTATAAATGGAATTTTGTCTCTGTGTGTGTGTGTCCGTTACCTATAGACTCCGAAACGGCTGAACCGATTTTCTTGAAAATTTACACAGTTGTACGATAAGCGTCTGCGAGTGTTCTTAGCTTTGATTTGCGACGAGGTACCCCCGATAAATATCGAAAATCGATAATCCAAAAATTCGTGTTATAGAAAGAGTGGTCTGATTTTAATCAAATTTGATACACTCATAGACAAAGACATAAGAAAAGATATTCAGAAGTTTCAACGTTGCAGTTCTTACAATAGTGCAGAAAATCCATAATATATATATATATATATATATATATATATATATATATATATATATAATAGATGTTTGTGTGTATGTCTGTTTATCTGTCTGTATGTCTGTATTTTTTCAGCCCTTTTATTTTAGTTTTTGCTTAGGGTTTGGCTCTAAGTAGATAGAACTGTAGTTCTTAGTTTCAGCCATGATACCATTTACTCAGAGAACTTATTTAGCCTTCAAAATTCAGTTTACGACGAAAAAATCTTATTTCATATCGATACCAGGAAATCAAAATTTCACTTACATCCATTCATTTTTCTTTCAGTCTACGGTTTCGCTTTAACTGGAAACAACTATTGCTTTTTAATCTTTCGTACCAACGTCCAAAGAGTCTGAGCTCCAGGACTAAGGATTAGTTTTAAAGCTTTCATTACACCCGAGCAACGTTGGGCTACCCTGCTAGTGTATCATAGAAAAGCGTGGGTAAAATTCTGGCAAATGCAATGTTAAGAAAAAGGGAAAAACTTCCAAGCTTCTTTATCTGGTAAGGCTAAGTTTTATTAATATTTGGTAAAGAAAGTTGGGTGGATTTATGAAAATACAGTTGATGATAGGTTTAAGCTCATTATTGGCTTGTATGTTACAGTTGTAGTATAAATTTTCTTTTGTTGATGCTTGTTACACAGATAGTAAAATTTGACTGAACTTCTCCAGGAGGCCACTAAATAAAAGTGCAATATTCTTTTTCTTCTTCTATGAGCCGTGTTCCTTCAGAACGTAGGCGATTATGGCTTTCCACATCTTCCTATCCCTTGTCGCTCTTAATATCCCTTCTCCTGTTATTACAGTTGATCTCCGCTCCGGCATCCATCTGCTCAAGCCCATCAAGTATGTCATACGTTGCTCTTTTTTTGTCACTCTTCTCCTCTATCCGTCTCGTGAGCATCAGATTCTCCAAGCTTTTCTTCCTCATTATATGTCCTAGAAACTTCAGCAGTCTTTCCCTGGTATCAGTTTCCTTTTCGTGTCTATTCTTTCCAAAACCTCGTAGTTGCACGTCCAAGGTATCCTCAGCATCCTTCTGTAGAAATTATGTTAGATGTGTGGAAAAAGAAGAACTGAAAAACTGAGGTTGCAGCGATAGCCTTTACAGTTTATGGAATAGAAATGGTTTATTTTAATTGATTACAAATGTATGTGAGTCTCATTTTGTTTCGAATGACCAAGGTGAGAATATTGTTGCATTGAGATGGAAACAATTTTTAAGTCAGAATAAGTGGAATAAAATTAATTTCATTGAAAAGAAAAAAGGTAAAAATGCTATTCGAAAATTTTATTTCTCATTGATTTTTATGTGTTTCAAATACTTGTAATATGAAATGTATAATAAAATATTCATTCTATTTTCCGAGATCGAATTCCAGTTGAATTCCCTGTATTCACTTACTCACAAATACCCTTGTTTCTTCCATCCAGTTATGGGTTAAATAATAGGACAGATTGAGTTCTATAGCCTTGGATGACAACCAGTCTACCGCAGAAAGCAATGGCAACCTACTGCAGGACAATCTTCTGTCCAGCCAGTCATGTCTCTTTCGAGACATGATCATCCAAAGCGAGTATCACGTATGGCACTTAACTGACTGAATATAATAGTTGAAAACATGTTTAAGGCTTCTACTGAATAATATAATACATGTGTTTCCCCTCTAGCTATGAATCAAATAACAGGACAGATTGGGTTCTATAGCCTTGGTCGGCAACCAGTCTACCGCAGAAAGCAATGGCAACCTAATGCGTGACAATCTTCTTTCCAGTCAGTCATGTCTCTTTCGAGACATGATCGCCCAAAGCATGTATCACGTATGGCACTTAACTAACTATTTGCATACGTCTCCATCTTTGTTGCCATTATCACAGCGTTTTGGTCGTTGTGCCTTCTGACCTTTATAGAATGTATAGTGAATGTTTAATGTCAGAAACATGAATAATACATGGGAAACAGAAATTAATATAAAATCGCTTAAAATTTATATAAATAGGTATTTAAGAATTCCTTAATTCCTCTTTGATTTTGGATTGGATTTGAAGTGGTTAAATGAGTAGAGGTTCCGAATAAGACATCAAAGTGCCAAGTTCGAATTCCAGCCGTATTTGTCTCATTTCTTTAATGCACAAATACGCTCGTAAAAGGTATAAATCTATCTCTTCTCCCTCCAGCTACGGGGTAAATAGTAAGACGTATTTAAAAAAGACTTTCATTTCCAGAAAATTGTTATGAATAATTTATTCTAAAATAAAATCACATTTTTAAAGTCCAACATATGATTTAGTTTTAACTAAACCACAAAGGGATGATATGTAGTAAAAATCAATCAGTCATTGCCCTTGATTCAAAACATAAAACACTTTTCTTGTTCTTTGAGGAAAAGATCAGTAGTAGCGAATTAATCTCTTTGTTGTTGAGTGTCATAGTGGAACATCCTGCCATCCCCGAGAATAGAATGCTCTAGCTTATAAAAGACGGTAACGAGTAGTACGAAGGAGGGAAAAGTCTTAGGCGAAGGCATTCGCTATTCGATAATCTATTCCGCTCCAACCCGCTGCTTGCCTATATGTGTATTATTGTTAATTGTACCTTCGTACAATAAATCTCTATTTCTTATTCCTGGAGTGGAGTTCCATTCTTCAACTGATCTATCTATTTACATTGTATTCCATTTCGGGATATATCATTGAGATACCATGAAGAATTTTTACCATTTATTTTAAAATACCACCTAAAGAAAAATAGTATTGTTCAGTAACATGAACATTTTTGTGTAGTGATATAATGCTTTTATAAACCACTGTAATAACAAAATTAGTATATATATATATATATATATATATAGATATATATATACTGTAATGGTTGTTAAAATGTTTTTATCACTACACAAAAATATTGGTATATCCACGGAGGATTTTAAGCAACGTTACTACAACCATAGGCATTCTTTTTCCAACCCCAATCAAAAATATCAAACAGCCCTTTCACGAAGATTTTGGAAAATGAAGGAAGAAAGACTAAACTCGATAGTTAGTTGGAAACTGATAGGCTCAGCCCGTACTCCCAGAAATTTTCACGATAGGTGCATTCTATATTTAGGGGGAAAAATAAAAATATTAAATTACCCAAATCAAGACCTACTTTTAAATTTACGTAAAGAATTCGTAAGCAAATTCCGCCATCATTCGAAATTTGTGAATTTTAAAACTTGAGATTTAAGCTTTAAACTTAATCTATGAATTTAGTAAATTAAAATTTGTCTTTTCTTTTTAGCTAGTAAATGTAGACCCCACTACCCAGCCTTATAGATACCTTCCTTCTTTCTTTTTCTATCTAAATATCTACAATTTAACATGTAAGAACCTTTAGATTAAGTTTTAGCCCTCATTTTTCCTGCACCTTTATAATGTTTTGTTTTGTTTTTGTGACGATTTTTATTTCCATTTTGTTTTTCCATGACTCTATTACTCATATAACTTCCCTGCACCTTGTTGCTGGATTGCTATGTGATGTCAGTTCTTCAATACGGCAGTGAATGCTGGACAATATCATCGAAAATGAGGACAAAACTGGAAGCAGCGGAAATGCGGTTCTACAGAAGGATGCTGCGGATATCGTGGACCGAGCATGCAAGTAACTGAAGAGACAACTGAAGTTCCTGGGACATGTAATGAGGAAGGAAAGCCTGGAGAACCTGATACTGACTGGCCAGATAGAAGGCAAGAGAGACAGAGTAAGGCAGTGGATAAAATATTTGCAGAACCTGATCAGGTGGATGACAGAACGGGGGTTACCAGGAATAACAGGAGCAAGCATACTGGGAGCCACAAGGGATAGGGAGACGTGGAGAACCATGATCGCCTACGTCCTGAAAGGACAGGGCACATAGAAGAAGAAGATATGTGGATATGTGTGTATGTATGGGTGCGGATATGTGTATTTGTATATGGGTTTGTAATTGTGAATGTGTGTGTATATGTATGGGTGTATGTATGTATATATATATATATATATATATATATATATTTACAAAGTTAAAGTGAAACTTCATCCAGAGAAGTGGGGAAGAAGTTGAAGCCATGAGGGAAGAGAGAAGGGCAAAGAATTATATACAGAGGGTGACAGATAGTGAGAAGTATAAAGAGGAGGAGAGAAAATAGTGTATTTATATAGAAAGAAGGGAAAGTGGAGAGAAATAAAAAGTATGGAAGAGAGAGGGAGGGCAAGAGATTAAAAGATTGAGAGAGGGAGCATGCCACACTTAGTTTTTTTCCTCTTCCTCAGGATGTGGTATTTTCCGCAAATAATTTAAAAAACCTGACTCGGAATTATTTGGTATGGGCTTATCAAAAAAAAAAAAGTCATGTTTAAAAATGAATGTAGAAAGCACTTGTTATTGAAATATAACTTGTTAATTTATTACATTGTAACTTTGGCTAAACAAAGAAAATCGTCAATTATTAAAAGAAAAGCTAATGTAAATCATTAGATTTCCCTTCTTGGCAATAATTTCGGTCAAAAAATTTCATGCCCACAGGTGTTGGCCATTCATCTTGAAATTCTTGTGAATTTACCAACTGATGTTTCTTCAAATTATTTTCAGAATGTTAACCTTGCAAGGATGATAGGATTTGAATAAAGAAAATATTTCTCTCATTTTCTGTCTCTCACTCACACACAGACACACACACACACATACATACATATACTCCTCCATATATTGCACACACAAAGGCACCCATATATCCATGCACAGTTATATATATATATATATATATATATATATAGATAGATAGATAGATAGATAGATAGATAGATAGATAGATAGATATTCTAAACATATACTGTTAAATATAAGAGACAATGAATGTCTATTATGTTTAATCATGAGCCGTTCTAAACGTCGTATTTTGGCTTTAATTTCAGTTGAAAATAAAGACAAAACTTCTCCATCATTTGGATATTGTTTATTAAGTTAGATCTAAGCTTTCGGCTCACATGAGCCATCTTCAGAGAGGTTATTAAGACGGTAACACAATAACATCCACCATTGGCGAAGATTTTATTTTGTGTTACCAAAAATAACAAACGCAGTTCGCAAATTTGTAATGCGGTTCTAAGACGTCACACCACGTGATATATTTAACAGTATATGTTGAGAAATTGATTTGCTGTCTCGATACATTATATATATATATATATATATATATATATATATGTGTGTGTGTGTGTGTGTGTGTGTGTGCAATGGGTAAATTGTCACCATTTTAGATTTTTCATTTTATGCATGCGCGTTTATGATTTTGTCGACTTCACAATATACAAATTTCAAAAATTTGGAAATAGCATGTTGTACAGTTTGGCATTCACGGTGAAAGTTCCAATACAAGCATTTCAGTGTTTGGGCGTAAATCTGAAGACGGTGCAGAAGATTCGGAAAGAGTTGGATGAGTCTAATGGTGATTACGAAGGTACGGTAGCTAGGAAACCCCATTCTGTTCTGATAAGAAAAGGATGCCCCTATTTGCTGGTGAGATCCAAGTCATGATTGACATCAATTCCTCCAAGTCAATCAGGTCCATAGCCAGACATACATACATACATTTGGTTTCATACAAGATGATAAAGGGTAATTTTTTATTCCAAGTCATGTAGCACAGGAAGAATAATAATGTTAAAAAGCTTTTGAACGAACGCAAACACCCACTACAATCAACCATGCTCTATTTTTTCTCGGATAAAAATTTCTACCAGGTTAATATGATGATCCCACAGAACAACCGTTGGCTTGCTGTGTCCTCCAAAAAATGTATCGAATGTAACGAAAACCAAATATCCTGTTAACATCATGGTGTTTCTCGTGATCCCTAGTGATGGTGACGTTGTGCCTCCTTTCATCTTCCCACAGTGCGTCAGATTCAACACAAAAGACGGCATCAATTCTTGCTCTTGGGCACGATGACTTGTGACTTTCTGCTGCTAGCACAACCATCAAACGTCTACTTATTGTTACTCACAAGGCTTGGGTCAACCTGGGGTATGGTTTTCCAAAAGTGCCACATATTGAGACCACCTCCTCCAGATTGATACCACCAAAAAGTCATCTTCCTGACAAATTGATCATGGCGAGATTCGAACAGGGTTTCATGATCAGAAAGTGAGTGCTCTAATCATTCTGTTGTTATTATCTATATAAAATACATATGGATAAAATTTCTCCATGTACTGAAATCCATTCCTTCTGAAAATGTTGGTTGTTTTGTTTTTATGGCATATCAATCTCGGCGGGTCATTTATGTCCAACTAAATTTTATTTATTTATTGCTGGTAATACCTTTTTCTTTCAACAATTTATGGCTGTTTTTATATAAGTTTTGTGTCTAGTAATACTTTTTTCTTTTAAGTATCAAGATTCATTGGGATTTTTTTTTTTTAGGGCAGGTTCCCCAAGTCCTACCATGTTATTTAACCCATAACTGGAGGGAAGGGACGGATTAATACCATTCCCAAGGGAACCAGTGCTTAAGTGAATGCAGGATATTCAACTGGAATTCGAATTCGGCTCATCGATTTCTCTTTCCGAGCCGATATCCACTGCACTACAACGCACATCCGTCACTATACGCTTAGAGCACCTGGTATTCCCAAGCGGTCATCCATCTAAGTACTGACCAGGCTCAACGTTGCTTCGGTGATCGAGCGAGAACAGGTGTATTCAACGTGATATGGCCGTAAGCCTCTGAAAATGCCTTTGATATCTTTGAAGGTTCTCAACCTTGCTCTAATAGAAACTTGTAGATACAAGTTTCCTCCACAGAGACAAAATCAAACACTGAAACAAAACTATTTGTTACCTATGGTTACAGGCCAAATATAAACTCCAAGAAATAAGTTGGTAAATAACTGACTAAAAGGTAAAAAGCCTAGTATAAAGATTTTCTTTATCATATCTTCATTATATTTTTGGCCTTTTCATCAAGATAAAATTCTCTTTGAAATTTGCCCATGTAATCAGTCTGTTAATAAATGCTGTAATGTTGGGCATACATCCATAATTATCTTCTTAAATTCTTTGATTACTCCTGCCTTTTATCTTGTGCATCAGTCGACTAAGATGTCTTACATCAAAGTTAGTTGAAAAGTATTAAAAGTAAACACCCGAAAGATGATTTCTTCAAGCTCCTCTAATTAATTCTCCCTTTTCACCATGTGCCAACATAATGATTTCTCCCCACCCAAATCAGTTTGTCTTGCAGTGGTGTACTTAATGGCTGGCTTCTCCTCTAGAATTGTAAGCCTTTCCATCAGATGTCATATCACAGTTTCATGTGTGGGAAGAGAATCAAACAGTGGGTTGTAACATTGACACTAACGTGGTCTTAGGGTTTGATTTTAGTTTTACTGCTACAATCATTAGCTTTTAATCTGAGTTTAATTACATAAAAGAAATCTAATGAAACAAATAGTTTTTTTCCATATCTTAGAGACTAGAAGATTGTGTAGCATCAATATACTATATGACTTCAGTATTTGAATTGCTTAATTTTACCATTCTTAACACAGCTGGTGTAAGTTGTTGTGGCATTGTGAAAGCTGTAAATAATCATGAACTAAGCATGTGCTTTGCTTGTCAGTCATGGTCTTACTCATCAAAGGAGCTGACAGCCATCATAAGTTTACAGACGTGCATGTGGTTAAGTGGTCAGAATATTTAGATTTCAGCCATGAGATACAGTTTCAATTTTCAACATTGTTACTTTGCCAAGTAATTGATCGATCCCGACTTGGCAGGTCAGATACAGTCACTTTCTCATTGGCGCAATGTGGCCTCCCTGTGTCTCTTCTACAAATACTTTCACGGCTTCTGCTCCGATGAACATAGCTCACTGGTGCCCCTATATATGAATTTACTCGAACCACAAAATTAGCAACTAGGTCTCACCCTTTTAATACAAAACGAATAAAATGCAAACGCAAATTCTACTCCACCAGCTTCTTTTCTCGCACTTCCTGGCTGTGGAATTCTCTTCCATTTACTTGCTTCCCCGACAGCTACAATCTCCAAGAATTTAAATGTAAAGTAAATCGTCATCTCCTAACTTAATAAAATGCATCTTCTCTCTCATGCTCCTTTCTTCATTCACTCCGCTCTCATCAGTATTCTCATCCTTCTCTTACCCACTTCCTGACACCCTTTATAACCTGTCACTCTTTCTCGTAACTTTTCTATGTAACTCTCTGCACAACAGTGGCAGTAAACTGCCTTGCTTGGGCGATATGATTATAAAAAAATTTGATTTCTTAGTGTTATCAAGGTCAGACATAATCCCAGCATGAAGCAACTTTAGAAAGTGCATGAAAATCATACTTCATGAGAGAAATGACATAAACAAAACTGTTTGGTGGCTGTTGATAGTAATGATAGCATGAAGTCACAAGTCATCATGGGTGAGATTTTAAGTGTACTGGCTTTGTTCAAACTATTTGTTACCCCAGAATGTGCACTGTCTCCCAGAAACTGTAACTAAGGTCTGCACAGCATTGTTCTAGTATAAATCCCAGATGAGCTGTTTGAGTGTTAAATAAACCCTATGCAAGAATGATGAAAACTGTTTCACTCCAACTACTGCGACCTGCGTTCAAATTTCATCATGATTGATTTGTCAAGAAGTTTGAAAAAATCATCTTTGAAAAAATCATCTTTGTGGTGTTTCTGTTTCAATTCCATATCTGTCTGACATTTTCAATGGAGGCAGAATTCAACAAAGAAATCTAAATATATTAAAGTTAGAACTCTTCAATATCTGGCTAACAAAGAAGATCACAAACCAATGAAGATGACGTATTTGAAAACAGGAATTCAAAATTGAGAGAGACTGACAACCAAAAATTCTCATTTTTGGATATCTAAACTTATTTATAAATGGAAATTTCTGTGTGTGTGTGTGTGTGTGTGTGTGTGTGTGTGTGTGTGTGTGTGTGTGTGTGCGTGCGTGTGTGTGTGTGTCCGTTACCTATAGACTTCGAAACGACTGAACCGATTTTCTTGAAAATTTACACAGTTGTAAAACGTCTGCGAGTGTTCTTAGCTAGGTTTTGTGTCGAGGTACCCCCAATAAATAGCAAAAATCGATAATCGAAAAAATCGGGTTATAGAAGGAGTGGTCCGATTTAAATCAAATTCCATACATTCATAGACAAAGACATAAGAAACGATATTCAGAAGTTTCAAGGTTGCAGTTCTTACAATAGTGCAGAAAATCGATAATATATATATATATATATATAAGGCAAGATGTTTGTGTGTGTGTGTCTGTTTATCTGTCTGTATGTCCTTTATACAAATCTACAATTTTTATCCAATTCACACCAAACTTCACACAAATATTCTTGAGGCTTAGTCTAAGCTCCAGGACCATGGATTAGTTTTAAAGCTTTCATTACACCCGAGCAATGCCTGGCTATACTGCTAGTAACTTTATAAAAACGTTCATTAGTGTTTCAGTGAATATTTTTTGTACTTGTTCTGTTGATATCCATCTTTGGTTCAGTTTTTGTCACTATTAAAGCTCTGTATTTGAATAAACATTATGCAATGTATCAAATATTTTATGAATCCACTTTATCCGTGCCCTTATTCGTTTCTCAAATCTATTCCATTCTACAGGGTAAAATGTGGTAAATTCAGAAAGAAAATTATTCAGCCATTATGATCATTCACAAAATGAACAATCATCATGTATGTTTGAAATGTTTGCCTGAATGTTTAACCCAGTTGTTAGCATGGTAACCAGGATGCAGTACCTTTATTTAAGGTTAACAATATTCAACAAATTTATTCAAGGTTAGTTACCTCTGAAAGATAAAACAGTGATAATATATTTGACACTTTTTTTTACTGGGAACCCTGAAGAAATGTAACCAGTGTCCCATCAAGAAATGTAACAATTTGTCTTCCTGAAAAAGATTTGGGAATACCACACACACACACACACACACACACACACACACACACACACACACACACACACACACAACACACACACACACATACATATATATATATATATTTAAGTATATTTCACGTGGTCATGTGAAACGCCACAAGCTGTAGTGCAATTTTCACTTCCAGTAGGCATGCACATGTTTGCCAATCTTCCATACAAACAAAATAGATGACTACTTCTATTTTTCGTCCACGAATTGCTTAACACAACCAATACAATTGTCATCTTTGATAATGGCCAATGTAAGCTGAAAGCTCAGAAAGGACTAAATAATAAAACATGTATGAATATTGTGATTTTCTTTCTTCTTTCAACGATAATGGCATTAAGCTTATCAGACAACATGAAAAACATTAATGAAACATGCATCTATGAAAAACTGCTGCCTAAATACATACAATATATTTAAGTAGTATACTTGATGATTTGTAAGGTTAATTCAACAGGGATCATAATGCAATGAGAACTCAGTGTTAGAATTTAACAGAGTATTATAATGAAAATATTCTAATTTATTTTTAATATATATATATATATATATATATATATATATATATATATACCTTATTCAGCTCAGCCATTGTGTGTTGTCAGGAGATTTCAGTGTTATTCTTCTTCAAGATTAGTAATATAGTGATATCAAGGCTAAAGAGCCCCATCTACTCTCTTATTTTACCCATAATTTAGTAGAATAGAAAGATTAAATAAAGCTAAATGCAATAAAGCTAAATACAAAGAACATCTTCAACTGGGATTTGAACTCACAATGCCAGTTTCATTTGCCATACAACCAATATTCACAAGTTAAACATCCTTTACTGTCTATGCATAACATATATTCAGGAAGGTTTGGGGCCTCGTTCAGAAGAAAAAATGGCTTGCACACACACACACACACACACACACACACACACATGTATATGAAAAACTGTTCCTCTAAAACTGTTCTTCATATGTAAAGGTTTATATATCATTATCCCATATATGATAAGAATATGCTTTCTAATGAATGTTAGCCAGTTTATGGCCATATGTGATATATGCTTTGGGCGATCATGTCTCGAAAGAGAGATGACAGACTGGACAGAAGATTATCCTGCAGTAGGTTGCAATTGCTTTCTGCAGTAGACAGGTTGCCAGCCAAGGCTACAGAACCCAATCTGTCCTATTATTTAACCCGTAACTGGAGGGAACATTTGGATTAATACCTTTCCCAAGGGTATTTGTGCATAAGTGAAGGCAAGGAATTCAACTGGAATTCAAACTCAGCACCCCGATTTGTCGTTCCAAATTGATATCAACTGCACCACAAAGCACATCTGCAGAAAATACTTAAAATCAAGTATTGTGTGTTTATAAGTGTTGACATAGGTATCAACACTAGATGGTGACAGTTTACTTTAGGCTTAAATGCAATCATGGAACCATGGCTGATGATTCCATAGAATTCAGCTAAACATAGACTTACATTGATTTTTAGAATACAGGATTGATACGTGAATTATTTTATGACATTCCTTGAATAAACTTATGATGTACTGTTTGTAGAGATCGACACTTCTATTAATTGATTACATGTCTTTTGTTGGATTTGATCCTTAAATTAATTTAGGACATGCTATGTGTAGAGGTTTACACCTATTTTTCTTCTTCTTTTTCTTCTATGAGCCGTGTGCCTTCATGATATAGGCAATCATGGCTTTCCACGCTTTCCTATCCCTGGTGGCTCTGAGCACGCCTTCTCCTGTTATACCATCCAACCTTCGTTCCATCATCCACCTGATTAGATCCTTCAAATATGTTGTCCATTGCTTTCCCCTGACTCATTTTCTTTTTATCTGGCCTGTTAGTATCAGGTTCTCCAAGCCTTCCTTCCTCATTGCGTGCCCCAGGAACTTCAGCTGTCTCTTCCTGATGCTCAGTATTAATTTCCTTTTTCTTATCATCATTTCTAAGACCTCATCATTGCTCACATGCTCGATCTATGATATTCACAGCATCCTTCTGTAGACCCACATTTCAGTTGCTTCAAGTTTTTCCTTCATCTTTGATGATATTGTCTAGCATTCACTGCCATATTGAAGAACAGACAACATGTAGCAATCCAGTACTTTGTTTGTTTCTAGCAAAATTGTCCTGTTTCTTAATACTTTACTTACCTTCTGGAATGCTTCCTTCGCCATGCCAATTCGTCTTCGGATCTCTATGTCACACTTTCCGTCTTCTGTTATAACACTTCCCAGGTATTTAAATTTTTGTACCTGCTTCATTCTAGTATCCCTGACCTGTATTTGGCATATTGAGCTGCCCTTCTTCCAGTTTAGTAAATGTTATCATTTTGTAAAGCCTAAAATATTTTCCATTTCCATTAATTGTGCCAGATTAATAATTTTTTCTAATTATTAATCTTGTATTCTGCTCTTTGATGGGTTTTTTAGCAGTTTCTTTTTTCATAAACAGCTTTGAACAATCTGCCATTGAGTGATTCATTTCTGTTGCTAGTGAATGCCAGACAACTTGAGTAGAGCAAAACATTTGCAAATATCACAGAAATAAACGCTAAAATTATTAAATACGAAAAAGCATTTTATACAAATGTCAATAATTCTTTCTTTCTTTCTTTTCCTTAAAATTCTACAATAATTCGCACTTTAGATTTTTTCCTTGGCATCGTTCTCAAAACACACAACAAAGGAATTCACTTAATTTCTTTTCTCTTGGGAACTGGCCAGTGCCCCTCACCTCTACACTTCTATTTTCTTCTTCAACTCATTGCACAACTTATAATTCTTGTCTCCAAAGTCTCTTGATACTGATACCATTTTTATGCTTTGTAGCACAAACCAGGAATAACAAGAAACTTTTCAGGCAATATAAAACCATTTTATTTTTCTTCAAGTTTTCCAACTGTTATGAAAATGTTATCCAATTTAATTGAATTTTGATACAGAAGCCAAAAACGGAAAAGAAAAAAATAATTTCTTTGACTCAGGCTTTGTATTTTTTAAAGAATTTTTCATACATTCTTTGATGAAAATATAAACTCATAACCAGCTTTGAAATCCGTCAGTAAAATGTTATAGAATAAATCTAAAATTAGCCAATAATTTTTTCCTAGAAGATAAAATTGAGATAAAAATGCATTTATCAGAACAATGATTGCAGCTAATTTTTTTTTTGGCATGAAAAACAAAATATAAAATTAATAATTATCAATGAGAAACTTGGATATATTTGATGTGTAAATTTGTGGCACTTCTAACTGGAGTGATGGTTAACAAGCTGATTTTTGTAGATCTTTAATACTGAACAGAAATTAGGCTCTCATACATCTTGCCTTGTGTCAGACTAAGTTTCGTAAATAACATATAAAATATATGTTCCTTTTCATTTTCATTATAGACAGAGTTACTTTTGCCACTTGAAACGTAATTAAAGTTTAATAAATATTTTAGTGTGCTATGAGAAAACAAGTTTCGAACAATGAGTTTAGATTGAATTTACTTGAAGTTGAAATGATTTGAGAGATAAGCTTGCTCATAATTGTTTCATGATAAGGCACCTAATTATGGTTTCATAAATATTGTATTTGCCATTGCTATTCAGTAGAATCAGGATATTGGTAGTTGTGCATGCACTGGAGCTGCATAAATGTTGAAGGGATATCGCAAATGCAATATAAATGACATCATATGATTTTCTGATTAAGTTTGTTTCAATATTTTGTACTTCAGTTTGACTTCTATACCCATATTTTCAAAGTTATTCCCAAACTTTTTACTAGTATATCCTTTGACATTGAGATTATAAGACAGTCTCATAATTTCTGTGTTTTTTAATCATATGTGACAGTTAAGAATAACTTTGGACTTTGCCGATATACCTTAATCTTTTCTTGAAAGTAGAAGCATATTGTTCTACTTCAGGACAACACAAGGTTGCATATGGCAAGAATGCCACAGGAAAATGTCTTTAAGTCATTTGCTTAGTTCCAATTCACCCATTAAATTAACCTGACCTTTCACCTACTACTTGTTACTTGTTTTTGACTATTGCAGAAAACTTTGATAAAGAAAAATGTCTCCAATGAAAATCAGATTTTAGAGTTCATCAAAATTTTTTTCCATTAAAAAGTTATCAAAGTATTGCCTAATAAGTTGCAATAGTCAGTTAAGTGCCATACGTGAAACATGCTTGGGTAATCATGTCTCTTTCGAGACATGACTGACTGGGCAGAAGATTATCCCGCAGTAAGTTGCCATTACTTTCTGCAGTAGACTGGTTGCCAGCCAAGGCCATAGAACCCAATCTGTCTTTTTATTTGACTCATAGCTAGAGGGGGGAAAGATGTATTATATTATTAAGTAGTAATTAGTGTCAGATCAGTTTATTACTTTATGACAATAGAAAAAATGATTCCCCACTTTATGCTCAGTAGAAACCTTAATCATGTTTTCAACTATTGTATCCAGTCAGTCACTTAAGTGCCATACGTGTTACATGCTTTGCATGATCATGTCTCTTTTGAGACATGACTGACTGGGCAGATTATCCTGCAGTAGGTTGCCATTGCTTTTTGCAGTAGACTGGTTGTCAGCTAAGGCTATAGAAGCTAATCTGTCCTTCTCTTTAACCCATAACTGGAGGGAAGAGAAGGAGTAATACCTTTCTCAAGGCTATTTGTGCGTAAGTGAATGCAATGAATTCAACTGGAATTCGAACTTGGCTCCTCGATTTCAAGCTGATATCCCTGTACCACAACGCACATCCAAGTTGCAATAAGTCATTGCAAATAATGGTAATTGAATGAAATGGAAACGTACTTGCATTTTTAAAGAATAAAATGGCTAAACAAAAAGTGTAACTATTTATGAAAAAATTGTATATGACAGGAACGGTAATTCAACTTTAAACAAGGTCAAGGTAGCATCCTCTACCACAGGAACTTGTTATGTCATGTAGCAAAATCTATACTTACTTTGGAGATGAAAGCATAGACATATATATACAAGGGCTTTTTCCATGCTCTTTACTAATTTTCATGAAAACTTTATGATTGATTTTTAAAAGTTTATTTATATGATTGGACTGCAGTATCATGATAAGAAGAAAGTTGTTCCTAAATATGAGATAATGTGAATCTAAGCTTTAAAAGAATTATTCATTAAAGAGAAAAAATATCTTTCAAAGGTTGAAGTTGTCAATATGAGTTAACCACATATAACCGTTATATGAAAAGCAAAAATATTGAAACTTACCAACCAAGCATACTGAACTGAATCTTTTTTTTTCTTCCTATTTAATATGCCTACTTTAACTGAGTTCCATCTCCAGTTGAATTTGTTGCCTTCACTTACTTCTCCCTTCATCTATGAGTTAAATAGTAAAACAGATTGGTTTCTATAGCCTTGTTTGGCAACCAGTTTACCACAAAAAGCAATGGCAACCTACTGTGGGAAAGTTTTGTGCCCAGTTAGTCATGTCTCTTTCAAGTTATGATGACCCAAGCATGTATCACGTATGACAGTTAATGGACTTTGGTATCATACAAGGACTAATGTGGATTTTTGTTAGTGGGAGGCAAAGATTGTATTGAGTCAATCTTTCAAGTAGAGAATGGGTATATGCATTTAAAAAATTGGCATAAAAATTTTGTATCTAAAAGCTTTTTTTAAATTCTATGTAGGGTGTGTATTAATTACAGACAAAGATGAATATTAGATGTACTGTGCATAAGAAGATATAAACAATGCAATATAGTGTCGGTACATGTTATGAATGTAATTTTTGTTTTAACCATTTTGTTGGGATTCAACCTGCTTGAATTCTCCTGCTGTGTTTTCTACCAGCAACTTTGTAGGGACGCAGTGGAGATTAGAAATGAAGAGTTATCAAAAGATCAATGAACAATTATTCAGTTAAATGCCATACGTGATATACATTTGAATGATCATGTCT
This sequence comes from Ascarosepion bandense, assembly GCA_037127315.1. Lineage (NCBI taxonomy): Eukaryota > Metazoa > Mollusca > Cephalopoda > Sepiida > Sepiidae > Ascarosepion > Ascarosepion bandense. Next base: position 1,866,048 of record JBBBDQ010001707.1, read on the forward strand.
CATTCAATCCATGACTGATTAAGCAGAAAATTTTCTTGCAGTAGGTTGATATTTCTTTCTGGGGTAAACTGGTTGCCAACCAAGGCTATAGAACTTAATCTATCCTGTTATTCAACCCATAGCTGGGGGATTAATACATTTACAAGCAGTATTTGTGCATAAATGAATGCAACAAATTCAACTGGAATTCAAACTCGTTTCTCTGATTTCCCACTGCAAGACAATATCCATTACACCCAAACGCACATCCATTGACACAAAAGACTATAAAGCAATAGTTGTTTCCAGTTAAAGCGAAACCGTAGACTAAAAGAAAAATGGATGGATGTAAGTCAAATTTTGATTTCCTGGTATCGATATCAAATACGTTTTTTCATCATAAACTGAATTTTGAAGGCTAAATAAGTCCTCTGAGTAAATGGTATCATGGCTGAGACTAAGAACTACAATTATACCTACTTAGAGCAAAACACAAAGCAAAAACCAAAATAAAATGACCGAAAACCTGATTTTGATCAGACCCAATATGATATCGGGGTATTGATTTCCAATATCAGAGTCAAATAAGTCATCCAAGGATAAACTAAACTTAGTAAGTCCATGAAAGCTTATCGTACCCATTGGGAGTAAAATTGGAGAAAATGAGCCATATTGATGGCTGAATATTGGTTTTTGATCAGATTCGATTCGAATATCAGAGGTGTTGATTTCCGATATCAGGGAAAATGAGTCATCTGAGAATGTTTGGGACTAAAAACTATAATTTTACCAACTTAGAGCAAATTCTGCAGCAAGAACTATGATAAAAGGACTGAAATCTTGATCTTCATCAGACCTGATCAGATATCGGGGTATTGATTTATTTGATATCGGGGGAAAATCAAAAAGATAAGTAGCCCATGACCTGACCAGAAGCTTAAAGAATGTTTGTGTGAAGTTTGGTGAGAATCAGATAAAAATTGTAGATTTGTACAAAGGACATACAGACAGAGATAAACAGTTAGACAGACGCACACACAAACATATTGCCTTTTATATATATAGATCAATTTAAATAAAGTTTCACTTTTCATAGTTAAAAATAAAATATACTTCATAAATTGTTATGAATACTGAGTTTAATTTAAAGTTTCACAAGTTTTATTTTTAATCTGTAACATGAGTAATCTAATACAACGAAAATGAACTTTGGAAGACTGTCATTTTCATCACTGTTAACTTAAGTCAAGGCATGTAACGTTTCACTTGTTTTGATAATTTTATCAGAAAATGTTCTTGATAAATCTTCATTTTCTCTAGTATGGTACCTTTTCCCAACAGTGTGGTGTTCAGATAAGCTCCATTTTTAGTTCTACAAGTTCAGACCTTTACTACTAAGACACACCATGCTATTTGCACAGATTTATACCATTTTTATTTCCTCTATATCCCAAATGTAAAGAGAAAGTTGTGATCTGACAGTTCTTTTTTTCCAAAAACTACTATTTTGTTGAACAAACTACTGTGTGGATGCTTTCTGAAGATTGCAATCTTAAATTCTTCAAGGTCAAGCATTATTAATACTCCTTATACTCAGAATCTTCCTATCATCTACCTCCTCTCAAAGGCATAACACACACCTCACTCACTAGCCCTCTACCTTGAGTGGCTCTTGAGGCTTGTATTGGGTGAACGTTAGTGAAAAAAACAATGAAACAGATAATGTGGCTAAGAGTAGAGAAATTCATGGATGACAAGCATAGCCCCTGTGCAGGTATTGTTTTTATTCATTATTGTCCCTTTTTGCTTCGGTACTGATCAGCCCAAATTTAATTTGCAGTTAGGAAGAATTAAATTCTGACCTACCTGAATTAGGGAAACTTTGGTAGAATGAATGCGTCTGGTACTGAGATTTTTTATCTCAGCATAAATAGGAATCGCCTCCTTCAAAGTGTATCCTTTTCGTTCCAGTTTAATGGAGGCTGTAACGGTGCCTGCCACACAGCACCATGAGCCAACAGCTTCGTAGGTGTCATTTTCCACCGGCAACTGCAACGAAAATAGATAGAACGTTAGCCATCAATTACAGCGACATTATCAATTGCTGGAAATTAAATTTCAAGCATTAAAAATTGTATTTTAAATAGCATTTCTGTTGCAACCACAAAACAGATCAAGAGATTTTATATAATTTCCAGTACACGTATTCTTAAAATTATCGTTCTCCTTGCTCTTCTAAGAGTTTTCAGTAATCTCTCTTTTTACTTGAACTTCCATTGCATCAACTCTGTTTTATCAAGTTTGTTTTCAAAGCATTTTCAATTAAATGAATGTCTTGTGTTTGTAGATTGACATCAGTGTGTAATGTTGTCATTGTATGATACTGATTAAAACACCAAATTTAATCTCTCAGCTAGCATTAGATTTTATTCAAATCAAAATTTGGTAATAACCATTTGTCAATGGGTGTGTGGCACCTTTATTAGCTTTGTCAATACATTTTCGTATAGATGTGCAACATTTTTCCTGTTTATATACACTACCAGCCATAATTATTAAGCCATCCCAGTGTTTTAAAATAGGATGTATTTCATACTATTTTTAGCATGTATTGCCAAGTGAATAATTGTAAATTAAAATAGAATAGTTCTTTTGTTAATATTGTACAATAACATGAGCATTAAATAAATTTATAAATATTTAATAATTACCTATATTGCAGATTCATCAATGAAAGAATGAAGAAAATTTAGGGTAATTTGCACGAGTTCATCTTTGCTTCCTTGCATTGTAAAATTTTGCAAAGTAATGATAACAAAAGAACCATTCTATTTTCATTCAAAATTATCCACTTGGCAATAAATACTAAAAATAGTATGAAACACATAATTTCTTTTAAAAAACTGGGATGGCCTAATAATTATGGCCGGTAGTGTATATCCATCTGCCTATGGATTTTCCTACATGTACACATCTGCAGCCCAGCTGGGTCAGTCACAATTTTGCGTGTTGGGGTCAGCCACTGACAATGGTTGAAGCATAGACCTACCCCCACTGGCTAAAAGAGCATTTCATAAATGGACCTGTCAATGCACCAAGCTTCTTTGAAGAGATCGGAATGCAAAGTTTATGTTTGCATCATTTGATGTGAGTGGCAACACTAGAGATCTCTTTACTCCTTTCTGAGCAATTCCATAATACATTTCTTTCTGGTTCTCCTTAGACTTTTGAGCTAATAGAACCAATTCCTTACTCTAAAAATAAAGCAAATGTGTGAAAATATCCAAATTACTTTGTTTTGCAAGTGTCTAGGCGCCATCCGCATTTGATGTTTATTTTCAGTTCTCCTGCTGTTCGATTGGGTGGCTGTCAGCTCTCCATGTGGGTCAACACATCCGCAAACACAGAAATCAATTACCACAGAGTCTGTTTCCTGTAACTAAGTTTATCTCATTTCCTGGTGGTTGTGCTTTAAATCTCAGGCTGAGATAGTGTTTGACTGCATCAGGTCAATAAAGGATCTGAGACAGTTATAAATGTATATTCCTAGAAAGGTTTTCTAAGTGTTGAGTCAGCCAATGTCTATTAAATAAAATCAAGTGTGGCATTTAAGATTTATAGCTGTGACTTAGACTATATGTAAAACATATTTTCATTGTTTTTTTTTTCAGTTTATAAGAATAAGAAAAGATGAGATAAAATCATGAGAACAGGTGATAAAACAGGTGAGATAAAAGAATAAGAGGAGGTGAGGTAAAAGCATATGAACAGGTGAGATAAAAGACAGATGTGATAATAAAAGACATGAGATCATAAAAATAAGTGAAACAAAAACCTTATATATATATATATATATATATATATATATATATATATATGCACTGGCATAAATGCATAAAACAATGTAGAAAGTAGACTCACATGTAGGTACAAAACATAGAAAAAATTCTAGGCCTATCCTCTCTCATATTTCGTAATTTGGGAAATTCATGTAAAGCGATCTAGAAGCCTGGCCATTCTACATGACTTGTCAAGAATTCTATCATTTTTAATCATTGTAGAAGCATTATCAACTTCGTTATAATGAAATGGCTAAAAATACTAAAATTACTAAAATAATTTCATCAATCTTATTTACCTACCTTCATAGGTTAATACTAGTATTAATAAAAGAATGAAGATGTCTATGAAAAATCAAAACCAGTTACTTATTTTTTTTCTCAAGTTATAGTTACATATTATTTATTAACAGTTTTCTTAAGATTTTGATATTTTTGTTGTATATGTTGGTCTGAGAAAGTAATGTTTCTATAAGAAAAGGTATGAGTGGGAAAAATCAAAAGAAAACTGTTAATTTCTATTATTGTAGCATCTCATAAAACATTATACAGCAATTGAAAAAAAATCTTCAAAAATGAACTATGACGTTTTTAAATACTTAATAATTTCTGTTTATTTTATGAATAATTTGTGAGCGTTTTTTCTAGTTACCAAGCATTTTTGTTTACAGATACATTATTTAAATTAAAATTCATTTCATCTTTTTCTCTTGATAAAGTTCATCACAGGACAAAACGCATAGGCAACAAAAATATAGTTTTCCTCTTGTATTCTTTATTTGTTATAGAGTAGTTTTCGAACTGAAGGTTTATAATCGTTGCTATGTCGGTTACTAATTGACTTAACATCCCCAAAATGTTAGGAACTTGGTAATCTTCCACTAAAAGCTGACTCCTTAGTATTCGGCTAACTGCCGACTAATATCAACTGCCTAGTCGTTTCTACTGAACTCTAATAGAACCTTTAAGAGAACTCCTTTGAACTTCCCAAGACTTCCTCAGACTTCTCCTGTTAACTACCTGTTAACTCTTACTAATAGGAGGGAGAGTCCATTATCTGAGAAATAGGTGTGTTTCCGCATAACATTAACCATACTGTTCTTAATCTTGGATTATATGCGAGTATACTTTTACACACACACACACACACACACACACACACACACATATATATATATATAGTCATCCGCAGACAGATCTGTTTTGCTGTATCACACCTCATCAGTACGGTTAGACTCTGATTGCTTTTAACCCAGGATTGAAACCCGACTCAAGTGGGGTCAGTCGGCGGTTCTACCTCTGGGCCATGAGCGCATGGTAGAAGAAGGCAGAGACTTTTTAGCATGTACATTGTCATTATACACACCCAATAGCCAGAGTGATCTAATTCATTAGTGAATGAGCGATGCGTACATGCCAGGGTAGCTACTATTTTTAAAAGTCTCCCATTCTTCCAGAGTACTCAATCAGGGTGTGAGAGAGCAAATAGTCATATATATATATATGTGTGTGTGTGTGTGTGATGCTAATGAATCTTGAGGTAAGGAATTTCCCAGAAGAATATCACCGGTGAGACAGAGTGAGTAACAGTTAAGCTGCTCGTAGTAAAATGACGTAAATTATTTGACTTCAAACAAAGCATGACAATAGCTTCCAGATAACCATCAGAGTGCTGTCAATGTGCCCCAACCAAGAAGCCTTTCATATGATCTATTTTTCTATTTCTGTTTAATGACCTGATTTCATATGGTTTTCGCTTGTATAATTAGTGACACATTCAACAGTTATCGTGACTTTAATCAGATTCTTTTCTCTAGAGCTTGTGTGTTACTGACAGCCTGAAGAACGTTGCTCAAAATAATAGACTTCCTGGTTATGTGGAATTTAAACTCTCTGTTGAATTGTCTCCAAGACAAGAGAATTTGTTAAAAATACTGAAAGAAAAAAAAATAAATAAAATAATTGTGTAATGAAGTCATTGACTACTTTTATGAATATGTAATCTATGACCAATAGTATAGATGTGTGTAACTTCTACTGTGTATGCATATGAATGTAAATGCGTTTGTATGTGCATCTATCTATCTATCTATCTATCTATCTATCTATCTATCTATCTATCTATCTATCTATCTATGTCTGTTCATATCTATTAACCTATCTATTCATATCTATCTATTCCACTCTATTCATATCTATCTATCTATCTATCTATCTATCTATCTATCTATCTATCTATCTATCTATCTATCTATCTCAGTTTGTTCATATCTATCTATCTATCTATCTATCTATCTATCTATCTATCTATCTCAGTCTGTTCTATCATATCTATCTATCTATCTATCTATCTATCTATCTATCTATCTATCTCAGTCTGTTCATTATCTATCTATCTATCTATCTTTTCACTGTCTGTGTCAGTACATGTAAACATATCTGACTATGTATTTAAATTTGATTGTGCATGCTTCGATTTGTGCGTATGGCTCTATGTAAGACTATGTGTGTTATTTTGTAAATTTACGCTGTAAAGGTCATTTTTGAAAATTGGGTTTATTTATATGTCACATTACTTGCCTATTTATGAGTTTTATAATAAAAATGTAAGTTAACTAGTTGAGGTATGTTTCTATGGTAGGTAAATGATTCAGACCTGAATCGAAGTTGATGCAAATGACAGTAAAATATTTTCTACTTAATGTTCAATAAGCTAGTAAGTGTATTTTCTCCATCAGAACTAATCGATGAGAGAAGGAATGTTATATATATATATATATATATATATATATATATATATATATATATATATGTATATATTTCATTTGTAAACAAGTTATAAACCTATAAACCTAGATTTTGTAATAACTTGTTTACAAATGAAAAATATTAAAAACTTCTACAATATAATTGCATTGAACACTTTTTAATACAACTGTGTACTAATCTAATTTAATTATGACCAAAAACTAAATGACTAAATAATTATCTATATATATATATGTGTGTGTGTGTGTGTGTGTGTGTGTGTGTGTAATCCTGAAAATTGACGAATGTTTTGTGAAAGAAGATTATGTCTATCCTGATGATATATCAAATAATGTAATTTTAATAGAGTTTTCATTCTTGCTCAAGACCATAGTACACTATTGATAAAAATCACTTTCCTGGCACGCCTTTTTTTTTTTCTTGTGTTTGGTGTTTTTTCCTGCAACAACGGTGATTCTTCAACATTTCAGTCTGAGAAGTTGGGACATTTCTTCTCTCGGTGAGTTTAGTTAATTATATATCACCATTGGATGTAGCTGTCTTGATCAAGCCAAGGACATATAAAATGTCCATTTTCACAAATATACACTTGCTGACAAACATACTCTTTTGTTTCCTTAGTTTTTGATAATTTAAAATCTTACCTTCAATCAAAAAACATTCAAACCCCAGTCACATTCAAAGAATAAGAAAAGGTATACCTTTTTCTTTGAATATGACCCTGTTTGGAATATATATATATATATATATATATATAGAGAGAGAGAGAGAGAGAGTGAGAGAGAGAGAGAGAGATAGATATATAGGTAGATAGATAGATAGATAGATAGATAGATAGATAGATAAATTCAAACAATATATATAGTTGCGTATTTAGACAGAACTTCCTCTTTATACACTGAAAATAATTTCCAAAGTATTTGTGTGAATTTTTTAGTGGTGAGCAAATTAGAAAATCATAAAAGAAACATAGTGTATGTCGCGACAAAACGTATATGAATGTAAAAGTGGACATAGAAGTCAACACACAGAGGCAAAAGCCTGTTTCAAGCTTATACGCAATCGTTAGGAATGGCCTGATGACAGCGTAAAAGCAAGAAACAGATTGTTGTTGCAGTGTCTTGACTTCAATGTCCACTTTTATATGCATATGTTCGGTTAAATAATTTAGACATATAATGTCTATTTATTCTGTTTTAATCCTCTCATATTCACGGATTAATTTGTTCATTTCATGATTAAAAACATCAAGGAAGTAGTCGTAAATTTCCTCATTCTTGTTATTTTCCCCTGTACTTTCAATCTCTTCCAAGATTCATCTTCAGGATTGAAGTGATATGGCAAAGCTTAATGTATCTTTTATGTACAGAATGTGGTGTTAATTCAAAATTTAAACATTAAGTAAGGGAGTTAATTTATATTTGTACTTTTTTTTAATTACAATTTACGTATTTTAAAACATTCTCTCATAATTGTAATTAAAAAAAGTACACTTTAGATATTTTAAAATCTTGTTGTTATAGAAAATTTAAAACATTTTTCTATACTAAAAATTAATTTTATTCAGTGTTGAGTGCAATTTTTATATAGAAGACTTCATGAATTTGAATTTTTGATTTTATTTTCGTAGTGGAGTACAATTGTATTGTCGATTAATATTTCTCTAAATCGTGACGTTGGACAGGAATATTTCTTCAAATGTTGTGTTATCGAACTGAAATCTCACATTTACTTTTCTGTCAGAGATACAATCTCACAAAGGTCATTTAAATTGTGTACAATTTCGGCCATTTGCAAAACTTTAATTGACAGAGAAGGATTATTGTGGATGGTTAAGTTTGTTGCAACAAATTTAGTACAGTATATGATTAGTTTCATGTTTTTTATTAAGATCAGTGGAGGATATATTAATACTTATGAGTTTTTTCTGATTTTTCATCTTGTTTGTTGTTAGAGTTTATTTGATTGTGGTATTGTAGATTAATATATTACGGTTATTTGAAAGAATATTATGTACTTTTTTTATTTATGTTAATATTTCTAAAAGCTCATCTAATTTGTTCACCAACAAAATGTAGTTCAGAAAAGATATTATTAATGTGTTTGTTCAATTCTTTTAATTCAATTTAAAAAAACTTTTTCGTGGAAGAGTTAACTTTTTCATGGTTTATTAAATTTTGTATAATCACTATTTTGTAATACGACATTTATTTTTATATTGGAAAATGTACGCATTGACTTAAGTTGTTTTTTATGTAGGGATGTTGTAATAAATTTCATTATTATGCTAAGTTCATATGTGAATTTAAGAATGGAGTTTTTGGAAGTCGGTTTTGAAGTTCGTGTTTTAGACTAAGATGAGAATTTCATCCTCACTGTCTACTTCATTATTTAAACACATTGTATACCCGATTATAAGCACATTTATAAGATATCATGTGTTATGGTATCTACCCCTTGTACCATAATGAACTCTTCTCATGACTATAAATATTGGAAGACTGTCTCAAATGGACGGTTCGGCAATTGACAATTGACAGAGGAGTTGAGTTGGTCTCCAATTGCCGGTCAGCCTGACGTGTAATACTTTTACTTGTTTTTCGTAAATATATCTTTGTTACGCTAATACCCGAGTTGTGTTTCCTTCCGGATCTATTCTGGTCCACAACACCATGAAACATATTCAAAAATACAAAATACGTCAGAGAAACGGTTTTTCCACGGCTAAAGAAAAAATCATTCTGGAGCCACCTCACGTGACTGGATGGAATATTTAAGGATGGGCTCTAACTGGTCAGTCAGAGGAGGCGGTTTGCTGACACACATCTAAAATGTAACCAACTTCAAATCGACCCGGAGATAAGGTCAGATTGCACCTTGTTTTCTTTCTCTTTCGACTTATCTATTTCAACAATTACTACTAGAACATTTTGTACGAACTCTTGATACCTTAACTTTCTCAATGAACATTAACTTCTACAACTTGTATTATTTCTCCTTTTAATAAATTTCTATTTTAACATTCAAAACGCATATTTTATTATTCCACACTTCTACACTAATCTACACATTCCAACTGACAGCCAACTTTCTGATGATAATTCAACAAAAAACTTGTAAGCTGTAGGGAGTTCGATTAAGTCTGACACAAGGCCGAACAAAAGAAATATTAACCAGCTCCCTACACTTCAACAGCCATGATATATGTTTATTTATGAAGGTAAAGTTCATTAAAAAATAGCTTGATATGATCAACCAAAAGTATCATTACAGTAAACGAAACTAGAATTCCACACTCTGTAATATAAGCAAGAGACGATCAAATCCTTGAGAGATTATACCTCTGTATTCTTCTGCCGTGACAATGCCATGATATTTTCTCATCATCGAACGTTTAAAAGGAAAGAGATCAATTCGACATTATCAGGTTTATATACCTCTTGATTCTCAAGTTCTTGGAACAAGAAATCCAAGAATTTCCCAAAGACCATAATAATAAAACAAATGCAGTTAGACAACAAATATCGTTGGGTTCAGACATTTTCCTTTCATCCTCCGAACTTAATAGATTTAGCGCCTTTAAGTTTCCATATCAAACCGTTTGAAAATATTTAGTATAGAAAACCTTTAAAAGAAAGGCAGCGACGAAATGAGCCCAATGAGAAATTTTCCGTGTAAAATCGCAGATTCAACGAGTAAGACATTTATTATAGAGTTTAGAAAGAACGGGAGACGGTCAAGAAGCACATTTCTTAAGGACAATTGCTAAGTTCACTTGCTTTGCAAGGATCCATTTGAAAGATTATAGTGGATTTACAGGGTGAGATGGGTAAATTGTCGCCATTTTATATTTCTAATTTTGTGTATGCACGATTTTTTTGATTATCGATTTTCGATATTTATCGGGGGTACCTGGACAAAAAACCTAGCTAAGAACACTTGCAGATGCTTATAGTGCAACTGTGTAAATTTTCAAGAAAATCGTTTTCGCCATTTCGGAGTCTATAGGTGACGGACGTACACACACATACACACACAGATAAAGTTTCATTTCAAAATAAGTTTAGATACTTGTTTACTTTGGATTCCATTTCAAAAATTAATGAAATAACTTTCGAAATAATCTAATGCATTATAGTAGTTTGCTTATCTATTCTTTTTCTAGTTGTAGTGGGAGTCCGTTCTAGAGAAGGGTAGTTGTATACTGTTGCAGGTTAACGGAATTTGGCCTTGTGGTAGATAGCCCACTATAAGTTATAAAATGATTATAAAATTAAGAAAAGCAAATTGAGTTGAAAAATAACATTTTTATATATACACATATCAATGAGTTTTTTTACAATTAAAATAATATTTGAATATATGTCCAACGGAGGTTAAAATGTTCTTGGCAAATAAAATACTGAAAGAGAATCAATGCTGAGGAATGTGAGTAGCGTGTAAGTGAGGAATGTCTTTGATGTAGTCGCTCCTTAGGTCAGTAAGTAGTTTTGAGACAGGGAAAAGGAAAGAAGCAAGCGTAGTAGCCACTTGACTTAGGTCAAGGGGATATTCATTACACTCTTCTCCTCGAGGTCTGCCTTCTGGGATCTGTCTGTATCCGCTTTTTATATCTTCTTTTTGGATCACAGCTGCTCGTTTGGAATATCCCACTTGTATTTGATTCTGGTCTTCCAATTGGCTGATAAATAAAATTCGCGTAGGCCCGCGAAATGGAAATTAAATATTTGATTAATTTTTATTTTCAACCGGAACATCTGCGCGGATCCACCTGCGCACGGACAACTTTTGGTCATTTGCTTTCTGGTCGTTAGAGAACAAGCATCCGGTCCCTCGCTTTTGCTCGCTATCACCACAGTATAACTAATTTGAAAGCTGAAAAACCAAACTAAATCTATAGAAAAGTAGATGAGATTTTTTCCAGCAAATCAATAAAAGTTTATAAAAAGTTTTTACTTACAGCTGCATCGGGCTCAGCATTTAAATCGAGTGCGCTTATTACAGCAAATTTGCTTTTTCTCTCATGGTGTGGCCCGTCTGGTGTGTATATTGTCATCCTTGCAAAGTAACGTAACCGGCCATGTTTACTTTTGAAAGATGACGGCAATCTTTGGGGAAGATTAAACTCAAATGGAAAGTAATAAGATCCAGGATGCAGGAGAGCTTCATCCACTTCTTTCTCACCTAAAAGAAAGAATTAAAAAAAACAACTTACAAATTACAAGGAATATTCCTCACATCGATTCGATTAGTAGTTTATTGTCTTAAATTAACATCGGCTTATCCGAAATATTTATTTTGTGTATGTATGTGTGCTCACTTTCTGATCTATCTATCTATCTATCTATCTATCTATCTATCTATCTATCTATCTATCTATCTATCTCAATGTCTTCCTAATCTATCTATCTATCTATCTATCTATCTCATTATATTTATATCCATCTATATCTCTCAGTATTTCGTATATATATATATCTGCAAAAGTATTACGGTCATTTCCCGTTGAATACACCGGTTCTCACTTGATCACCGAAGTTAAGCAACGTTGAGCCTGGTCGGTACTTAGATGGGTGTAAGAGTTTATTGACGGATGTGCGTTGTGGTGCAGAGGATGTCGGCTCGGAAAAGGAACTCGGTGAGCCGAGTTCCAATTCCAGTCGTACACTCTGCATTCACTTACGCACTGGTACCCTTGGGAAAGGTATTAATCCGTCCCTTACCTCCAGTTATGGGGTAAATATCTGAGGCCTGCTGTTCATGCGATCCGTGGTGGACTTATGCACCGATTGTTGTTATCAGCAGTTCCAAAACGTGTGGTGCTACACAAGCCTTCACCACTCAAAACAATTCTTTGTATAGCAGTCTGAGTTAGACACTCATATGTCGAAATCGACGGGAGAGCCCATAATATATATATATATATATATATATATATATATATATATATATATATGTGTGTGTGTGTGTGTGTGTGTGTATGCAAAACCTAATATTTTCGTAAATTAACAAACTGAAAGCCAGTAAGGTGACCCAAAAAATTATTCGAAAGAAACACTAAACACTCAAATAAAAACATAAGAAGACAGAAAGACAAACATAAACGAAGCAAAAAGAGGACCAAAGAGAGGCACTGACGTAAACCGTAAACAGTAACAGACAGTCCTTTAATCGTTGGCACCAAAGACAAAGCAAGAAAGAGACAAATTTTGAACCGATACTTCACAAAGAGACAAATTTCGAACCGATACTTAAATCACATGCTAACACTACAACGCTCTGATCACTTGATCAACTTAGTTACACACACACACACACACACACACACATATATATATATATATGTGTGTGTGTGTGTGTGTGTGTGTGTGTGTGTGGTCATCCGCAGCCAGATCTGTTTCGCTGTATCACAGATCCGTCATCCACAAGCCTGTTTCATCAGTGTGGCTAGACATTCACTTGCTTCTGACCTGGATCGAAATTCGACCGATTAAGTGTTCATCGGTGTCGCTAACTCCTATGCCACAGGCACATGGAACCAGAGAAGTCAAATTTTAGCGTGTTCTATATAAGTGGTGTATATACACGCCAGTAACCGAGAGAACTCAATTCATTGCTGAAGTTTTATGCATACAATAGCAGAAGTGGTAATTGTTTTTATTTAAATTTTCCTCTCTAGAGAGCTCAATCGTAATGAGAGCATAATATATTCGTCATCCACATACAAGCCTGTTTCGCCGTGTCACAGCTCATCAGTGTGGCTAGACATCCACTTGTTTCTGGCCGGGATCGAAACTCGACCGATTGTTGTATATACACGTGATAAGAATGTGTTTCATGGTGTTGTGGACCAGAATAGATCCGGAAGAAAACATAACTCGGGTATTAAAGAAACAAAGACATATTTACGAAAAACAAGTAAAAGTATTACACGTCAGGCTGACCGGCAATTGGAGACCAACTCAACTCCTCTGTCAATTGTCAATTGCCGAACCGTCCATTTGAGACAGTCTTCCAATATTTATAGTCATGAGAAGAGTTCATTATGGTACAAGGGGTAGATACCATAACACATGATATCTTATAAATGTTCTTATAATCGGGTATACAGCGTGTTTACATAATGAAGTAGACAGTCAGCTCAACACCAAATTATTTTTCTATGTTTGTACAATGCATTGAGATCGTGTACCTTGAGGGTATATTTAGAATTAAGTTCAATCCAGATCACAAGCAGAACTCCAAAATACGATCTATGACTAAAACTGCTAGTCTGGTAAAATGGACAGTTCCCTCTACCGCTCCGGTAATAACCTGAAGCTTGCTAGAATTCTACTTTTACAAGAGCCAGTACTACTGTCATATACGGGCAGGAATTGCCCAGTCTTCATTTTGCAGACTCGATAGTGTCTAAAAGTGTTTAAATGGCCTTGTGGATGAAAAATTTCTTTCCACACTACAACCCGTTTTCTGCAGTATTTACATTATTCGGACTATTGTCCTAATATTTGTTGCTATTTGTACGACGTTTCGTCCGTTGTACGCTCCGGCCTTCATCAGGTGCTAGGAATTTCGAACCGAACCCTTTATAACAATCACTGGGGTATATCATCTTTATTCCTTGCGTAAAGCCTCGATTGGAAGCTAAAAAGGCCGTAGCGTATAACGCCCAAAATGTCTTACAAATGGCAACAAAGATGATGACAATAGTTCGAATAATGTAAATACTGTAAAGACTACCTCATCTCAGAAATATAGACAAATACTAAACCCGTTTCCTATTGACGAAACGTTGCAAGCTTCTACTAATCTATCGCTATTTTCATGGAAAGTGTTCAGACACTTTGCTCATTTTTAACCTTTACAGGTAAAAGATCTGTCAGACCACACACATTTTAGCAGATCTCCCTAATTCCCTTCGCATTTTATTAGTGCAATTTAAGTTTCCCTCGAACAGTTTCTTCTTACAAATTTCTACTTTGTGAAACTGACTTCTAAGACGATGCTTCAATCCTAACTTATTCAAACTTATGGTTAACCGTTATCTTCCCCACCCACACACATTCTCATTTTATATCTCTTTATTTCTTATTCTGTAAGCCTCTAGTAGAACTTGGCCCTTGAAAAGCTGGGGGGACATGATAGTAAAAACATGAACCATTCATGATAGCTATCATAGAATGAGATTGACCGATATTCAAAATGTTTTAAGTGAATTGCTATGTGGAGAAGCATGTATGTATGGATGTATGTATGGATGTATGTGGAGAGGCATTAACTCAGAATGCACGCAAACCTTCTCATCCAAAATTTACACTTAGTTTATTGCTGCCATTTTCTGTGGTATTGATCCCTCAGCCACCGGCACAACTTTAAAGGGTAATAATTGAGAAAAAAGATTTTTGATAGAAAAAAATCCATATTGTCAATGAAAATTGTACACATTTTCAAGTTACAATAAACAGAAAAAAATGATTCAATTAAACCGCTTCCTTATCCAAGAGACAAACTCAGAATTGTCTCAGAATCGATTGTGTGTCTAGATCGATTATTATTCATATTTGCCAACATATTCATGATAGCGGCCTTTAAAGAGTCCTTGTAATTATGGGGCCACTGATTTTACTCCCTCTCGAGAACCACCATGACGTTGTAGTCCAGGAGATTTAAGGATCACATGTTGGGAGAGATATGAACGTGTAAATTCCCAGTTAGCTACTTCTTCGTTATTTTGGAGGATGCAGCGTACTGATGGTACACGTACGGTCAACTCTCGATAGACCATCATATGCAACAACTCGACGCAAGCCATGGAATAGCATAACAAAATTCCAGTTGCTTATGACAACTAGGACGATCCGGCTTGATATTGGTGAGCATCATCGTACCCCAGTTGAATTTGTCTTCTGTTTAGCTGGCTACTTTCAAGAGACAGGCTATCACCGAATTACTGTGATCGGAAGCCAGACTCATGACATTCAGGATTTACCTGTCTCAGTGTAACTTCCACATATTTTGATTACTTGGTAGATAACTTCATCTTCCAATCACTTTGTAAATATCTTTAGAACTCTTCCAAGTTTTCCAGTAATAGTGGGTAAAACATTTTAAAAGTTTTCCTGCTTTTCACTTATTCTTATTGACAAATCTATTCTATGCTCTTCAGGCACATTGATATCAAGTATTGGACTAATTCCATTCTTGTTTTCTTTGAGAATATCTGATCTCCTGCTCTGACAATGACAACCTTAGAGAACGATAAATCAGATTTAGTTCTGCTGGACAAACAGAAAAAGATTTGCTTCCTGATAGAAGTCACCTGTCCATTTGACATAAGAAGATCGACAACTATAGTGAATTCAAATATAATGTTGAAATTTTAGGAAATACTTGTAAAGAAAGTTATTACAGTACTATTATTATTATTATTATTATTATTATTATATAATTTTACATCAAAATTTGATTTCTGCTATGGTCGCACTACCTACCAAGTCTGCAGGAAGACCTTACGCAGGTCGTGGTGTGTTGTTATTGCTCCATGTCATGTTTTTTTTCCTTTTTTCCTAACATCCCTAACGTTACATAGACAAAGTCCTTCTTAGTGTGTGGGCTGAACTTAACAAGACATTTTTTGTATATCTCTTAAACTGGATTTCCAGGGATTCTTTCAATGTATTTTTTGTTCCATTTTTTATCATTCCAAATGCACCTACTATCACTGGTACAATACTTGTTTTCAATTTCCACATTTTTTTTCTATTTCAATTTTCAGGTTTTTATATTTTGAGAGTTTTTCGAATTTCTACTATTATTATTATTATTATTATTAATTTTAGTATCATTTTTGTTGTTGTTATTTGTCTTGGCTGTCAGTGGATTCTAATCTGTTTACAAATTAACTTCATTTAAAAATATTTGCATTCTTTATAGGAAGAACTTGTTTTGGTCTGATGTTGCTGAAGACGTTACCAGATGAAACTAATTGGACATGAAGATTATTATCAACATCCATTTTAGCTGCTGTTTTATTTGCCTTACTTCTTATCCGCTTCCTTTGTAAACTGTAAACCCGGCCTTAAACAGCGGAATATTGAAATAATACAAACTTGAAATTGGGACGAATGTTACACAGAAATAAAAAAACATAAAAGAACATCCAATACCACCAGTGAAACAAAAAGATTTTATACAATAATGATGTATATAAATTTGATGATTGTTACATCTGTACTATTCTTTTAATTCTCTCTCTCTCACTCTCTCTCTCTCACTCTCTCTCTCTCACTATATATATATATATATATATATATATATATATTAACTATCGTCCGGTTCACACTCCATCCACGTCTTTTGAACAGGTAAAGAGGCTCATCCCTTGTTTCCTGTTTAGGATGTGGTTCCCGGCTTTCTTTTCTTTTTTTTTCCCCAATCTTCTTTTACTTTTTTTTGTTCTCAATTGGAGTAGATAGACTTAACTATCGCCCTGTTCACACTCCACCAACGTCTTTTGAACAGGTGAAGAGGCTCATCCCTTGTTTCCTGTTTAGGATGTGGTTCCCGGCTTTCTTTTTTTCAATCATTCTACTCTTAAGTAGCCCCATGCGCATCAGTGGCGTCACCACCTTGCTTGGCGTGATATGATTAAAATATATATATATATATATATATATATATATATATATATATATATATATATAAGTTTGGGCGAATTACGGAACCAGTTGGCCAGTCCGTTCTTCAATTTAATTTGTTAAAGAAAATACTATCATTATGGGTGGTAACAAAAATATTTTTTCTGTTTATAGCAGAAATATATATAGTACTGTGGAAAAGTATTAGGACAAGAACTATTTTATCTTTTATGAGGCATCAAAATAAAGTTTTAAATCACCCCTGACCTAACACTTTTGCACACTACCGGTAGTGTGCAAAAGTGTTAGGACAGGGAGGATTTTCCTAAAAACCTTACTGAAATACAGGGTGAAAATTTAAATAAATTGCTAATAAATATTGATTATTTAAAACTACACGTAAAAGAAATGTATAAAAAAGATTTATATTTAATTTTTTCTATTTTCTATTAAACAAATTATTTTGAAACTAATCATTATTCTATTATCCTTGGATATGACTGACTTTTTTCTTATTCCCTCCCTCTCGAATTGATAAATCTAATGTTACTTTGCAAGAACCACTTTGGGAACAAATAGAGGCTGCTTGGCAGGAGATACCATTAGATACATTGAAAAAGCTTGTGATGTCATTACCTGACAGAATGAAGGCTGTGATCAAAGCAAAAGGCTATTATACTAAATACTAAATTTATTTTGTAACAAGTATGTTTCTTATTAAAGCATTTGTTGAGTAAATCAAATAAAACTACTTTAATTAATTTTTTTAATTTCTGTCAATATGCCTCATAAAAGATAAAATAGTTCTTGTCCTAATACTTTTGTATTTCTCCTCCCACTATATCCCGACAAATGGAAACGGAAATACTTATTATAGTGGGCTATCCTATGTTGCCTCCCCCTCCGCCTGGCCTTGACTGAACTTTCATTCCGTAGTAATACGACATGAAACAAGTCGAATAGGGCCTTCCGTCTGATGAAGTCGGTGATTGTTGGCAACAACAATTATTGACTGAAATAAATTTATTACGGAAATATGACCGGTGTTTAAAGTTTTTCTTAAAAGAAAACAGAAAGTATATATATATATATATATATATATATATACATATATATACATATATATATATATATATACCCGAGTATAGGGTACGTATGGATGGAATAATATTCCTTATCCAAAGAAACACTATTCTTAAAAAGTGCTCAATACAAAGTAGAGCTAATCATATTTTTCGGAAATTATAACATGAATATATTATAATAACACTACAAAAGTAGCTTCTTTTGTAGTGATATTATAACATATTCATGTTATAATTTCCGAATAAATAAATAAATAAATATATATATATAGAGAGAGAGAGAGAGTCACCGACTGACGCCAATTCGGTCGGGTTTCGAGCCTGGGTTATGTAGCAATCGGAGTCTAACCGTGCTGATGATCTGTGATACAGCGAAACAGATCTGTCTGCGGATGACAATATATATATATATATATATAGTTATGAATTAATAGTACATTGCGACACGGAAATTTCTATGTTTCGAGATAGATTCTCATCATCAGGAAATGTGGCTGTTGGTTGTGCAGAAGATTTACATTTAAATGAAAAAAAACTTTGGTTTGCTGTGTATATATGTGGAAAGATATAAAAATTTACATATGTGTTTCTTTTGGCTAATCAGAGTGGAGATTCATTTTGAGATTTGGCCCCAAAGAATACATACTAACCAACTTTTTCTCTTTTTCTTCTTTTTTTCCTCCCTCATCCTACCCTTTTCCCTTGTTTCTTTTCCCTCCTTGATGGTCAAGATGTTAACCTGCCTTTAACCTGATCTTATCATTTCCCCTTCTTTCCCTTCAGTTTTATTACTTTTGATGTGATATTCTCGTTCAGCACAAATTCTATATTTTTTACTTACTTATCATTTTTAGTCTATTTATTTATTTGCAGTATTTTTTATGACATTATAAATATACATACATATATCTAAACTTATTTATAAATAGAACTCTGTGTGTGTGTGTATGTCTGTGTGTGTGTGTCTGTGTGTCTGTGTCCGTTACCTGTAGACTCCAAAACGGCTGAACCGATTTTCTTGAAAATTTACACAGTTGTACTATAAGCATCTGCGAGTGTTGTTAGCTAGGTTTTGTGTCGAGATACCCCGATAAATATCGAAAACCGAAGATTGAAAAAATCGGGTTATAGAAGGAGTGGTACGATTTTAATCAAATTTGGTACATTCATAGACAAAGACATAAGAAACGATATTCAGAAGTTTCAAAGTTGCCGTTCTTACAATAGTGCAGAAAATCGATAATATATATATATATATATATATATATATATATATATATATATATATAAGGCAAGATGTTTGTGTGTGTGTTTGTTTATATGCCTGTATCTGTATTTTTTCAGCCCTTTTATTTTAGTTTTTGCTTCGGGCTTGGCTTTAAGTAGGTATAATTGTAGTTCTTAGTCTCAGCCATGATACCGTTTACTCAGTGGACTTATTTAGCTTTCAAAATTCAGTTTTCTACGAAAAAAACTTATTTGATATCCTTACCAGGAAATCAAAATTTGACTTATATCCATTCATTTTTCTTTCAACTATTGCTTTTTAGTCTTTCGTGCTAACGCCCAAAGAGTCTGAGCTCCAGAACCATGGATTAGTTTTAAAGCTTTCATTACACCAAAGCAACGCCGGGCTATACTGCTAGTATATATATATAGAGAGAGAGAGAGACAGAGACAGACAGATAGACAGACAAAGGCAGAGAGAGACAGAGAGAGATAGAGAGAGTGAGAGAGACAGTGTGTGTGTGTAACTAAGTTGATCGGTTTCATCAAGCGATTTGTTTTGCCCTTCATTTTAAATCTTAATTTTCCTTCAAATATTCAAATATGTATTGAACCCTTTCTAATACAACTGTTTATTGGTCCAATTTCATCCTGACCTATGATTGTTCAGTATATGTCTAAACATATTAGACATGTCAGATTAAATAAATTGCAACCATTGTGTCTGCTTATTTTTAATAAAGTATGTTCATACTCACGGATAATCTTTCGCGTATTATAATTAAAAGATGTAAGAAACGAGCTGTAACTTTGACAGATGATTTTGTTATTAATTTCCCAATGTTTCCAAGTATTTCAATCTCCTCTTGAGATCATTTTAGGTGTGTAAGGAGTTGTGCTAACAAAAAATATCCGTAAAACTGTCTTGCTAAAATCTACTGTAAATGGTCTTCTTGCTTCGAATTTATATATATTACATACAAAAGTTCGAATTTTCTTAAATCGGATGGCCATTTCGAAGGGTAAATTTAACACCAGTCTCATAAGCAAGATCAAATTATTCTCGCTGATTAGATAAATTTAACTGTCGAAACGCCCATCCGATTTAAGAAAATATTTTGTATATAAAAAATATTGTCTCTGTAAATAAACTTTATTACATTGAGCACTCTGGCTGGATGAGTGTTAATATTTAGTATTAATAGGTTCTTTTGGGAATTACCTCCAAACCTTTTGTTTCGAATTTATGACCAATATATATATATATATATATATATATATATATATATCACTCCACCCACGTCTATTGAACAGGTGAAGAGGTGAAGAGGCTCATCCCATACTTTTTGAGTTTAAGTTCAGCAGTTTTCCCTTTCACCCTTTTTGGCCAATGGAGCCGATTGTTTATATCTGCTCCGTAAAACATCTAAGATCTAAGATGGTTGCTATAATACGTCACAGAAATCAAATTACATGTGTCAAACACGACTAAAATATTTTTTATTAAAAACAAGAATAAAATAAATGAGTCTTTATATTTTATTTTTATTCCGAAGTTTTAAAAATTCATTTGTTCAACAAAAAACTGTGAATATTTTTTCCCGTAATTTAGAAACAAAAGAAATATTTTTTTAAAAAAGTGTTTTTTTTTAAACAAAAACAAATATGTAAGAAAAAAGTGCCAATGGTTAATTTAATTATTTAATCTTTTTTTTCAGTTTTAATATTTCATGCTTCAGAAAATAAAATTTTTAAAAAATAAAGCTTTTTTTTTTCGCTAAATATTTCATGCAGGAAATCAACTGTCTGTCATTCGTGTGGCATTAATGTAACTTTTCCCTCTAGAATTAAATGTCTACATTTTTAAATATTCTTCGAAAATTGTTGAACTGAGAGCTTAATAGTTTTTATATTTCTAATTTCAGTAAAACAAAATAAATGATTTTATTTTTATGTTAAATTCATTTAGTTAACAAAAAATGTAAATAATTTCCCGCATAATTTTGAAACAAAAACAAACGCAACGTTGCTTACAATATCACACAAAATATCAAATCACGTTTACGCAAAACAAAAGAAAATAGATTTTTCTCCTACTACTAAAATGTTCTGAGTTGCACGGGCAACGCCAGGCTATGATGCAAATGCTAAGAGGTACAAAATGGATATACTGTTTTGAAAACAAGGAAATATTATTAGTCTCATAGGCCCTTTCATCCAACATCTCATCAGAAGAAAATCGTTGGCAAATGAATTACGCAAAAGGTACAGTAATGACGTAAGTGAAGAGCATAAGAAAAGTGGAGGAAACTCGATAAAATAAATATATATAAATATATATCAATATACATATTTATATCGAAGGAAGGAGAAAATCACGTGTAAATAATTAGTAAGGGACGATTAAAATAAAATATCCCCCAACAAATTTAGAGACTTTTCAAAATCATTCTGCCGGCAGAGAGGATTCCGTAATGGTATAGAGATTGATTCCAAAATATTTAAATGATTACTCGAACCAGACCTATAAATAACTCTAAACCAGTCTTTCTTATCAGACTTGACATGCTATATGCTCCTAGACTGGACTCTGTATTGGAAAATATCAGGGAGATTTTCTTGTGTAATGCCTACCCGAAAGCCCTTGTTAATCATATTATTAATAAGAAAACAAGAAAAAAATTATATTATTATTAAGAAAACAAGACTTTTTCCTAAAGTCCTGAGGCCTTCAAAGTGTCCAGTATATTTTAATGTTTCTTCGATTGGGTATAAGAGCCAAAGGATGGTTAAGCAGATCAATAAAACGGTTTCTAATTGTTGTCCGTCTGTTACTCTGCGTTATATTTTTCATACTACGTCTGCGTTTCCCTCATTTTTAAGGATTTTTGCCCTTCATCAAATTGAGTTATTTGGTTTATGAATTTAATTACTAGTGTGCTGCTGATTATGTGGGGTGTACCACCTTACATTTATTTTTTTTTTAATCATCTCACCCCAAGCAAGGCATTCCACTGCCACTATTGCGCATGGGGCTACATAGGGGAAGGTAAAGAGAAGGAGTGGTTAGACATAGGGAATGTCAGGAGGAAGGTGACAAATGAGTAAGGATAGCGAGGATGAGGGTTAGGCAGATGGGAAGGGTGCTTGATAGAATGGGAGCAGGTTAGTGTGTTAGGAGGTGTCTATTGACCTTACATTTAAACTCCTGGAGATTGTAGCCGTCGGGGAAGCAATCGTTTGGAAGAGAATTCCACAGTCGGGAAGTGAAACGAGGATTAATCAGCGTGTGCCTTCGATAAAAAAGATTAGCAAAATAAGTAACATGCGTTACCTTCCCTTTACAAATATGGAATCGGCTTTTGCTCAACATTTAGTGGATAATATAGCAAGTGCCAAGTCTTTTAAAAAAGAGTAGTTTCGAATCCTTCATAAGAATGGTACTAATAATCATTTAAAGATTTTAGAATCAGTCTCTCTATCATTACAGAAACCTTCTCCATGCCGGCAGAAGAAATTTTATAAAGTCTCTAAATTTGTTGGAGTGTCTTTTATTTTACTGTTCCTTGCTAATTATTTACACGTGATTTCCCCTCCATCAATATAAATATATATATTGATATATATTTATTTTATCGTTTTAATTCATTTTCCAATGATTTTCTCATTATCAGGTGTTAGACGAAAGTGCCTCTGAGACTAATAATAATTTCTTTGTTTTTAAAGCAGTATATATATATATATATATATATATATATATATATATATTGTTGTGTCGTGAGTAAGAATAAATAACTCAACAACAGGAATAGGTTAATTGTTGTATTCCGTGAAAATAGTATTTACAAAGGTTATTAGTAACCAATACAAGAATAAAGGTTAATCGTCTCAACCGTCGTAAGACGTAGTATGAGCAATGGGTACTTCCGGGTCGTCACCGGAAGTCTACGACTGATTTGTCGATCGGCTGCTCGGCACACTCTCCTACGTGGATGCCACCATTACTTTACATAGAAATGGAATAGTCCATTATAGCCGAATAGGCGCGGGCGTCCCAACAAATATATATTAGGAGAGTTTTGTAATTTGCTTGAAGCATTGTGTATATTAAGTGTATGGGTAGGTTTTGAAGGCTATCACAATTCGTTGTAAAATAAAAAACGGTAAAGAAGGTGTTAGGTATTACCTATTTAACATTCATTAATATTTCGAGATTAAAGTCTCATTTTCAGAATGATAGGAGAGCTTGATTTCACGTCCGCTCATGGACCATGCCTTTCAACGAATAGTCCTCTTTCGATGCTACTGCTGTTGTTGATTGTCGTGATGGTGTGTGTGTGTGTGTGTGTGTGTGTGTGTGTGTGTGTGCCTTCAAGTGTGTTTGTGAATGTATATATAGCCATTAACAAACACACACATACATGCACAAACACACCTAAAGGCACACACATACACCCTCACTATAATTAACGACAGTAGTAGCAGCGAAGGATGGCCATTCGTTGAAAAGCACGGCCCACGAACGGACGTGATATCAAGCTCTCCTATCATTATGAAGATTAGACTCTGATCTCGAAATATTAGTGTATAATAAATAAGTAATAGCCAATACCTTCTTTACCTTTCTTTATTTTACAACGCATTGTGATAGACTTTAAAACCTAAGTGGTGTTAAATTGAGAATTGGTTTAAATCAATTCTCATTTTAACACCACTTCCTATTCCATCCTTTAATCCCTTTCCCTCTGTAAAGCTAGACAAAGCCAAATTTTCCATTTTTTTTTTTACTTACAACTCAATCTAAAAGTAAAATTGTCCAAAATCTAAAAATAGACGTTGATTGCTAACCGATTTTTTGTAACGGAATTTTTTTAATTCTTAACCTTCATTTTTTATTTCGTTTTATTTCATTTTGAAATGTGGTAGTTGCCGATGAGATGTGAAATCTCTTTTAGGGATTTCATGTTGAAATGATCATTCAACTGTTTTGAACATCGAAATTTATTTTATTTTATATTAGCTATGTAATTTTATTTACATTGAGCTCTCCACCTGTATCATTAAAATATTAATATTAATTAGAATCGGGTCTTTGGGATTTACCTTCCTACTACTTTTCCTTTTGTATTAAAGTTATTTAAAATATATATATATATATATATATATATATATATATATATATATATATATATATAATTTTATCTTCTTTAAATTAACTACAGAATAAAATCTACCCCGAAATCGAGCACTTGCAGTAAATTTCAGAAAGTACTCGAGTACATTAAGATAATACTTTGTGGATTTCGTCTAGGGTAGCTAGCTAATCACTGATTTTTTCAACTTCCAAACAGTGAGGCTGTAGTTTATATATCAACTATACTGATCGAAATTTCAAAACCATTGAACTTTTATTTGTAGTGGGGAACATTCAGTTTTCAATTCTTGTATTTAGTGTATCACTAATCATCTGAAAAAAAATGAAAAACTAAAGTTTCTGTTTTTGATCGGTATTCCATAAACTCTCTTTGTTTTTTAACCTCATACCAACTCGATTTCATAATACCACATTAAAATCATCTATTTTAAAATTACGCTGAGGATCATACAAAAATTATTTTCTTCACAAAACACTATTGAGGCAATATGGAATAATTCCCACTAATAACAGTGAAAAACTAAAATTAAGTAATAAAACTGAAAGAGTTCCACATTTTATTTCAATCGGACAAAATTTAAATTTAACCTTTGAGCATCTCTGTATTTTTAAGGTTTCGATGTAAATATTAACTGATGTTTTTTATAATTTTTTACCTCCTTGTTTCCTTTTTATAAATCAGATTGATTGCACCAGTAAAACCACTATTAATCTGAAGATGTTTTTAATATGTCTTTAACCAGCGACATTCCGTGGAATCCTGTTTTACTCACTTTTTCATGTAGGACATCATCTGATGTTATTCATAAACCCTCTCAAACCAGTCTGTACGCTAACTGCTACAGTCGGACTAAAATATTCTTTAATGTTCTTACTAGAAATTTACAGGCACATGTTCTGTGAGTGAAGTAAGCTTTTTCAAATCTTTTTGCAAAGAGTTAAACATCTTAATCCGTCTGCTTCCAAAAAGGAAACATTTAAGTATCACGGTCTGCTCTGAAGAGAATGAGTATATCTTATCAACATATGCGAGTTGAATTGTATGATTTTAATGCATTTGGCATGTTTAAAAACTGCCACAAGAAGCAAATATGGCTAAAATATGCAGCTCTTCACGAGAAAGAAGAAAGTCTGTAAAAATTACTCAACTTAAAAGTGGTAACAAGAAATTTCTTTCCAAAAAAAAGAAAAAAACGGTACAAGAAGGCTAGCGAAAGCTGGGTTTACCTTAAAACGATTTGCAAAACTGTTTCTTGTGTCAAATAAACATATCAATCAATATATTTAGTCAACTGTGAGAACTGTCATCCAAACTTGTTTGAAAGAATTCTATGGGGTGATGCGTTCAAATTTGAGCGCGTAAGTGATTCTCCTGAACGTCAGATCAAGTAAACGATAAAATTTTGTTATTTTCTCTCCTTTGAGGAATTTCTCTGTTCGCTACCCGACTTCAGCAATCGTAGGTGCGTGTGTCAGCAGCTTCCTTGATCTCTTTCACGGTAACCTAGTTCTGAATTCTGATCATGACACTAATCCTTTTGTTCTAATTGTTTCTGAGTTTCTGTAGGCCGTTTGTCTGTGTCCACCTTATAGCAGAAGCAAAATAATGCTACCCCATGGTCAGTCTTGATCGAGTCAAACAGAGATCGTATACCCGATCTTGTCAGGCAGTCAATTCTAAAAATGTTTACCCCACCATCTTAAAGTTCTATTTTTGGTGGGTGGGGATACCAACTGGCTTCATAAATATAATGTGGAAAAATACAAAGAATAATGTAGAAAAGTTGATACTTTTTTTTATAATCATATCGCCCCAAGCAAGGCATTTTACTGCTACTGTTTTGCAGGGGTTACATAGGAGAAAAGTTATGAGAAAGAGTGATAGGTTATAGGGGTGTCAGAAAGTGGATAAGAGAAGGATGAGAATACTGATGAGAGTGAAGTGGACGGAGTAAGGAGCATGAGAAAGAGGGTACATGTTAGTGAGATAGGAGATGACCCAAGCAAGGCATTTTACTGTCACTGCTTTGCAGGGGTTACATAGAAGGAAAGTTATGAGAAAAGTGACAGATTATAGGGTGTGTCAGGAAGTGGGTAAGAAAAGAACGAGAATACTGATGAGAGTGGAGTGGACGGAGAAAGGAGCATGAGAGAGAGGATGCATGTTAGTGGGATTGGAGATGACCCAAGCAAGGCATTTTACTGTCACTGTTTTGCAGGGGGTTACATAAGAGGAAAGTTATAAAAAAGAGTGACAGGTTATAGGGGGTGTTAAGAAGTGGGTAAGAGAAGGATGAGAATACTGATGAGAGTGGAATGGACGGAGAAAGGAACATGAGAGAAAGGATGCAGGTTAGTGAAATAATAATATATAATATATAATGAATATATTTATTATTTAAATCAGATATCAAGTTTTATTGCTAAAAAGAAAACAGAAAATGACCACATACTTGTGCAGTGCCTTCATCAGCATGCTCATGGTATTTACATACTATCAGAGAAAATAAAATCTGGTGATATCATAAAATACTTGGTAATTATGTTTTAATCATGAAACTATGCCTGAACCAGAGTCATCGTTTTTAATAATACCTCTCATCATATGAATTTATTTTATTAAGTCGGATATATGGAGTCCCAAAAGTTCAACTTAGATCTGAATCCCTAGACACTGCAGTTAGTGGCAAATCTTTGAGTAGAACCAGTCACAATTTTCTTAGTAGACATTATAGCAAAGAAATGCTGAAAAGTGTGTTAATCTTCCGACAGACCTCCTCAGATCGGAATCCAGAGTTTTTGTTGTTCTAGACTGGCTGTCATTCATGACAAGAGAGCTCACTTTGCTCTGCTATTTAATCCTTAGGTGAAGGAAGATGGTAGCATGCTTTTTCCAAAATGACATAAAATAAATGAAACAAGAAAATAAATTACTTGAAAAGTAATTGAAACTCCCCAGAAAACCTACTAAATGTATAATTCTCCTCATGCTAATGACACTTCCACTGAACTTCTCTACGGCATATGATTTCATTTTATTTTACATTTCTTTTGAATATCTTCATCTAAATTAATTTGGAGTCATCAGAAGAGAGTGGGCACCGTCCCGGGGCCTGTCTTTTAACAGTTTTACTTACACACAGGCCCCATCTCAATTATGTGAGGCCCCATTATAATAGTGATTTTCAAAGAAGTGGCACAAGACCAAAATAATGAGACACCCAGTGAGGATCGAACTCACTACTCAAACGTGAGGTCCCATAATAATGATATGCTAGTATTTCGAGTTTATCGTAGATGTACTATCTCAAATATCCAACGGCAAAATTAGATTTACAAAAAACGGCAAAACTTGTTCGCGTTCTGAAAATACAACGTGAACCTCATTATGCATTTATGATCAGGCTATATTGTCATGTTTGGTGAAGCGCTTCACGGAATATTTTTTTTTTCATATAGAACTATTTTCCGTTACTTTTATGATGCGTTTTTTACTTTTGGCCCTATTAAGCCCTTTGATTTCTGTTCTTTTGGGTTGGTGGCTTATCATTTTTCATTTTCACGCCGTAGATTCCCTTACAAAACTTGTAGATGATTTGTCTACTTTAATTCAATCGTCCGTGATATTTCTTTTAAAGTGTTTTGCTCATGGTGTGATCTAGCATATACAACGCTTCCTAGTCGGATACTGATGGAAATTTGGTTCTTGGAAATTTCAGTTGCGTTCCAACCTTTGATTCAACAGATTGGATATACTTATTACTATGTTATGCGTACTGGCATTTGTTTTCCAACGTCTTATCTGCGTTGAAAGAGAGCTGCTCCTGAAGAGTTTTCAGAGAAACACAACCCATTTTGTATGGTAAAACTTCGCTACCTTTTGGGACATGAATTTCTAACCACAAACACATGAGAAGTCCGTACGATTTCTCTACGCGTGATTCGATTTTCATTCTGGGTTTGTTGTCGATTATTTTGTTTAGATTCTTTCGGTGAATCATGAATTTAACTAGAATTTAATTAAAATATTCAAGCAGTGGGCATCGACACAGAAGTATGGGAGATGGTGGCAGTCAACCGGTCCAAGTGGAAAGGAACTCTGGTCAAACAACTCAAATCAGGGGACAATCAGTTGACACAAGCCGCCATGGAGAGGCGGGTTCGCAGGAAGCAAAATGACAGCTGCAACAGACCCGAAACAACATAAATGCAGTCTCTGCAACATGGACTGTCACTCCTGCATCGGCTTCTAAAGTCACAGACGCTGATACTCCAGCCAAGCAGACAACTAGGATGCTACCCATGGTCATCTCTGACCGACGGAGGCCTAAGAAAAGTTTCAGAAAAGTTCAATCAACTGATCTATTGGCTGACTTTAAAGTTTTGCAGTACACTTCCCGTCAGAGTCACAGGGTCGGATAAATTTAATTACTCAGTACTTGCTGGATCTTCTTCTTTTACATGCCATGGCCTTTCAAGATGTAGGAGATCATGGCCCTCCATAACTTCATGTCCCTTGTAGCTCATAATCATATTTTTCTTGTTATTTCAAACTCTAACTAAAAAAGAACCAACCACTGTCTATACTTTACCTTGTTCTGTTGCAATAAATTAAAGCTTCTTTTGATATATACATATTAGTCAGTGAAGTGCCATACGATATACGATTGGGCGATCATGTCTTGAAAGAGATATGACTGTCTGGGCAGAAGATTATCTCGCATTAGGTTGCCATTACTTTCTAACTTTTTTGCCGACAAAAACATAGAACCAAATCTGTCCTGTTATTTGACTCATAGCTAGAGGGAGAAGTGATGTATTATATTATTAAGTAGTAATTAACGGGGGATCAGTTTATTACTTCATAACAATATAAAACTGATCCCCCACTTTATTCCCAGTAGTAGCCTTAATCATGTTTTCAACTATCATCTTCACTCAGTCAGTTAAATGCCATACGTGATACACACTTTGGGCGATCATGTCTCGAAAGAGACATGACTGACTGGGCAGAAGATTATCCTGTAGTAGGTTACCATTATTTTCTCCGGTAGACTGGTTGCGGACCAAGGATATTGAATCAAATTTGTCCTGTTATTTATCCCATAACTGAAGGGAAGAGGGTATTTGCATCTAAGTGAATCCAAGGAATTCAACTGGAATTCGAACTCAGATCCACTGCACCACAACGTACTTAAACATATATTACTTTAAAAGTTTATTAATCTAGAAAGCAAATTGCAGTTTAATAATTCCGTAAACAAAACTTTTATAAAAACATATTGTAGTGTTTCTACTAAATCACTAAAAGTGTCCACTGCATATGTATTAGGGCAGCTTGATGTTGGAACAGTGGACTTGAATTCAGTTCCAAGTTGGGGTTTGACATGATAAATAAAGACACAAAATATTTTTTTCTAAGTCATTACTGTTTTTTTGTTTTTTTTTTTTGAGAAGACAAGTTTAAAGTTAAAACTTGTAGCATTGGATTCTGGTGATCAGTTAAAGTCTTATAGGACAGCTTTCAAAAAATTCTAGTTTACTAAAGCTTTGCAAGTTGTATATTGTCAAGATGCATGGCACAATCACTTTATTACTAAGTCATTTTACCATCAAATAAGACCATCGTTTTGCTTCAAAAGAAAATTAAACTGAACAATTTAGCTATATTAGGATGTAACACATTGTACATTGCTATAGTTTTAGTGTGAATGTTTCAATAAATAATGCAAATTTAAAAGATTTTGTCTTATAATGTATAACATGCAGTATTATGGCGTTTTAAAAATTTTATAAAATTTCTTTTTGTTTTTATTAATTACGAGCATCATAGCCCGGCGTTGCCCGTGCAACTCAGAATATTTTAGTAGTCGGAGAAGATACCACTTTTATTTTACATATTTTGTTTTTGTTTGAAAAAACACTTTTTTTTAAATATTTCTTTTGTTTCAAAATTACGGGGAAAAATATTCACGTTTTTTTGTTGATCAAATGAATTCTTAAAACGTCAGAATAAAACTTAAATAGAAAGGCTCATTTTTTTAATAAAAAATATTTTAGTCGCGTTTGACACGTGTGATTTGATTTCTGTGACGTAATCTAGCAACGATCTTAGATCTTAGATGTTTTACGGAGCAAATGTAAACAATCTGCTCCATTGGCCAAAAAGCGTGAAAGGGAAAATTGCTGAACTTAAAACCAAAAAATATATGTCGACCTGGCTTCCCTGTAGATATGTGTCCCTAGAAAGTTTGAATGGCGTTGATTAAAAAATGTAGGTGTGCATAGGGAACAATTACACACAGATTCACAGATTGCCTTTGATATTATATAGATGATCAAATTAGTCTTATTTATTGAGTAGCCTTTTTATAATCTTTTACAATTTACTGAATACTGTAAAAAATTGAAATATTTTCCTTGTGGTAAGTCATCATTAGAATTCTGGTTTCAATATATTTTTCACTCAATGCATCTATTATAAAAGAATATTGAAGTCAGTTTGTAAAGAAAACATGTAGAAATTAGATATTTCTGTACAATTTTGGCCGAGTGTTGAACCTTAATGCTCAAAAGGTAGCAGAAGAAAGTTTTGGTATCATTCCTTATTCCATCAAACCCTTTTACACTGAGTGTGATGGGGATTCCTTTAAAAAGTTAAAAAAAAAACCTGCCTTAATAACCATGGCTAATTTGCCGATGGACTCTTCTGGTGGTGTCAGGCAGTGTTACACACACAAAAATATATCAATAACTATTGAATTATTTTATCTTTGTTAATCTAAACTTACTTATAAATGGATCTCTGTGTGTGTCTGTGTGTGTGACTCCGAAACGGCTGAACCGATTTTCTTGAGAATTTAAAACAGTTGTATTATAAGCGTCTGTGAGTGTTGCTAGCTAGTGTTTGTGTCGAGGTACCCCTGATAAATATCGAAAATCGAAAATCGAAAACATCGGGTTATAGAAGGAGTTGGCCGATTTTAATCAAATTTGATACACTCATAGACAAAGACATAAGAAACTATATCCAGAAGTGTCAACGTTGCAGTTCTTACAATCGTGCAGAAAATCGATAATATACATACATATATATATATAAAAGGCAAGATGTCTGTGTGTGTGTCTGTTTATCTACCTGTATGTCTGTATTTTTTTAGCCTTTTTATTTTAGTTTTTGCGTCGGGTTTGGCTCTAAGTAGTTCTTAGTCTCAGCCATGATACCATTTACTCAGAGGTCTTATTTAGCCTTCAAAATTCAGTTTACAACGAAAAATACTTATTTGATATTGATACCAGGAAATCAAAATTTGACATATGTCCATTCATTTTTCTTTCAGTCTACGGTTTCGCTTTAACTGGAAACAACTATTGCTTTTTAGTCTTTCGTGCCAACTTCCAAAGACTCAGTTTTAAAGCTATACTACTAGTGTCTACATAAAGTCAACTAACTTATTTCTCACAGATTTCTCGATATTTTGTAAATATTAATAGAAGAAACCACTTCTTTGAGTAACAGTTAACAGGTTTGTCTTGTAGACCGACTTCTACTGCATCAGGTATCCCACACTCATAGATTTCACATAATCTAAGTGAAGTTTAGTAAATGACTGCAAATGAGAAACATGCAGGCTGTCTGTCTGCTTACCTTTAACAGGTAAAACTGTTGTGTAATTGAAGACTTCTTCATCCGAGGCTTGGATGTCACTGGAGGTCATCCATTCCACTTTAGCCTCTCCAATTGCTTCCAGACAAACTGCTGCAATGTAACAAAATCACAAAGTCAATAAAAAAAAATTGAAGAAAACACAAAAAGACATACATTTAAAGGTTCAGCAAGAATAACGCAAAAACAACCAAATAGCAAAATACGAATATATATTAAATACGGAAAGAATACAATACTTGGAACTTGGTTCTTCTTCTATGTGCCTTGTCACTTCAGGACGTAGGCGATCATGGCCTTCCACGTTTCCCTATCCCTGGTGGCTCTAAACACGCCTTCTCTTGTTACACCATGCAATCCTCGTTCCGTCATCCACCTGATTAGGTCCTTAAAATATGTTATCCGTTGCTTTCCCCTGTTTCTTTTACCCTGTTAGTATCAGATTATCTAAGCCCTCCTTCCTCATTGCGTGTCCCAGGAACTTCAGCTGTCTCTTCCTGATGCTCAGTATTAATTTCCTTTTTGTTTCCATCATATCCAAGACCTCATCATTGCACACATGCTCGATCCATGGTATTCGCAGCATCCTTCTGCAGAACCACATTTCAGTTGCTTCAAGTTTTTAAATCATCTTTGATGATATTGTCTAGCATTCACTGTTATATTGAAGAACCGACATCACATAGCAATCCAGGACTCTCTTCTTTGTTTCTAGCGAAATTGTCCTGTTTCTTAATAGTTTACTCAACTTCTGGAATGCTTCCTTCGCCATGCCAATTTGCCTTCGGATATCTGTGTCGCACTTTCTGTCTTCTGTTATAACACTTCCCAGGTATTTAAATTTTTGTACCTGCTTGATTCAGGTATCCCCGACCTGTATTTGGCATTTTGGGCTGCCCTTTTTACTGATGACCATGCATTTGGTTTTCTTTCAGTTTATTTCTAGTCCTTTCTTGTTACTTTCTTCTGCTACCTTCCGTAGGAGGTCTTGTAGTTTCCTCTTGGTTAGTAGGACGATAATACGAGTTAGTGTGTAATACTATGATTCGACCCTCGGCCTTAGAACTGGGACTCGTAATGGTCGTTAAGGTATCAGTGTTCGTAGACCGACTCTCAGCTGATTTCGGGCTGCTCTGAGGGTGCCCTACTCAGGCTTCTTCCACTCACCTCTTGTGAGGGAAGGTATAAGTCATGGTTGGAAGAATTCATTCAGTTTGTCGGTGATGTCGCCATGACATTTATCATTTTTAATTAAACAGGATGGTGACATCATCAGGTATTAGTTACAAATATTTTCAGATTTTAATATCAACTATTTTATAAATTGTAAGAAGTTTGTATAGCACCAGTCATTATTGATTTTTCTTCTACATATTTTCAGACTAATATTCATTTTTAGTTTCATCATTAGGTTTCACTTGATGCATCCTTTGTCTTAAATCATTGTATTCTTTTTTCTCTTAATTGACTCCTGGCTACAAACAATGTCTCATCTATACTGGCCTCATTTATGCAGACTTTTTGACCAACTGATATGAAATACAGCCATCCTCTTGTCCTGGGTATGAAAATAAAGTACATTTGGCAGCAAGGCCTCTGATTAAGAGGTTGTGAGGCACATGGAACACCTCTTAATTGCTGTTGTTCTCAGGTCCACCTTGACCCGGAGTGGTAGCACCTGTTAGGGTCCCAGCTATGAGCAAATAGTTAACCCCCAAACTGGGGTCAAAAAACTATGAAAGTATAAAAATACTTTTATAGAAATATATACATAAATATATTTTTAGAAAAATATACATTTTTGCAAGAAAAATATTACCAATACATTTTTGAAGAAAAAATTATTACCATAACACATATTTGAAGGAAAAATATTCTCAGCAAAACATTTTTTAATACAAAACTAGAAGACATTTTTACTTTTCTAAAATAAAAAAAGAATAAAAACAAAAAATTGTTAAAAAATCAACCATCTCACTATAACCAAACATTTAAAAATACCTTAAAACCACACCTTTTTGGCATTAAATAACCCACAGAGGTGTTGATATGCCATTAAACAAAACTCAAACTCAAACAGCCATCCTCTGAAAATGTTATTCAGAAAATACTATAAAATCTTAAGATGATATAAAACTGTTTAATAATTATATGACTATCAAATATCTGAAAAATGATAAATCAAAATAACATAAAAGATCGCTTCATAGACAACATTAATCTAAAAAAATGTATCCATTCAAATTGCTATTCAGATCACTACAAGGTCAATACTTTTCATGTTTAAAATCGAGTATTATGGATCCAATAAATTATTCCCAGAACTTACACTTCCCCTATTTATGTCCATGCAATAATCCACTACCTTGAATGCCTCCTTGGCTATATATTGGGTGAACATTTCTGGTTACTGTATTATTCAGTTTTTCTGAACATTATGAATGATTGAATTAGAGAAGATTCTATGACAAATAATTGCAGAACAGAGTGCCAAAGTTTAATGAAATTAATATAAAAATTTTCTAACCAAATAATCAAATCCATGGCATTTTCACTCCTACATTCGTCCTTCTCCTAGACTGGATAACATTCAAGGCTATGGGACCCAGTCTGTCCTGTTATTTATCCATAGATGGTGGGGAAGAGAAGGATTCATAACTTTCCCAAGGGTATTTGCACATACATGAATGTGAGGAAGCCTACTGGAATTTGAAATCAGAACTCTGATTCCACAATTTGAGCCACCATCCATTATTCCACTGTAGTTCATTTCTTACACATTATAGAATCTGATATTTGTCGCATTCTGCTATTCAGTAAAAGAAAATGAAAACAAGACAGCAGCCTTCCCAACTGAAAAAAAACACTTCTCTAACCAATATCTACAAATATACAAATACGTTGATCTATATGGTGTGTATGGAACCAGATGTTTTTAGCCTCCCTCTGGATTACCAAGCATCTGCTAGAATAATAAATAACCAGATTGAAAATTATTTCTATATGGAATCTTCTCCTCCTACAAGATGAATTAGACACCTGAAGAGTATTGAAGAATATATTGGTTGGAATGCTACAACAGCAACAGCAACAAGAAGTGGAATAGCGATGACTCATTTTAGAATTTCAGACAATATTAATTGATGGTCTTAAATGGATTCTGATTTGGAAATGGATTCCAGTACTAATTGCTAAAATGGTAAATTCATTTAACATGTCTCAGAATCATTAAATTCCTTGACAGTGGTGCTACGCCATTTTGTACAAATAAAGAAAAGCCTTTCGCAGACGTCATTCCATGGGATCTTCTGGCTCTTGTATGGCTCAATCACAGGCCAATAAAATAGCAATATATATATATATATATATATATATATATATATAGGGTGCAATGGGTAAATTGTTGGCATTTTATATTTATATTTTCTGCATATCTGTTCGGATGTGCATTGTGGTGCAGTGGATATCGGCTCAAAACAAGAAATCGGGGAGCCGATTTCGAAATCCAGTTGAATTCATTGCATTCACTTATATGCAAATACCCTTGGGAAAGGTATTAATCTGTCTCTTCCCTTCAGTTATGATTAAATAACAGGACAGATTGGGTTCTATAGCCTTGGCTGGCAACCAGTCCACCACAGAAAGTAATGGCAACCTACTGCGGGATAATCATCTGCCCAGTCAGTCATATCTCTCTCAAGACATGATCGCCCAAACGAAAGGTCATCCTGATGTTATATGAACTACAGATCCTTTGTATTTTCTCTGATAGCCTCTTCACATATGGTAGACAGATTGAGGCTGTTTTTTGAGAATTGCTATCCTCATGCACCCGCCCTTCCATGTGTTGAAGTTTTATAGTTCACCAATAGAAGTGTTAACCAATATGACAGTGTTTAAAAGGCAGCCATATTTTTCCAAGTATTGGTGATCTAATCCAATTCAGTAGAGTGTCTGACTCATGAGTGTTAATCTTTGATGTTGTTTCATTGAACAGATATATAACACCCACTTCAAAAACCAATATGACAGTGTTTAAAAGGCAGCCATAGTTTTCCAAGTATTGGTGATCTAATCCAATTCAGTAGAGTGTCTGACTCGTGAGTGTTAATCTTTGACGTTGTTTCATTGAACAGATTACATACTGTGCTGTATTCTATATTCATAAAATATGGTGGACATAGTCAACACCATGTTCCTTGGAGCTGTTGTCATGTGCCCTGGATATTAGCAATGTTGTAGTATACTGCTTATACTGACCATTTCCTGTTTGTATGTTTCTTGGTTGCTGCTTATGACTTTTGCTCAATGTTGCAGGCAGCGGACAATCTTTTTCTTTGCATTGTATGGGTAGTGGGAGATCAAACTGAGGTATTGTCTGGTGAATGTTGGTTTGTGGTATACTGATGTGTTGAATGTCTCTGTTCGAGATATTGGTATATCCAGGAATGCTCGTTTTTTGTCATTCTCTTTTTCCAATGTGAACTGTACTGATAATCTTACTGAATTCACATAGTCCAGTAGCATCTGGACCTCTTTCTAGTGTGACCAGAGTATGAAGGTCTCATCAACATATCCAATAAAGTTGGCTTTAGAGGTGTGGATTCTAATGTCATCTCTTCAAAGTATTCCATGTATATGTTTGCCAATAATGGTGATAATGATGAGCCTGTTGCTAAAACTTCATTCTATCAATATATGTTTGATCCCATTTTGAAGTGGGTGTTGTTTGTGTCCAGAAAGTCACCATCTCCATCAGGTTATCTATTTGGATACTGGTACGTTCTCCTAAGGATGAGTCCGAGGCCAGTCTGTCCTTAACTACCGATAGTACCTCTACTGTGGGTACCTTGGTGAACAGACTCACCACATCCAGGCTTACCTGTTTTTACATTATATGGGTGGTGGGAGTTAAAGCTGAGATATTGCCTGGTGAATATTGGTTTGTGATATACAGATATCTTGAACCCATACTATGTTTGAGATATCAGTACATCCAGTAATGCTAATTTGTTGTTCTTTCCTTTCACCATTGTGAAATGCCTTCATGATCTTATTAAGTCCAAATGGTCCAGTAGTAGTTGAACCTCTTCTTAATATGAAAAGGTCATCTACATATCTGAGTGATAGAGTTGACTTTGGTGATGTTGATTCTAATGCGCCCTCTTTGAAATATTCCATGTATATGTTAACCATTGATGGTGATAATGGCAAGCCCATTGCTAAGCCTTTAGCCTGTTGATATATGTCTGACCCTATTTCGAAGTGTGTTGTTTGTGTACAGAAAGTCAGCATCTCCATCAGGTTATCTATTGGTATACTGGTACATTCTCCTAGGGATGAGTCTGAGGCCAGTCTGTCCTTGACTACCAATATAGCCTCTATTGTGGCTACATGGAATGAATATACCCCAGTGTTTGTAATAAAGGGTTTGATTAAAAATTCATAGTGCCTGAAGAAAGCCAAAGCTTACAAAAGTCGAAACATCATAATAATGGCAGTAAAGATGAGTACAATAGTCCAAACAATATAAATAGTGTAAATACTACCGCATGTCAGAAGTATAGAAAAGCACTGATATTACATTTATAGAATTTAAAAATGTGAAGGATCTAAAAAAATAAAAGGAATGAAATTATTTGAAACTTTTGGCACACTGACACATTACTTTTAAAAACATTTTAAGAGGAATAAACCCGACAGATATCATTTTGAGAAACAGTTAAGGGTGAAATATTGTAAATACTGTAAATGCATAAATAAATGGAAACTGATACGTTTTATGTGCATTAAAGAAGTTTCTAAAAGATTTTAAAACAGAGCACTCTTATATACATGACAAAAGTAAAAGTCTTTCTCACTTTTCTTCAGCAATGAATTGAGTTATTTCAGTGATTGGCGTGTTTATACCCCACATATACAACACACTAAAATTTCCCTTCTCTGATTCCATACACCTATGGCTTAATGGTTAGTGACTCTGTCTGACACCAGATCGGTTGAGTTTCAATCCCGGCCAGAAGCAAGTGGATGTCTAGCCACACTGATGTGCTGTGATACAGTGAAACAGGCTTATATGTGGATGACATATATATATATATATATATATTTAGTGTATCAAGGCAGCAGATAATTTTCTAAACATATATTGTTAAATATAAGAGACAATGAATGTCTATTATGTTTAATCATGAGCCGTTCTAAACATCGTATTTTCACTTTAATTTCAGGTGAAAATAAAGACAAAAATTGTCCAACATTTGGATATTTTTTTATTATGTTGATTCTAATTATTATGTTGTTATTATGTTGTAACCACCTCAACATATTTTTACTAGTATTTACTAATTCCAACTTATGCAGTGTCGAATATATACATCCCTTACATTATTGATGCTTGTTTACCAAAAACACCATAGTTACAATGAATAAATTCAAAATAATTATAGCAGAACATATTCATACATTTTTAAATGTCTTTTTTTGATTTTAAAGAGTGGATATTGTCTTTATTAAAATTTATCAAGGTGCAGGCTGATAGGAATAATATACACTGTTTAAAACAAATTCTAAATATTGGCATCTACCAAAATAACCCTAGGAAGTATATATATATATATAAAGAGAAAGAGAAATTACCAGTTATAAATCAACTCAGATGAGCAGATACAATGATAGATAAGAGTAAATAAAAAAAGAGTCATATCAATTTTGATTCAATTTTTCTGATGTCAATAAGTGAAAGAGCTTAAGACTAGAGAACAAGTGTAAAGCCTAACAAGGCAAATTTTGTGTTCCTATTGCCCAATATGTGTGAGGGCAAGTGAATAAGTTTACACGTTTACATCATGGCTATTTGAAGAGAGACTCAATAGCAACAAGAAGATCATTGCAGTTTCATCACCATGGTAACAGCTGACTGAAATGCTATCTAATGTACAGAATGGCATTGCTTTAATGATGGGTGTGTTTAGTTGGAATTATCTTATCATCAATACGGAATAGCTGAAGTAGACAGATATGAAGAGACTGAGATAGATAGATAGATAGATAGATAGATAGATAGATAGATATGAAGAGACTGAAATAGATAGATAGATAGATAGATAGATAGATAGATATAAACAGACTGAGATAGATAGATAGATAGATAGATAGATAGATATGAACAGACTGAGATAGATAGATAGATAGATAGATAGATAGATAGATAGATATGAACAGACTGAGATAGATAGATAGATAGATAGATAGATAGATAGATAGATAGATATGAAGACTAAGATAGATAGATAGATAGATAGATAGATAGATAGATTTAAACAGACTGAGATAGATAGATAGATAGATAGATAGATATGAACAGACTGAGATAGATAGATAGATAGTTATGAAGACTAAGATAGATAGAAATATATACACAGATAGATAGATAGATAGATAGATAGATAGATAGATAGATAGATAGATAGAAACTGATAGATAGATAGATAGATAGATAGATAGATAGATAGATAGATAGATTTAAACAGACTGAGATAGATAGATAGATAGATAGATAGATATGAACAGACTGAGATAGATAGATAGATAGTTATGAAGACTAAGATAGATAGAAATATATACACAGATAGATAGATAGATAGATAGATAGATAGATAGATAGATAGAAACTGATAGATAGATAGATAGATAGATAGATAGATAGATAGATAGATAGATAGATAGATATGAACAGACTGAAATAGATAGATAGATAGATATGAATAGCCTAAGATAGATAGATAGATAGATAGATAGATAGATAGATAGATAGACATGAACAGATTTGCGAATTTATTTCTATGTTCTTTTTCTTTTCCCTGAGTGTTTTGTAGTTTACACTTTTGTAGGTGATCGTTCTTTCTGAATTTTTCATTGTCTTAAATTTTCTTTTTTTTTTTTTTTGCTAATAAATTTCTTTGTAAATTCCCAGCATTACATTTAGTTGGAACTTCTTCCTTGTGTCAAAAATTGAACAGGAATCTTTTTTTGGATAACGCTATGTGAAGAAGGTGGATATTGAGACTCATATTTAGTTAAAAAATTTAATTTCTTTTTTTTAACAGGTTAACAGAGTAGATAGGCTCACCTATAGCCTGGCCTGAACAGGTTTAGAAGTTTGCCCTTATCCTTGTTCAGGATATGGTTTACCAACTCTTTCTTTTCTTTCTTTCTTCAACCAGGTTCACAATGTTTTGACTGTCTCAACATTTTGGTGATCAAAGTAGCTAGTGGCTGTGACTTTCTATTGTGAGAGTACCAGGTTGGCAGTTTGCTGTCTGTTGCTTCTGACTGGTCATTAGGAGCCCAAACACTTTGGTAGTACTTAGAAAGGCTGCTCTGATGAAAAGTTGCATAATATTCAGGTATTTGTAATGCTATGCCACCAATGATTATGTTTCTCAGCATTCATTTCAAGTGGGCAATCCTGAGGCCACACTATGCTCTGTTGTCAGCTATGCTCTGGCTTATTTCTTTTGGCATTGACGACTAATAGTGTCAGTTATGGTGGTTTTTGCTCACTTCTCTAATTGAACTTCATGTAAAATACAAGAAAAAAATACAGCTAAACTAGTAAAAAAATAACACCTAACCAACTCAACATATCTTTTACTAATATTTACTAATTCCAACTTATACAGTGTAGAATTTTTCCTCTTGGAATGGTCACCAGATATCTTCACTCACTGTGAAACTGACTTAAACTCTTACATTGCTAATGAATTCTTGGTTCAAGGCTTCCCTTTGCCAAAATGATTCCAGCATTCCCATGCATAGCCTTGGTGTGTACATCCAAGATAATATTCGGATGTTCGTCAATTGTCTCTCAAGGCCACTGATGACTCATTTATACTCTTTCATCATTCATTACTAAACTCTGCTTTCTCTCCATCCAACTGCAAACATATATATATATATATATAAATTAAAATAGGATTAATTCAAGGATGTTGAATGACCATTTCAATATGAAAATCCCCACAGGGGATAACACATCACCTCAGCAACAAAAAAATCCTTTCAGTTATATTTGCTCTGTAATATTTTATTTATTACATGGAGCTCTCTTCCTGTATCAGTTTTTAATATTAAAATAAAATTTTAATATTAATTAGGATCGGGTTTTTGGAATTTACCTTCCTGCTTTTACTGCTAGGATTAAAGTATCTGAATAAATATATATATACTTGAAAAGATTCTTCACAGGGATTTCACGGGGCAAAATTTTATAATAGCAAGGAATAATTGGATTTTTGATGACATCCTAAAAACTAAAACAAAAAAAAAAACAGCCGGTTTTGCCCAGAGCTTATCAAGTTTTAATTTCTGGGATTTATCTAAATTATGATTAAAAGTTGAAATGAGAATTGAGGGGAAAAAAAAAAATAATTCAAGGAAAACTAGAGCTTAATCACACTCAGACCCAAAAGGCATTCTTTATGCTTACAGAGAAAGGCCTTTGGGATCTGATGTATATGGAATCTAGCACCTTTAGATGAAAGAGTGAGTGGGACCTTGATAAAACTGAAAAGTTCTCTCCACTCAAGCCTACCAAACAATTCCTGTTGTTTATTACATGCTGCACGATAGAAGCATTTCTCAGTCTGTTGGAAAGTGTTATTTTTCTGCCAATGTTCGTGTAATATTTTTTACACAGCAAATTCTTTCCTCCATTCGTAAGGATGTTTTATCTCCACTTCATATTAGTTCTGTTAGTTACAAATTTCAGTGTAGTTGCGGGTGCGACTACATAGATAGAACACCCCAGCGTTTGGATCAAAGAGTTAAACAGCATTTACCTCCCAGAATTTCGGACTCAGCCGCCAGTAGTAGCCAACTTGTGAATACTACCGGGTCTTCCATAGCACAGCATGTAATAAATAGCAGGAATTGTGTGGTTGGATTGAGTGGTGAGAACTTTTCAATTTTATCAAGGTCCCACCTACTCTTTCATCTAAAGGTGATAAAGTCTATAGTGGGGACGCGTTCTTTTGAAGGGTAGTTGTATATTGTTGTAGATAGCCCACTATAAGTCATAAAAGATTATAAATCAAGAAAGCAAATTGAGTTGAGAAATAACATTTTATATAAACACATATCAATTAAGGTTTTTATAATTAAAGTAATCCTTTAAATATGGGTCCAACGGACGTTAAAATGTTCATGGCAATAAAATGCTGAAACTAGAATTAATGCTTAGGAATGTAGGAGTGTTGTAAGTAAGGAATGTCTTTGATGTATCCACTCCTTTGGTCAGTAAGTAATTTTGAGACAGTGAAGAAGGAAAAGATAGGTAGGGGAGGCGAGCATAGTAAGCCACTTGACTTGGTCAAGGGGGATACTAATTACACACTCTCTTGAGTCAGTCTGGGTCTGTCTGCCCACGTATGTCTGGCGATGATTTCTGTATCGGCTTTTTATATCTTCTTTTTGGATTGCAGCAGATCATTTGGGAATTCACATCCGTATTTGATACTGGGCTTCCCATTGGCTGATAAATAAAATTCGCATAGGCTCGCAAACTGGAATTTAATATTTAATTAATTTTTTAGTTTTCAACCGGAACATCATACATTTTTTTTGACATTGAAACTACAATGTCTCTTCAGGTGGTTTGGACAGGAATGGAAAGCCTGTATTCTTATATTTGGTGAGTTGTGTGTGGGATGTTGATGGAGGTTAGTGATAAGGGAATAAGTCTTGTGGATTGTCCGTTTAAATTTTGAAGAAAGTGGAGTGGGTAGTGGAATTAGTTGATTAATGAGTGTCTGGGATTTTGTAGACAGATTTAGCATTAGCAGTTAGAATGTAAGTTTTATTATCTTGCGACTAGACTATATCCTTTGGATTTCTTAGAGAAGCAGAGTAGGGAGATGTAAGTGGTAGAATGCTTATTTTGTATAGAATATTTTTGTATTTAAGCAGAGATTTTATCATATACACAATTAGATTAATTATAAAACCTCTGCTTTAATTAAGAGGAAAAATA
This sequence comes from Ascarosepion bandense, assembly GCA_037127315.1. Classification (NCBI taxonomy): domain Eukaryota; kingdom Metazoa; phylum Mollusca; class Cephalopoda; order Sepiida; family Sepiidae; genus Ascarosepion; species Ascarosepion bandense. Next base: position 1,909,437 of record JBBBDQ010001707.1, read on the forward strand.
TTCACATTTTTTGTTGACCAAATGAATTTTTAAAAATTTTAATAAAAAATATTTTAGTTGTGTTTGACATGTGTGATTTGATTTCTGTGACATAAAACGTCAGAATAAAAATTAAATATAAAAGCTTATTTTTTTTTTTAATAAAAAATATTTTAGTCACGTTTGACACATGTGATTTGATATCTGTGATGTAATCTAGCAACCATCTTAGATCTTAGTTGTTTTACGGAGCAAATGTAAACAATCGGCTCCATTGGCCAAAAAGTGTGAAAGAGAAAATTGCTGAACTTAAATTCAAAAAGTATATGTCGACCTGGCTTCCCTGTAGATATGTGTCCCTAGAAAGTTTGAATAGCGTATATTAAAAAATGTAGGTGTGCATAGGGAACAGTCACACACAGACTCACAGATTGCCTTTTATATATATAGATAATAAAATTATTAATGGGTAAATAATCAAAAATGTTATTCTATTTATACTTACATGTACATATACTTATTATATTAAATACTAATTTTATAGGCTTGTTCTATTTGAATAAAAACTCTGTTTATTTTAAATAATGTTTTATTATGTCTGCCAACTTGTACATTCAAGGAAAAAACCAGAAGAACAAAAGAATAAAATCCTGAAGAAAAATAACATCATCTGTCATTTTGATCCCTGTTCTTTTATTGTCCTTTCTCTCTAATAATATTTTCCCAGATTCTTTCATTGTCAGTAACTCTTTGTGTCTTAGTGACTCTACCACCTTGCTTTGGGTGAAATGATAAAAAGCATTCAAATTTTGTGTTATCAAATGCTATAAAATATTCTTCACATATTCTGAAATCTTACTGAGTGTTGGGTCACCTTCCCTATTTACACTAATATGGACTCTTCCTAAGACTATATATAGTAGTAGTCATTAATGGACTACAGAGTGTTATTGTATCCCAGCGATCTAGTCCTGAGGGTAACATTGCCAAGTCTCACGTCTCATATTATTATCTAGTATTCTCTCATATTCACCTAACCGTATAACTTCTCTCTGTACATATTCCTCTTCAATATATTGCGTTTTCTACCTTATTACTCTGCGTTGTGTATTTATTGGATCTAACCCCAGATCCACAACACAGAGTAAAGGCAAAAGATGCAGAACGTTAAGGGATGTAAGGTTTTGGCATTTTAAATGAAAATGAATCAATTTTGTTGCTTTTATCTAATTATCATTTATTTTTAAATTTTTATTTTGCTTTGTTTATGCATTCATTTATTTATTTATTCACGTCATCTGTTAAATATTTAAATGAGTTAATGATTTTCTTTTAGTTTTCCAATATTTTTATGGTCATACCTAAATATGTTGTCATGAGAAAAAGGAAATTGGAAAAAATCCAGAGCCTGAGTTAATTTTCTGACAAGTATCAATTATTGCCTGTTCAAGAAATTTTCATTCTAGAAAGTCATTTTCTTTCTCAATAATTACAGCATTCTTTAGATCAAAATTTATTTAAAATTATTTCTGTGTTTAACTAATGCTTTGTAGTGGACTACAAAACAATTAGAAAACAATACAATTTTCTCTCTCCTGAAACCACCACATATTTTCCTTGGTGCAAACATTTACCTCAAATTGCCAAGTAAGTGTGAAATTTTGCTTTCAACTACATCCACATGTTACATCATAAATCATTCAATCAGTTAAGTGCCATACATGATACATGCTTTGGGTGATCATGTCTTGAAAGAGACATGATTGACTGGGCAGAAGATTATCCTGCAGTAGGTTGCCATTGATTTCTGCAGTAGACTGGTTGCCAGCCAAGGCTATAGAACGTAATCTGTCCTGCTAGTTGACTCATAGCTAGAGGGGGAAGAGATGTATTATATTATTAGGTAGTAATAAGTAGGGGATCAGTTTATTACTTCATAACAATATAAAAATGATCCCCCACTTTATGCCCTGTGGTAGCCTCAATCATGTTTCCAATTATTATATTCAATTAGTCACTTAGGTGCCATACATAATACATGCTTTGGGCGATCATGTCTCGAAAGAGACATGATTGACTGAGTAGAAGATTATCCTGCAGTAGGTTGCTATTGCTTTCTGCGGTAGACTTGTTGCCAGCCAAATCTAGAGAACCCAATTGTATCCTTTTATTTAAGCCATAACTGGAGGGAAGAGATGGATTAATACCTTTCCCAAAGGTATTTGTGCCTAATTGAACGCAATGAATAAAACTGAAATTCGAACTCGGTTCCAAGATTTGTCGTTCCAAGTTGATATCCACTGCACCAAAACGCATAGTCTGTCAAAACTGAGCAAAGCAGATTTTTATCCTGGCAGCTGAAAAAAAATCACCTGAGATGACAAAAGCATCAAAAAGGGTTGATGCAAACAACTCTCACTTTCTATTTTCTGTTCTTTTGTCACCACTGATGCTTTCAAAAACTGAAATCAGGAAAAGAACATTAGAAACGGAAGCTCTAGAAAACATTTGAATGCCTTTTTACACAACACAAACACAAAGTTCTACTGACACTGATTCTATGGCTACTAAGTTCCATACACAGAAACGGATATACAGTTCTTCATGGATAGCTTATCTGTAGTATCCAGAATATGGTATTTTCTATTTATTTGTATTAACCTTCTTTTATTTGTGTTGTGGATCCCAAGAAGATAAGAAAACTAGCAGTATAGCCTGGCATTGCTTGGGTGTAATGAAAGCATTAAAACTAATCCATTGTCCTGAAGCTCAGACTCTTTGGACATTGGCACGAAAGACTAAAAAGCAATAGTTGTTTCCAGTTAAAGCGAAACTGTAGACCGAAAGGAAAATGAATGAATGTAAGTCAAATTTTGATTTCCTGGTATTGATATTAAATAAGTTTTTTTCATCGTAGATTGAATTTTGAAGGCTAAATAAGTCCTCTGAGTAAATGGTATCATGGCTGAGACTAAGAACTACAATTATACCTACTTAGAGCCAAATCCGAAGCAAAAACTAAAATAAAAGGGCTGAAAAAAATACAGACATACAGACAGATAAACAGACACACACACAAACATCTTGCCTTATATATATATATACATATATTATCGATTTTCTGCAAGATTATAAGAACTGCAATCTTGAAACTTCTGAATATCCTTTCTTATGTCTTTGTCTATGAGTGTATCAAATTTGATTAAAATCGGACCACTTCTTCTATAACCCGATTTTTTCGACTATCGATTTTCCATATTCATCGGGGGTACATTGACACAAAACCTAGCTAAGAACACTCACAGACGCTTATAGTACAACTGTGTAAATTTTCAAGAAAATCGCTTCAGCCGTTCTGGAGTCTATAGGTAACGGACACACACAGACACACACACAGACCAAGTTCCATTTATTATATAAATTTAGATATTGAGATAGAAAATAAGTGTATTAATGTGAGGATACAGACTTGAATGAAGATTAGTAGTCCAGGAATGGGGGTTAGTAAAAAGTATATGTACAAGTCTCTGGAAGTAAAGCTGTAGTATATTGAGTATGTCCGTGTCGGAAGCTGACGGGTACTGCGTAATAATCTTCTTAATGAGTGGCACACAGAGCTAGTATAAACTACTGTGTAGTGACTGCCAATCACTCTCTGGACTCTCGCATTCTTCGTTTAACTTTCTGTGAAAAGGCGGTATTCTCCCATCTCGCTTCTATAGCAATAGTATAAGTATACTCTGGATAAATCCCTCTTTATGAAAAAGGAGAACCCCACTACAATTTATTGCATAAAATCTGAATTACCTTCAGGATATTTTAACAAAATTTAAAGAATTCCACCTCTGGTGACATCATTCTTTGATCCTTCCAGTTTGCAAATCACTCTTTCACATTTACTTTTTGTCACATTTTCTTTCTCTCGCCCACTGTTTGAAATTTTCTATCATTCTTCTGCAATGACTAAGCATTACACGCACACACATTTTTTATATATTAAGATATTTTGGCAACAATCCCACTATGTTAGTTGAACAATGGCAATCTAGTGTCTGATTCTCTTCTTGCAAAGTGCAAATAAACAAGTTGAATAATAGACTAAGCTTTCATTCATGATGATGCTAGTCCGAATATTATAAGCGAAAAGGAAAAGTTTTTTGTCTGAAAACAGCAGACATCATGAAATCAAGATCAGTCAAACCATTTTAATAAACCATTAAATATGAAGATCATAGTCTTGATGAGAAATAAGATATTTCATTTCAGAACTTTAACAAATATTTTTATTGGAAAAATGTAATGGTTGAAGAAAAAATTCCACCTGATTTGCTTCGAGCAGGTTTATTTACACATCATCAACCCCAGAAATAGACAATTTTACTTAATATTCGTTCCAAAGCACAAGAAAAATGATGAATTCAATTCAGATATGTCAAAGAGAAATTTTTTGAAGAGAGAAGAAAAAAATTATCAACTTAACAAAGAAAGATTAAAAAAAAAGAAACCTTTGCTGATGTTGTAAAGATCTACAACAAAGAGAAATCCATTACAAGATTTTGAGTAAAGTATTAAGAAACAGGACAATTTTGCTAGAAACAAGGAGGTGAGGACTGGATTGCTATGTGTTGTCCGTGCTTCAATATGGCAGTGAATGCTGGACAATATCTTTGAAGATGAAGGAAAAACTTGAAGCAACTGAAATGTGGTTCTACAGAAGCATACTGGATATAAAGTGGGGGATCAGTTCCATATTACAATCAATATATAAACTAATCCCTCACTTTTTGGTCACAGCAGTTTCTATACATTTGTATTCCTTCAATTGAAAAGCTCAAGGATGCATTCCAGGAGCTGAGAAGAGTATTAAAAACAGGACAATTTTGCTAGAAACAAGGAAGAGAGTACTGGATTGCTATGTGATGTCAGTTCTTCAATATGGCAGTGTATGCTGAACAATATCATCAAAGATGAAGGGAAAACTTGAAGCAGCTGAAATGTGGTTCTACAGAAGCATGCTGGATATAAAGTGGGGAATCAGTTCCATAATACAATCAATATATAAACTGACCCCTCACTTCGTGGTCACAGCAGTTTCTATGCATTTATATTCCTGAGATCCAAAAGCACAAGGATGCATTCCAGGAGCTGAGAAGACTATTAAGAAACAGGACAATTTTCCTAGAAACAAAGAAGAGAGTACTGGATTGCTACGTGCTGTCTGTCCTTCAATATGGCAGTAAATGCCAGATAATATCATCAAAGATGAAGGAAAAACTTGAAGCAACTGAAATGTGGTTCTACAGAAGGATGCTGTGAACATCATGGATTGAGCATGTGAGCAATGATGAGGTCTTAGAAATGATGGAAGCAAAAAGGAAATTAATACTGAGCATCAGGAAGAGACATCTAAAGTTACTGGGAAATCCAATGAGGAAAGAGGGCTTGGAGAACCTGATACTAACAGGCCAGATAGAGGGAAAGAGAGACAGGGGAAAGCAATGGATAACATATTTGAAGGATCTAATCAGGTGGATGATGGAACGAGAGTTGCATGGTGCAACTGGAGAAGGTGTGCTACGAGCAACCAGGGATAGAGAGATGTGGAAAGCTATGATCGCCTACATCCTGAATGGACAGGGCACATAGAAAAAGAAGAAGGAGAAGAAGAAGAAGAAGCAGAAGATTGTTTAACAACAATAATAACTCATTAGAAAATAGAACAATAGTTCCATCTTATTATTTTTTATTCATGTTAGTCTCTTATGGTGACTTATTTGTGTAGACATATATAGAGGGAAAATATATATCTTCTTCTATGTGTCGTGTCCCTTCAGGGCTTAGACGATCATGGCCCTCCACATTTCCCTATCACTTGTTACTCGTAATACCCCTTGTACTGTTATCCCACTCAATCTCAGCTCCACCATCTATCTGCTCAAGTCCATCAAGTAAGTCATGTATTGTTTTCCCTTGTCTCTCTTCCCCTCTATCCGTTCTTTGAGCATCAGATTCTCCAAGCCCTCTTTCCTCATTAAATGTCCCAAAAACTTCAGCTGTCTTTTTCTGATGTTAAGTATTAGTTTCCTTTTCATGTCAATCCTTTTCAAAACCATGTCATTGCTCACCTGTTCTGTATTCTCAGCATCCTTCTGTAGAACCATATTTTGGTTGCTTGAAGTCTTTTCTTTACCTTTAATGTCATTTTCCAGCATTCACTGCCATATTGAAGACAGACACCCTATAACAATCTAGTACTCTTTTCTTTGTTTTCAGCAACATTTCCTGTCTCTTTATACTCTACTCAATTTCCAGAATACTTCAATCTCCATGCCAATATGCCATCAGTTCTCCACATCACACTTTTCTTTCTCTGTTAGAATAATTCTCAGGTATTTCAATTTCTGCACCCATTTGATTTTAGTACCCCCAGCTTGTAATTGGCATTTTCAGCTCCTCTTCTTATTGATTACCATGCATTCAGTTTTCTTGTACCTTATATATCGTACTTTCTTTCTGCTCTCTTTAACTACTTTCTTTGTGGTTTCTTTTCTGTATCTGCTATCAGCACTGTATCATCTGTGTATCTTATATTGTTCAGATTGGAGCCACCTGTGACAAATCTAGGCAAGACTTCTAGAGCTCTCAGAATTGTCTTGCTGTATAGGTTCAATGGATCTGGTGAGAAGACACAACCTTGTTGTTATGGGGAAACACACCTATTCCTCAGATAATGGACTCTCCTTCCTATATCAATAAGAGTTCACAGAGAGTTCTAGAGAAGTTCTTAGGAGTTCTTGGGAAGTTCATAGGAGTTCTTTAGAGTTCTATTGAAGTTCAGTAGAACTACTAGGCAGTTGATATTAGTCAGCAGCCGAATACTAAGGAGTCAGCTTTCAGTGGAAGATTACCAAGTTCCTAATATTTTGTGTGCGTTAAGTCAATTAGCAACCAACATAGCACGATTATAACCTTCAGTTTGAAAACTACTCTACAACACTTGTGAACTACAATGGAGGAAGGAATGAGTACCACAATGAATGGAGAAATAAATACCACAATGGATGGCAGAATGGGCACCATAATGTATGGAGGAATGACTACTACATTCGATGGAGGAATGTGTACCACAATGAATGGAGAAATAAATACCACAATGGATGGTAGAATGGGCACCATAATGGATGGAGGAATGACTACTACATTCGATGGAGGAATGTGTACCACAATGAATGGAGAAATAAATACCACAATGGATGGTAGAATGGGCACCATAATGGATGGAGGAATGACTACTACATTCGATGGAGGAATGTGTACCACAATGAATGGAAGAACAGCACATAGAAAGAGAAATATGATGGCTTTTTTTATTTTGAAAGATTCAGGAAGAAAATGATTATCAATGATCAAGAATAATGCTAAGCATTTCTGACAAACAGAATAGCTGTTATAATAAGCAACAGAAATTCTTGTTTGTCTTGGATTCATGATTAAAGGAACGAATATAACAAAATTTGGGATATTCATTTATTGACCGCACAAGTTTAACTTTCTGTTCAAATTTGTTTTTAAGCACATTTTCTTATTGTTTTCTGTAATTAATATTTATGCAAACTTCAATCCCAAAAATATATCCTCAGCATTTATTGATTTGTAATATTTAGTGGTTAGTTCCTCTTCAGTTCCTCTTCAGTTCCTCTTTCTCTAGATTTTTAGGCAATTTAAAATAAAACAAATTACATCCATAATTTTACCTTTGATTTCTCTTTCATTTCTAATCATATATGAAAGTCAGTGATTCAACTGAGAACATCTTGGCATCAGTGCATTTTCCAAGACGACATCAGGCTTGTTCTTGATCTCAAAATGAATGCAATGAAAACAGATAAGATAAATACAGAAGGAAACAAGAAGAAAAAAGTGAAATGCATGATGGGAAAAAAGAAGACACGCAAATGAAGAGAAAACTTCGAAACAAAAAAGCTTGTTTTGAAAACTTTTCTACTATCAAAACAACAAACAGGCATAAAATCTAAAGTATTAAAACATTACTTCCTTTGATTATAGCAGGTTAAAGGCAATAAAACAAAACTTTTGGTATTGTCTTTCTTATTCTAATATTCAATTTTTGGCTAATCACTTTGATTGAAGTTTATATGATTAAATAAATTCTTTAGCTTCAGGTTTTATTTCCATTTGCAATGAAACACAGCAGTTTGTTGTCAAGTAGAAATTGTTTTTGCTTCTGTTGCCCTGGAAATAAGAGTAAGAATTATCCAAGATGGCAGGTTATCCAAGATGGAGAACTTACTTTATTTCATGTCATCTGTATTTAAGAGTATGTAGATATGTAAATATAGTCTGTAAAGGTTTGCCATTTTGAATATCTCATGAAACAGCTTTGATAGAACTTGACAGGGGAGCTTACTGCAGATGTGAGAAGTCAGGCCCTCTTATGGGCTCACTCAATCAACAGTGAGACAGCAGTGTCAATGAACTTGCATATTGTATACTCGTTACAATCACTGTGAATATGCATCAATTTTAACTTGAAAGTTGGACATTTGTACATAAGAAATATTCACAGTATTTACATTATTCGAACTATTGTTCTCATCTCTGTTGCCATTTGTATGATGTTTTGGCCGTTTTACAATTCGGCCTTTTTTAGGCACTAGGAATTTTGAACCGAACACTTTATTATAATCAGTGGGGTATATCATCCTCATTCATTGCATAGTAGTAATGCCTTGATTTGAAGTCATGAGTTATCTGTAGCCTGATATTGAACTCTTTGGGTCAAGTCACATGAATGTCGTACAAATGGCAACAAAGACGAAGAGAATAGTCTGAATAATTTAAATACCCTAAATACTACCTCATCTCAGAAATATAGACAATTACTAAGAAATATTCAGATAATTAAAAAAGCTTTCCGAGATGATTTACTGAGTGAGACACAGGTAAAGGTTTAGTACCAATGCTTCAAATTTTGGTTGAGAATCTGTTGAAAAACTTCATATTCCTGAAGTCATTCAACAAGCAGAACATCTAAAAATTATGTTATTGTTACATGTAAACAGCAGAATACAGGACAGTTCATATACATACATGTTTACTAATATTAGTCTGGTACAAGGCTGCAAGTGTAGAGCATTGATTAACAAATGAGCTCCCTAATGGTCTGCTTACTAAGATTTGCATCATACACCAATCTTTACTGTCATTTATTTGGTTGATGAAACACATTTGTAATATAGATGAAATATTATGAAGAAATGGGAAGAAATGGCAATACCTCAACTTCACTGGGCAATACCTCAACTTTCACTGGGCAATACCTCAACTTCACTGGGCAATACCTCAACTTCAACTTCGGTTGATGATACCTCAACTTCAACTTCGGTTGATGAAACACATTTGTAATATAGATGAAATATTATGAAGAAATGGGAAGAGAAAAGCATTGACTATTTATTTAAACAATCTTTTATTTTAAATTCCCTAAATATTCAACAAAAACACTGCAAAAATCTCTATATCGCAAGCCAACTTTCACTGGGCAATACCTCAACTTCAGCTCTCACTACTCATACGATGTAAAGAAAGGGATTGTCTACTGCTTGCAATATTGAGCAAAAGTCATAAGCAGTCACCCAAAGAAATATGTTCAAGAAATTGTCAGAATAAACAGTATGCTACAAATTAACATCTACCCAGGGTACATGACAACACCTCCATGAACTGTAGATGAGAGGATGTAAGAGGATAACTGTTATGGAGTAGTTTTCACACTGAAGGTTATAATCATGCTATTTCGGTTGCTAATCGACTTAACATACCCAAAATGATAATCTTCCATTGAAAGCTGACTTCTTAGTATTCGGCTAACTGCCAACTAATATCAACTGCCTTAGTCCAACTATGTCCAAACTGGAACTAACTAATAGTTCGACTGAACTCCAATAGAACTCTAAAGAACTCTCTAGAACTTCTAAGAACTCCTCAAGAATTTCTCCCATTAAGTTCCTGTTAACTCTTATTTGTATAGGAGAGAGAGTCCATTATCTGAGGAATAGGTGTGTTTCCCCATAACAATATGAAATACTGAGGAAATGGCCTCAGTCTGCATTCTCTATGTGAAGGAATTATTGAAGAAAATACAAGGGATTTGTGGTCCATATTACATCAGGAGGACCTTCAAAGTGGTTTCACACTTTGCAGATACTTCTCTCGAGTCAGACCTTCAATAAAGGAGAACATGACTAAGGCCTGTGTGTACATCATTCCATGAAGCTGTTGAAAGAAATATAAAAAAGAAACATGCCACTCCTTTAAGGTAAGCCTTCAAGAACCCTGCAAGGAAGTAATATGAGGGGAAATGAAAAAAAATCAGACAGAGCTGGTCGTATATGATGGGAGAAGGAGGAGGATCACTGTCCCCTATGCAATGAAGTTAAAAAAATTCATGGAGAATACTAGTGAAAACTACATAAACTTAAGGAATCAGCATATGAGCTAGGCTACAAAAGTCTCCTAAGCCAGTCAAGCATAGAAATGGATACAATATGGGAACCAGTAATACAAAGTGCTAGAGAAAACCATTTGTTTCAAAGATTGCAATATGAGCTCTGGTAAAAATATTAATGAGACGTTAAGTTTATAAACCTCAAAACTTCACACACTGATGTCCTGAAGGACACATGGCCCAGTGGATAAAAGCATTGATTAGATCCAGTGATTTGATCAAATGAGTTGGGAGATCAATAATAAATAACTTAAAGAGCTGAGTTAAAGGGAGATAACTACATAACATCCGGAAGTGGCATGACACATGGAATAAGAATGATATACATCTGTGATTGAAAGAAAGTGTTTGGTTCAAAATTTCAAGCACCTGAAGAGGGCCAGAGCGCACAATGGCCGAAACGTCATGAATATAGAAATACAAAAAAAGGAAAACAATTTGAAAAATGTAAATAACGTTAAGCCTTGCTGTCTAAGATTTAAAAAAGTGTTCTTCTCATTCTAAAATTTGAAACAAATGAACTCATTCTTTGTTGTCAACACAATGTATCAGCTAGTTCATTCTAAGGCCTTCTTTGGGTTTATTATCCAGAAGTAAAAAGAGGGAAGAGAAAAAAGACATCCTCATAAAGTGAAATTCAGGGAATATAAGAAAACCGTAGAATTAGGGAAGGTCAAAAAATCTTTTCCACATGATAAATAGGGAATACTGCTGGAGAGTGAATAATTTGAAAGAAGCTGCAGATATTAAACTAATATTTTTTTATAATCATATTGCCCAAAGCAAGGCATTTTACTTCCACTGCTTTACATAGGAGAAAGGTTATGAGAAAGTGTGACAGGTTATAAGGGGGGGTGTCAAGAAGTGGGTAAGAGAAGATAAAGTGAGGAATCAGTTTGTACATTGATTGTAATGCAGAATTGATCCCCCACTTTATATCAACATTATAATAGTAAAGAAATTTTCTTTTTATAAACATATCGCTCCAAGTAATGCATTTTACTGCCACTGTTTTGCAGGGGGTTACATAGGAGGAAAGTTATGAGAAAGAGTGACAGGTTATAGGAGCTGTCAGGAAAGGGGATAAGAGAAGGATGAGAGTACTGATGAGAGTTGAGTGGATGGAAAAAGGAGCATGAAAGAGAGGATGTGGGTTAGTGAGATAGGAGATGGCTATTGACTTTACATTTAAATTCTTGGAGATTGTAGCTATCAGGAAAGCAAGTAAATGGAAGGGAATTCCACAGAAGGGAAGTGCAAGAAAAGAAACTGATTGTGTAGAATTTGTGTTTACATTTTATTGGTTTCACAGTAAAAGGGTGGGATCTAGTTGCTAATCTTGTGGCTCGAGTAAATGCATATATAGGGGGCACCAGTGAGCTAAGTTCATCGTAGCAGAAGCCATGAAAGTACTTGTAGAAGAGACACATGGAAACCATGGTGAGAAAGTGACTGTATTTGACCTGCCGAGTCAGAATCGATTGCATTACAGATAATATACATTTTAGTGTGCATAGTTTGCTTTGCTCAACTGGAAATGAAGTGGAGACCCCTTTTCACCATTCTCTATAAAATTTTTAATATATAAAATTTTTAACACCTGTGTTGCACTAATAGATGACAATGATATTATTTGTGTGGTTTGCGTTGCAAGGAATAAAAAGAGTTTACTAGTATTAAGTTCCATTTTCTTTCTGCCATTTTTTTCTGTAACAAAAGATGCTGTAAAATGGATCAGCCAAAAGGTTGTGACAACAACATCAGTAGCACAAGGAATGAGTTCAAATGTCTGAACAAATCTTCAAAAATACATTAAATGATGCTTATTAACAAATTGTTGGGAATAGACTAAAAAAATTAGATCAATAGGTAGACTTTGATAGCTATATATATATATATATAATATATACAATATTTACACTCTCACACCCTGATTGAGCACTCTGGAAAGAATGGCAGACTTTGAAAAACAATAGCTACTCTGGCGTGTACGCATCACTCATTCAGTAAAAATGAATTAGAGCACTCTAGCTATTGTGCGCATATAATGAGAATATATGCGCTAAAAGGTCTGCCTTCTTCCACCGAATGCCCATAGCCCAGAGGTAGAATCACCGACTGACACCAATTCAGTTGGGTTTCAATCCTGGGTTAAAAAACAATTGTAGTCTAATCATACTGATGAGCTGTGATACAGCAAAACATATCTGTCTGCAGATGACAATATATATATATATATATATATATAAAAGAAAAATTAAGGCAGATACGTTATTTCATGGTAAATCAGAAGTATGGGCCTATTTAAGGCGGACCATCATCAGCTTCTGTATTTATTTTACAAAGGATTTTACACAAATCTATATGTATTTATATACATTGTAATAGTTGTTACAATGGTTTATAAATTCATAGTATCACTACACAAAAATTTTCATGTTTCAAAGCTACCTTTAGGTGCTTCTCATCGGGTGACAGTTTATTTGTGGTGATATGATGTTAAATGAAAGTGGGGTTGGGAGCTTATTCTGATTCTGTCAGCCGTATTGTAGTCTTAGAGATATGGATTAGGAGAGGTGGCTTAGTTTAAGACAGGTTTCTTATTTATCTTGTCTGGATGTGGTGGAAGTGGTGCCGTTGTTAATCAGAATGTTGTAAATATATGTGGTGTGGGATTTTAGAATGGTCTAGTCATTCTTTCATGGTTCTTGAGGTGCTGCTATTTAGTTTGGAGAAGGGTATGGGGTAACTTAGTTTTGCACAGGTTGCTTTTCCATTTAGTTTAGGTTGTTTTATATTGGGATATATGTTTTTTTTGTTTTCTTGCAGTGTCGATATTTTTTTTTATTTTATTACTATTTACAGGTAGATGGAATTATCGTTGGTGTGGTGTGGGATTTGTTTTCCTTTTATTTCTACGCTTTTTGCTCTATTTATTTAGAGATTTGATTATGTGTATTTATTGCATTTTTAGTGGGGGTCGTGAGGGTGAGGTGTTTTTTAGTTTATTTAAATTTTAATGAGAAATATTTTATGTTTGCACAATACTGCTAATTCGTCTCTACAGTTTAATAGTTCGCTACTGTTGGGGTACTTTAGAATGTGTAGCTTTTCACTTAAACATAAAGGGCAGATGTCGTCAAGTGAGTTGCAAGATCTAGTTTTTTCTAGGATTTTCCATTTTACTTGGGGTTTCTGTTTTGAATCCTTTAGCTTCCAAAATTATGCAGAAAGGGATGTTTGGTTTCGGTATAAGTTGTTTTTGAATGAAGTTAAGTGCATGCACCAGCGCTGCTTAAAAGTGTTCTTAGTTGATCCGATATACACTTTATTTATGGTTGGATTTTCAATAGATGTTATGTTGCATTGATAGATTATTGAGTTTATTTTACATTTATTCTGTGGTGGGCAGTTGTTGGGGTTTCTACAATTACATAGGTTTTTATTGTTGTCTTCTATTGTATTTTGGTGGTCAATTTTATTTTGATCTGTGTGTTGATTTAGGATATATTTGTTATGGTTTGTTATGATTTTTTCTAGGTTGTTTGTGCAACTGCAGCTTAGTTTAAGTGTATTTTTGTTGAAGATTTTACTAAGCGGGTTATTTGTGGGGAAATGTTTTTGATTAAGTTCAGGAACTTTTGTCCTAGCTTGGTGTTTATCATTTGGTTGAAAGAAGGTGTGTACCAAATAATTTTTCTATTTCTATTTTTCCTGTTATGGTTATAGTTTGTTATGTATTGGATGTCTTGGTTTTTGTCGCCGCTTTATTTTAAGGACCTGTTATAAACACTTTTGTGTTTGTTAAATATTTCTTCGCTGGACGAGTTTTGACTAATTCTATATTCTATGGAGGAGGGTATATGTTTGATTATACTAGGAGGGTGGTTTGATTTTGGGTGGATGTATAGTGGGTATTCGTTGGGTTTTATGTATGGTTGGTAATTATTGTTAACTAAATCTAGTGTTACATCGAGGAAGTTTACTACTTTTAAATTTGTGTTGACTATTATTTTAGATTTAAATTTTTAAATTCTTAAAGTTACATTTAAGATTTATATAGTTTTTATGAAAATAAGATTTAAGATTTGATATAAAAAAACAATCAGGATTCATTTTGAGAAGATGAATTTGATAACATATATTAAATTCAATGTATTTATATACATATATATTTAGAGCTCTATATGTATCTGTATACATATATATTTAGAAATCTCTGAGAGAGATATCCTACCACTGTATATACAGGATACTCCTTTGGATTCTTCTATACCCACACTGCATGCTGATATATATATATATATATATATATATATATATAGAGAGAGAGAGAGAGAGAGAGAGAGAGGGAGAGATAGATAGATAGATATTGACAAAAACAGTTTAAATGTTTTTTCAAACATAAGATAAATTTTACATATTTGCAAGAGATATGTTAAGTCATATTTTCATAATATAAAAAAGTCATATAATTCAGAAACTTACTTTACAGTTTCTTCAAAGAATTAAACACTTTCTTTTTATTAGGATTATTAATCCAACATTTAAATTTCATAAACTTCATCAACTTTATTCAATTCATTTTTTTATATCTAAACTTTTATAAATTTCTACTCAGTAACACATCTGATGTAACCTGCTTAAACTATTTTTATATAAGATTCACTTAAATACTTTCTCTGACAGGATATTTTATTTAATAAGCACCAAAGCTAACTGACACTTTTGGTTAATTCTAAACAGCACTGTTTTACAGCCTACAATTACCTGCCATTTTACTAATACACCTTCCCCACCCCTAATGTGTCTACCCTAAAATAATCATCAGAACTGGATTCTTCAAAATGAAGCTTTGTGCCAAATTAACTTTCAGGACATCTGGTCGACCACCAACATTTCTGCAAAGTTCTTCAAAACTTTATTTGCTTTTTACTAACATTTTTTTCTTCTAAATCCAGTCTTTTAAAGAAATAAAAACACTGAAAAGAATCAAAATTGGTTTTATATCCCCAAGATGTTTCTTGTCTGAAATATTTCATCATATCAGCTTTAAAGATAATCACATAAAGTTACATTTAAGATTTGTAAAGTTTTTGTGAAAATAAGAAGTAAGATTTGATATAAAAAACAATCAGGATTCAATTTGAGAAGATGAATTTGATAACATATATTCAACAGTGGGACTTAAACTCTGACAGTCATGGTGATAGATTTAAAAAACAGTTTTACAAGGGCTCAAATGAAAGCAAAGCACATCATCAGGCCACATAATTAATGTATACTTATGATTATGTGGCTTCAACCATGAAAATTATAAAAATACAATCAGTTAACCAGAGTCACATCAGTGGAAAGATCTGTAAAAACAGCCAAAAAGGTTGTTCTTCTGTTCAGTTAGAACTGGTCAGAAGAAACAAGTTCCTGGTTTGAGTGACAAAGAAATTCCTGTTTTTGTTCAATCTCACTCAAATTCAAATTCAATCTCTCTCCTTAAGCAAATGTTTCAAAAGAATTCTCAATCAAGCTGAAATTCAAGCTGCATTTTGAAACTCTTATCACAGCATGTAGTAAACTGACAAAACAATGAAGAAGTCTTTCACTACACTTGAGGCAGTGAGCTTTGTCTTCAAATACAGGCTGTGACCAAATTTGATTGCCTAAGCCACTTTGACATTTGATGTGTGACTTTTTAAAATATGTCAATAACTTTTCTTATCGCATCTAATGTGAAAGGTAAAAAAAAGAAGCATTCATCTAATAATTATTGATATTTAATATTTTTATTTGTATTTTTTAGTTTTTTTGTCAGTAAATTTATTAAAAAAGAATTCCGCATAGAAACAAGGACACAGAAATTTAGAGGTGAAGAGGAATAGTGACAAACACTTTGTTGCTACTCAGCGATTGGGATCTAAAATTGGAAGTGATGAAGGCTGGACTGTTATGCAAATTCTGCTGGACATTAAAAAAAGGCTCAAAACACATATGATATTGTTCTATTCATGTACGTTAGGATTACCATGGGTAGAACATGTGATAGATTAGGAAGATTTAAGGAAAATACACATTGCACTGAGAGGCAACTGATATTCTAGTGGAGAAAAAAATGAGAAAAAAATCAATGCGTTCAATTGTCTTTAAAGTAATGTTTATGTTGTTGTGCACCTACTACAATGCTCAAGAGCCACTCTATGTAGAGGAAAGCAATCAGACCATCAATATATATCTAAACTTATTTATAAATGAACTTTTGTCTGTGTGTGTGTATGTTTCTGTGTGTGTGTGTGTGTCCATTACCTATAGACTCCGAAATGGCTGAACCAATTTTCTTGAAAACTGACACAGTTGTACTATAAGCGCCTGCAAGTGTTCTTAGCTAGGTTTTGTGTCGAGGTACCCCCAATAAATATCGAAAATTGATAATCAAAAAAATTGGGTTATAGAAGGAGTGGTCCGATTTTAATCAAATTTGATACACTCATAGACAAAGACATAAGAAAGGATATTCAGAAGTTTCAAGGTTGCAGTTCTTACAATAGCACAGACAATTGAGAATATACATATATCAAAGGCAAGATGTTTGTGCATGTGTCTGTTTATCTACCTGTATGTCTGTATTTTTTTCAGCCCTTTTATTTTAGTTTTTGCTTCGGGTTTGGCTCTAAGTGGGTATAATTGTAATTCTTAGTCTCAGCCATGATACCATTTACTCAGAGAACTTATTTAGCCTTCCAAATTTAGTTCACGATAAAAAAAGCTTATTTGATATCGATATGAGGAAATCAAAATTTGACTTACATCCATTCATTTTTCTTTCAGTGTACTGTTTCACTTTAACTGGAAACAATTATTGCTTTTTAGTCTTTCATGCCAATGTCCAAAGAGTCTGAGCTCCAGGATCATGGATTAGTTTTAAAGTTTTCATTACACCCGAGCAATGCCAGGCTATACTGCTAGTAAATATATATAATTAGTTTTTGGCCATAATTAAATTAGACTAGTACTCAGTTGTATTAAAAAGTGCTGAATACAATTTTGTTTTAGAGTGTTCGAATATTTTTCATTTTGAAATGAGTTATTTCTACAACCTAAGTTTCAGTAATTATTTTTTGTTCAGGAAATAACATAATGGCTAAGTTTTCTCCTAATTTATTTAATGAAAGAATAGAAGTAATGTCCAAATGTAATCACACATACAAATACATCCTAGGATCATAAAAACCTGGATGAAAGTGTTTTAAGATCCTTAAATAACTCCTCCTTAATTTTTAGAATTTTCATTTTTTTAAAAATTCCAGTCATGCTTTTGTAAAAAATTCTGTTCTCCATTTGAAAAACGTTGGAGAATCAGTTATTATAAATCACCTGAAAATACCAAATGGTTGAAACTTAGGTTGTAGAAGAATTCATTTTCAAATGAAACACACACACACACACACACACACACACACACACACACACACACACACACACACACACACATATTACGGTCATGTCACGTTGAATACACCGGTTCCCACTCGATCACCAAAGTTAAGTAATGTTGAGCCTGGTCAGTACTTAGATGGGTGACCGCTTGGGAATACCAAGTGCTGTAAGCGTTTATTGATGGATGCGTGTTGTGGTGCAGTGAGTGTTGGCTTGGAAAGGGAAATCGGTGAGCCAAGTTCCAATTCCAGTCAAACGCTCTGCATTCACTTGCACACTGGTACCCTTGGGAAAGGTACTAATCTGTCCCTTCCCTCCAGTTATGGGTTAAATAGACAGGTTTGCTATTCATGCGATCTGTGGCAAACTTCTGCACTGATTGTTCGTTATCAGCAGTTCAAAAAAGTGTGGATGGTGCTACATAAGCCTTCACCACTCTAAATAATTCTTTGTGTGATAGTCTAACTAAGTTAGACACTCTTACGTCGAAATCACCAGGAGAGTCCATGATATATATATATATATATATATATATATATCTAAATTCATGTACTTAAATAGTCTTATCAGATCAAGAATTTCATATAGATGCCATGTATGAGACCAAGCTTGTTCGTTTAGAAATATCTAAACTGACAGGTTTATACTACTGCTTTCTAAGATAAATGATTAAACATAGCTTCAATTGATTTAATCCTGTAGGTCTAAGGAAGGACTATTGTTCTTCAAACTTTGTTAACTAGTGCTATAGAATCATGAACAAGGACTGTAATTAACAGAAACCACATCATTTGAGGACTTTCAACAACCTTAGTGAATAAAATGAATGGTACCTGTAACTCAAAGAGAGAGAGAGAGAAAAGACATCATCAGATAGTCCATGGAATGGAAGGACGTCTCTCTCAATACTGGGAAGAGCAATAATAATTACTAAAAATTTCAATAAATATCAGAATTGGTTGCTCAGTCAATGAATTTCAAGTGTTTTTCTTTTAAATACAATAATAATTATTATATATATATATATATATATATATATATGTTACTAGACTGGCATCTAGGTCCCATCATTTCACCATTGAAATAGTTACATGTAACCACCTCTTTTACTCTAACAGTTTCTTTTCTTGCATTTCCTGCTGGTGAAAGTCCCTTCCATATACTTACTTCCCTGATAGCTACAATCTCCAAAAGTTTAAATGAAATATCAATTGCCATCTTCTATCTCCTTAAATTCCATCCATATTTTATCCTTTCTTTAAAATTCCCCCTGTACCCTGTACCCTGCTTTTTTCTCTAATGGAAATACCCTGTATACTAGTTACAATCCTGCCTTGCTTGGGGTGAAATGATTAAAAAATGTAGAAAGGAGTAAGTGAAGATTATGAAAACATTGCGTATATAAGTGTAGCTTGTGATTCCCGAAATTAATATAAATTAACAATCAAATTCCATCCCGGAACAGATTTTATTGCCTGTATTTGTTAATATGACTTTATAAACCAAGATTATAGCAATCAAAACATCCATATAAACTGTGTTTATATGATCTGGCAGCAAACAACTGAAGTTTCTTGTATGTATTTCTTGTATAAAACAAGATTGGCCAACTCTACTCTAGTGAAACACCCAAAATACTCAATTTGTTTTAGTTAGGAACAAGACTGTTTGATTGAGAGATCCTAGAGAAGGAATTTATTTACAACATTAACTGATGACATAAACATAATTATAAGTACGTATATATATTCATTATAAATTATAGTTTAGAACATGTACAAATTTTTATCCACTACAAAGTGTACATTTTGTTTCGACAATGAAATAACAATGTCTCATCAGATGGTGGGGATAGGAATGGAAAGTCTCTTTTCTTATATGTTGTGTGTGGTGGGGTCGGTGGGGGTTAGTGATAAGGGAATAAGTCTTGTAAATTGTCTGTTAGAATTTTGAAAAGACGGAATGGGTGGGGGATATAATTGATTAATAAACTTGTCAGGAATTTTGTAAACAGATTTAACATTAAAAGAAAGGGTATAGCTTTTTATGGCCTAATGGCTGGATATTTTTCTTCAGGTTTAGTAAAAGGGCAGAGTAAGGAAGTGCAAGGGTGAGGAAGAATAGGATTAGATGTGATGAAGTGGGAATGGTAGTTACCATTTAGTGGACCTATCTTTCTTATTTAATTGTGCAACTATACAATATTTCTTTTATTTAAACTCAGTTCTTATAATTAATCTAATTTTGTATATTTAACTTTAATTTTGAATTTAGAAAATCACTTTTTTCTATAAAACTTTAAATTAGATCACAGTTTGTGGTGTGTAATAGGTAAAATTTGATGTAAAAGTGTTGTTAGTACTATAAAGGTTTATCGTCTGTAAGGGTTCCTAACTTTGGCTTTTGTAGTATTTTTTAGCATGATTGTAAGGTTAGTTTTTTAATGTGTTTGCAGTTTACTGTAGTTTCATGCATAGGGTCTAAAAGTTTGTTGCTATTCATGTATTTAAAAATTTCAATTTTTTCTTGAAAACAAAGGAAACATGGTTCCTTTATTGATTTAGCTGTTCTTGCTTGTTTAAGGATTTTCCATTTAACTTTAGGTGTTTTATCTTTTCGTTTTAACTTCCAAAAGTATTTGGAAAGAGATGTCATGTTTTGTTTTTCTTTGTTATTGAAGGATGAGAGGCCTTTGTGAATTTCATCCGTGTCAAATCTTTTGTAAAATAGAGACAGAAGCTGACAATGGTTTTGCCTGAAATAGGCCTATACTTCAGATTTACCATGAAATAATGTGTCTGCCTTAATTTTTTCTTATATATATATATATATATATATATATATATATATATATATATATATAAATGATATATAACAAGAACCATTTTGGAAGAAAACTAAGAAAAGTGGGAAAAGTTTTAGCATGATGCGGTTCGTCCTTTGTGACATCATCAGCTTAAATTGATGTTTATATTTGATGCAACCATGAATGGACATGACAGAGAGGTGTGATGCTGAGAACTTAAGATTTAAATTTGGATCTGTAGTATAGCCAATTCCATTTAGTTTTTTGTTTTTGTTCATGTTTCCACCACTTTTATTATTAAATGACCCACATTGTAATAGTAGAAGCGTACGACAGAAAGTGAAATGTTGTAAAATCTTGATGCAAATTTACAATGGTGGATCTAGCAACTAAAGTACTTTGCATATATTTTTGCTTTAGTTAATTGCTTAGTTAGTGGCATTTTTTAATTCACAATTATGGTCAAACTCATGGTGGCGTAAACCAATGCATTGGGTTTGTTGTTTTTTAAAATATCTCCTTTGCATTCATATAATTATTTATCTTCCTTGGGATCTCAACTATGTATTTCTTGGTTTTAGGTTTACATTGATATTATTTTGTTTTGAATTAATTAAGTCTCTCATTATTTTAGAAGTAGTTGGAAAACCTTTTATGTTAAATTAAATAAATTAAATGAATTCTTTTTAATTGTAATTGTAAAAAGTTGGTAGGTAATGTAATATATCTTATTTCATTGGCTTACGGCTATTTCATGTTGAATACACCGGTTCTCACTCGATCACCGAAGTTAAGCAACGTTGAGCCTGGTCAGTACTTAGATGGGTGACTGCTTGGGAATACCAGGTGTTGTAAGCATATAGTGACGGATGTGCATTGTGGTGCAGTGGATATCAGCTCGGAAAGAGAAATCGGTGAGCCGAGTTCAAATTCCAGTTGACTACCCTGCATTCACTTAAGCACTGGTACCCTTGGGAAAGGTATTAATCCGTCCCTTCCCTCCAGTTATGGTTTAAATAACAAGGATAGAACTTGGAGACTCTGCCCTTAAAAATAAATCCCAATGAATCTTGATACTCGAAAAGAAAAAAGTATTACTAGACACAAAACTTATATAAAAATAACAACAATAAATTGTTGAAAGAAAAAGGTATTACCAGCAGTAAATAAATAAAATTTAGTTGGCAATAAATGACCCACCGAGGCTGATATGCCATAAAAACAAAACAACCAAAAAAAAAAATCTTATTTCATTAAGTTTGTTTGAATTATTCATTTCTTTATTCTTAAAAATAAGAATATTTTTGCTTTACAGAGAATATGAAATAATTAGCATACTGGAGGAGCTTAAAAGTATTTTCTATGTATTTTGCGTGAATATTGAGGGCCACATATTCTTAGTGCAATAAATCCAATAATTAATTCAGATTTTATTTTGTTGTTATCATGTGAATAGAAATTTATGATATCATTTTTATTAGTAGATTACATAATTAATTTTAGGTCATTATCACTATGGTTTAACATGATATTTAGGAAATGTCATGTATGTTTTGTTTCTTTTGCATAATTAAATTCTATCATATGTTTGACTTTGTTTAGTTCATCCACAAAGTCAAGTGATGTTGTTCTGCTGGGATATGTTAATAAGGCATCATCAATATATTGGTAATATGTCAATTGTTTAGGTAAAATGCATTGGACAAAACCAGATTTTTATTCATCATATAATAATTCTGCTTGTTCCTTCCTTAGTTAATTAGTTACTTAGTTCGTCCGTCCGTCTGTTATGCCACTTACTCTCTATAGGAGCTTTTCCTTCCCCTCTATCTTTTTAAACACTACTCTCCTCAGCCTTTCTCTCACCTTTGCCAAATGGAAGGGTAGAAAAAAGTGAGTGAGCAGGAGGAGAAAATCTATAGCATTACCGTAGCAGCAGCAGCATGTATATATTTTTTAACTCTGTTACTGACCCTGCACGTAAATCAATTAATAATAAATTTTGAATAATGATGGCTAACTTTTGTTTTATTTGTTCAATGTAGGGCTCATTGGGGAATATAAATCATCTATTTTTTTTATTTTAAGTTTGCAATCATTATCTGAAAATCTTCTCCAAAGAGTAAAATAAAAAAATGCAATGAAATTGATATAATTTAATTTGATAAGCTTTTAATTGCTGAAATAAATAATAACTATTTAGGACATTATATTCTGAAGAAAAACATTTTCGATTAATAATAAAACAATTTTTATTAATCTTTTCAATTTTAGATAGGCAACATAATCATCAATTCTTAACTAAAAAGTCCACTCGCAATCAATTCTTTGAAGATTTTAAAAATATTTTTAAAACTTTATATATTATTAAATTATTTAATAATAGCAATTATAATAATATTAAAAATGAAAACAGTTCTTTTAAAATTTTATTATTTTATTAATTTATTTTATTTATTAAGATGTTTCTATCATTTGTAGTATGACAAAGTAAAAATTTTTCCAGGAAATCATAATTATCCTTTCGTGGAAATTCCACGGGTTCCGCTGGTAAAAATTATTGTTAAAACTGAAATAACATTGGTTTATGATGAGTCGGTAGATTTTTACAATCTTCTCCTGAGTTTTCCAGATCAAGTCACGTTAAGATTATTGCAAAGGTGTCATTTTTTCATACTTACTCTGTACAAACATGGGTTCTTTGAGGATAATCCATCCATAGCCATATACAGTGTCTCCCGCATAATAAGTTGCTGTTGGATTATTAAAGATAATCTGAAACTTCTCCAGTCGCTCCATTACAACTCAAGTTACCCTGATGAAAGAGAAAAGAAGATGGGAAAATGATTTTGTTAATGTCATAATGTAATGTTAATTTTTTGAAAAATTATATGACCATATTACATCAAGGAATTGAAGGAGTTCTTTGTAAAATTCTACTGCAAAAAGTAACAAAGAATTCAGATATTGTTATAAATAAAAATAATAAATTAACTCAAAAGTAGACTGACTGGGAAGGAGCAATAATACCCAGTGAATTGTGCAAATGACTAGTATGTAGACACAGCAGAAGACATTGTCAAGAATACGTTCTATAATATTAATAATAATAATAAAAAGCTTGATGAAAAATGTAGAAACATAAGAATTATCCAAAATTGGCAAAACCTCCCTTTCCAATAACATGGAAAGAAAATTTAAGAAAACTGAAAGATGAAAATAGACAAAAGTTACAGGTACAGAAAATGCTGTATGAAGAATTTAAGAGGAGGAGAAATCATAGAATATCAAAAAAAAATCTGTGTTCATAAAATTAGGTACACTTAGAACCATGTCTAAAACATGAATTGGAATTGAAAATAAATAAATTGCAAATCTAAAGAATGTTTGAAACATTGCTGAGGACTTTGAGGATACTGAGGAAGGTGCTGAAGATTTGAAAAAACTATATCACTCCCTATTCAGTGATAACACCCAGATATCTGATGTAAATATAAACAGTGATTGTGATGAGAGTAAATGGCGGACCCAAACTGAACAATGTAAGGCTTGCAGATGACGCCGTCTAATTGCAGGTGCAGAATGGTAACTACAGAAATTCTAAGACAAGGCAGTTAATGAAATTGGGAAGAAAGGACTGACAATTAACTGTACGAAGACAGAACACAAGATGGAGACCTACAAACTAGAGATGTTAAAATCAGGCACTGTAGAAATTTGTCTTATTGGGAAGTATTTAACAAACAACAGAAAATGTGACAACAGAATCATAATAATGAAAGATAATCTTGAAAATGTAAACAAAATATTAAGAAACCAGAAAATTTCATTATAAAGAAAAGAACGTGGAACTACTATGCAATACTAATTCTCCTATATAACTGCAAATAATGGACAATTTCTTCATGAATAGAGACTTCAGACAACATAGACTCGGGTCTACAGAAAAATACTGAGAATGCAATAGACTTAACATGTGAACAAGAAGAAAGTTTTAAGAAAAATGTAATAAAAAACGAAAGCAAGAATTGAAATTCTTGAAACACATAATGCAGAAAATGGGTGAGAGAATTTAACACTCACCAGACATACTGAAAGCAAAAAAATGGAGAAAAACACATTCTTTAACATGAACATCAGATCATTCTCACAAAGAAAGTTTGCTTTGGAATTTATGCCAGTGAATATTATTCTGATTATTTCTGACTAACCTCACAAACTTTATTACAAAATTCTCTTTTTTTTCTCTCTTGATTCTATATTTTTGAATTATTAATTTCTAAAACACAAGCTAATCTTTCCTTAGACACCAGACTTACAACAATCTACACTTAATTCATTTTGAAAATTTGTTTTTACATACATTATTAGAGAGATATTTTGATCAAATATGAAAGACATTTAATGATAAAAAGACAGGAATTCAAATCAAAGAATTACATTTGCTTATGGCTTGACATCAAAGGTAGGAATTTTCAAACAAAAACTTGTAATTTCTTTTACTTTTCTGATCAAAAATGACCAAAGTTAGTGACCTTGAAAACTGGACCTTCTTTTTCCACTCAAGTTTATTTCTTTCTCACAACAAATAATTAAAGTAATATATTTCAAATCCTTTTAATCTTTCTGTCTTTAAAAGATTTTCATTTTTTTGTGGTTTAAAAAATCAATGTTTTTCTTAAACCCACTAAGCTGATTCTTTATCATATATGAAGTAGATTTTACATTTCAAAATGTTCATTCTTTAAACGTTAATAAAAAAAGCTGGATATTTTCCAAGACATTTGAATTAAAACAAAGTGTTTTTTGTATGTTGGACATTTTTCTTTCTTTCATTTGATTCTTTTTTATGTTCTTAATTTTTTTTTTTTAATTCTCTTGATTTCTTTTTTTCATTCTATTTCCTTATCCACTTTCAATTTTTTATTTTCTTACTTTTCTCACTCATTCAATTTTTTTTTATTTTCTTTTGGTTATTTCAATTTTCTCATTTTAATTCTTCTTTGTTTCATTCTTTTGTTTTTTTTCCTTCTTTCATTTTCCTCCTTTCTTTTTCCTTTTTTCTTTTCCCTTCTTTCTTTTTTTCTTTTCTCTTCTTTCTTTTTCTTTTCCTTTCTTTCTTTTCCCTTCTTTCTTTTCCTTTTCCTTTCTTTCTTTTCCCTTCTTTCATTTCCCTTCTTTCTTTTTTCTTTTCTCTTCTTTCTTTTTCTTTTCCCTTCTTTCTTTTCCTTTTCCTTTCTTTCTTTTCCCTTCTTTCTTTTCCCTTCTTTCTTTTTTCTTTTCTCTTCTTTCTTTTTCTTTTCCTTTCTTTCTTTTCCCTTCTTTCTTTTTCTTTTCCTTTCTTTCTTTTCCCTTCTTTCATTTCCCTTCTTTCTTTTCTTTTCTCTTCTTTCTTTTCCCCTTCTTTCTTTTCCTATCTTTCTTTTTCTTTTCTCTTTTTTCTTTTTCCTTTTTTCTTTTCCCTTCTTTCTTTTTCTTTTTTCTTCTTTTTTCCCTTCTTTCTTTTCCCTTCATTTCTATTTTTCTTTCTTTTCCTTTTTTCCCCTTCTTTCTTGTTTCTTTTCCCTTCATTCATTTTTCCTTGTTTACATTTCTTTCTTTTCCTTTATCCTCCTTTATTTTTTAATATTTCTTTATTTTTTCTTAAATATATTTACTTTTCTTTTTCTCATTTTTCTTTTCTTTTTTCTTTGCTAATTTTATTTTGACGATTTCTTTGTTTTATTCTTTTTCTTTCTTTCTTTCCTTCTTTTTCTCTCATTTTCTCATTATTTTTTATTATTTCTCTCTTTGCCTTATTCTCTCTGCTTTTTTTCTCCTTTTCTTCATTCCCTTCTTCTCTTCATTTCTCTTTTGCATTTGTTTCTGAATCTTTTTCATCCTTTAATCTCATCTGCCATTGACATCTTCATTTTGCTGCATATCACAAGCAGCGACAACGAAAAAACTAAACTGTTATCAGAATTTTCTAAATAGAAAAATATGTCTCTATTTTCAAACAGTATCCCGCACTAAAGATCCCTGTCTACTCTGCTATTTAACCCATAGTTGGAGGAGAACAGATGATCACATACTAATTCCAAGGACATTTGTAAAGTGAATTAGAATTTGAACTGCAATAGCAAAAAGAAAAACCTTACAAAGAAGTTATGGAGAGCCATGATTGATCACCTATATCTTGAAGAGACATATTTTTTACAGTAAGGTTCACCCAGTACAAGGCCTGGGAGCCACTCGAGGTAGAGGGTTACATGAAGACACATTTTGTGCAGATAAGAAGGGAAGATAATGGTTAATACTAGACTTGAACAGGCTAAGATTGTAAGGATTGAGGATGCATCCTTTTCGAAGCAGGGGTTCATGGGAAGAAGCTGCTGAAATACAACTTACTTCATACAAGTGGAATATGAAAGGAATTTGGGTTTTTTGCTACAATGTAAGTGACCTAGTAGGTCCTAGCTGTGAAGGTTAGACCTGGCAGAACCAAGGAATGTTGTTCATCTAAGCCCTTTCCATGGAAGTAGTGATAGAGCAGTGAGAGTCTTGTTACCTTCCCACCTGTGAGAGAGAGGTTGGAGGATGAAAAATAATTTGTCACCTACAAGAGACACTTTTGAACTCTATCAAGACTGGAAAGTGAGGAGTGGGCAGCAGTCACCCAAATACAACAACAGTATCTCCCTTTTTTTGGTCTGACATGGCTCTTGTAATAGTAAAGGATAGCATAAGGGGTCAGGTACTTACTAGAGTGGTACGGGAAA
The DNA here is from genome assembly GCA_037127315.1 of Ascarosepion bandense. Lineage (NCBI taxonomy): Eukaryota > Metazoa > Mollusca > Cephalopoda > Sepiida > Sepiidae > Ascarosepion > Ascarosepion bandense. The sequence goes on from JBBBDQ010001707.1 coordinate 1,936,942, forward strand.
TTGACCATTTTACCTTCATCTTTAATGATGGATCAATAATCTCTCAAGGGGGGATGTGCGTTATGGTGTAGTGGATAACAACTTGGAACAACGGATTGGGGAGACAAGTTCGAATACCAGTTGAATACCTTGCATTCACTTACACGCAAATACTCTTGGGATGGTATTAATCTGTCTCTTCTCTCCAGTTATGGGTTAAATAATAGAACAGATTGGGTTCTATAGCCTTGGCTGGCATCCAATCTACCACAGAAATCAATGGTAACCTACTGCGGAGTAATCTTTTGCCTAATCAGTCATGTCTCAAAGGAGACATGATCGTCCAAAGTATGTTGGTTGGTTGGTTGGTTGTTTTGTTTTATAGCATATCAACCTTGACGGGTCATTTATTGCCAACTAAAATTTTTTTTTTATTTATTTATTGCTGGTAATACCTTTTTCTTTCAACAATTTATTGTTGTTTTTATATAAATTTTGTGTCTAGTAATACTTTTCTTTTCGAGTATCATGATTCATTGGGGTTTGTTTTTAAGAGAAGGGTCCCCAAGACCTACCCTGTTATTTAACCCATAACTGGAGGGAAGGGATGGATTAATACCTTTCCCAAGGGTGCCAGTGCTTAAGTGAATGCAGGGTATTCAACTGGAATTTAAACTCGGCTCACCGATTTCTCTTTTTGAGCCGATATCCACTGCACCACAATGCATATCTGTCACTAAACGCTTACAGCACCTGGTATTCCCAAGTGGTCACCCATCTAAGTACTGACCAGGCTCAACGTTGCTTAACTTCGGTGATCGAGCGAGAACCGGTGTATTCAACGTGATATGGCCGTAAGCCCCCAAAGCATGCATCATGAATGGTACTTAACTGACTGACTGAATCTCTCAAGAGATGGTGCCTCCCTGAGGGAAGAACTGTTTATCTTGAGTGGTGGTAGTTTGGCATCTGATAGTGTGATAATGGAATGAAACTAGTTTTTGCGTTTTTTTTTTTTTGAATCATTGAATATAATCAGCCAGTTTTTCCATCACTAAAGCAGATAGAGATAGGAGATCAAAGGTGAGATCAGCTGTTAATGACAGATCATCAAGAGTTTTACATAGAAAAAGAATCACCACCACCACCACCTTCTCAACTTCATTGACATGTAGATAAGAATCATCATCATCATCATCATCTTTACTGTCATATGAATTTTCCTTTGAATATAAACAGCATCCATAAGCCATTATATCTAAAATGTGCACCAACAGACTTTACAGTGTCAAATTTCCATCCAGTAGAATTGACCAAAGATTCTATTTTTTATCAATTTCCTTGAATTTATATCCCTTCCATTGGAAAAACTAGAAATCCTGCTTATTTGACTGATAACTCTAGTATATACTTCATTTGGTGCTTCTGTTTCTGCTTCAGTTTCCAAAGATTTTGACTAAAGGCAACAACTACATCACTTTTAATCCGAATTGCTGCAATTTTATTAGTAGTAAAAATCACTCTGGAATACTTTGTTATTCTGACATAGCTTGAAGATTTATCACATTCACTATGTCTTTAACTAGTCTTTTCATTTTTCCTGTGATAAATTTTGCTGTAGGCTAGCACAGAATTTGGTAATTTAATATGTTTTCTCAATTTAGCTTCAAGGTGGTCCAATTCAATTTTGCTCCAAGGTAGTCCAATTCAATTACATAGGCATGAAGTGATGTATTTAGAGGATTTTTTTATATTTCTAAAAAGGTCTATTGGCTATAAACACAGACTGGTTCCTCTTTTTTCTCATAAAAATGTGTCTAATTCAATCTAAAGATTTTCCATCTTCTTTATTCACATCTTTTAGATTCATCTTCAATTCAGGTTATCCAACTTTACTTTCACAAGTGCAAAATGCTGCCAGCACTGTTTTCTCGACTTCAAAATTTCTACTCATTTCCCCTAATTCCATCACTTTTGTTAATGCTTCATACTGTTCTGGCTTCATCAGAGCCACAGAAAATTTTTTAAGTAATTTTTTTTTTAGAACTGATCAATCAATCTAAAACTTTTCTACTTAATGTGAAGAAATCAGGATGTAATGCATTCAGCCAGAAAAACTATTTTTGGAATATTGAAATGGACACTTTATTACAAAGTGAACCAAACTTTATGCAGGAGACATTGTACTAAACAAATTAGAGAGATAAATGGATAGTTTCAGGTAGAGTAACTGGTATTTGGCAAACATCGACATACAGTCATAGGAGTGCGTCCTTTTAGTATGTTGATACATCCTGACCGACATAGAGAGACTTAAGATTATGACGATATTCATGTATCCTCTAAGTAAAAGATTCATGTTCCTCTTACAGTGCTAACTAATATGAACATTCAACACAGAAGTGAGTGAGATGTGAGCAGTGAGTTAAAATAATGAAGTTGTAAAATGGGCCATAATTGATTCACAAGTTTAATACTGCTCAGATATTGTTCATCCCATTTCCACTGCCCTGCTCAGGGATTGAACTCACAATTACTATATCACCAAATTCATGAACCAATAACTGATAACAGTCACCAATAAGAGATGCAAAATGGATTTGTGCAACCAAATAATAAGAATAACTCACTAAGGTCTTCTTTAGCACTGTTCAGTTATTGCTCATCCCATTTCCATTTCCCATCTAAGCACTGACCAGGCTCAATGTTGCTTAACTTTGGTGATTGAGCGAGAACCTGTGTATTCAACGTGATATGGCTGTAAGCAGATTTTATTAGTGGAAAAACATGTAAAGGATTTAATTTGAAGAATGAGTTTAGGTAACTTTGGTTCAAAGTGGAACCATTATAGCAGATTGGTTCCACTACCTCTAAAAATCATATTTTTTCATTGACCTGCCCACCTTAGCAATTTATGTGTAGAACTTGTAAATTTTCTCCTGTAGCATTCTGTAAAGTTGATGACAGTGCATTTATGTTGCACAAAAAATGGTATCAATGATGAGACTGTCAAGAGCAGACAATCAAACATGCTTTTTCTTTAAGAGCAATAACTTATCTTCACAACTTTCTGTTATTTGCTTATGATCATATCACGTTGAATACAGTGTATCACATTCAGTCACCGAAGTTAAGCAATGTTGAGCCTGGTCAGTACTTAGATGGGTGACCGCTTGAGAATACCAGGTGCTGTAAGCATGTAATGACGGATGTGCGTTGTGGTGCAGTGGTTGTCAGCTCAGAAAGAGAAATTGGTGAGCCGAGTTTGAATTCCAGTTGAATACCCTGCATTCACTTAAGCACTGGTACCTTTGGGAAAGGTATTAATCTGTCCCTTCCCTCCAGTTATTGGTTAAATAACAAGGTAGGTCTTGGGGACTCTGCCCTTAAAAACAAATCCCAATGAATCTTGATACTTGAAACGAAAAAAGTATTACTAGACACAAAACTTATATAAAAAAACAACAATAAATTTTTGAAAGAAAAAGGTATTACCAGCAATAGATAAATAAAATTTAGTTGGCAATAAATGACCCGCCAAGGTTGATATGCCATAAAACAAAACAACCAACCAACAATAATAAAATCCAATCATAAAGTTTTTTAGATATTACTAGAGCAAAAAATACCAAAATAATTGCAGACGTAATTGTAGATTTATCACATGTTATTTTTTAATCATTTAACAATAAAAATAATAACTCCTTTCACCATATCCACAAATTTGAGAAAAGATTTTTGCAAGCCAGTGTGAAATTATTTTCTAACCAATGAAAATCTTATATTCAAAAAATTCATTCATCTATGTGAAATTAGATTTGAATCACTTAATGTAAAAATAGAAGCCTACTGCTTCTCTAGGTTCAAACCAATTTGGGAAGCCAGTTTGATCTTCTTGTGCATACACACATGCAGTCACAAAGATGCACAGAATAAAAGAGAAACAGATACCAGCATCTGATGAAGGCCGCCTTATCTACACACACAACAGAAGAGATTAACCAGCAACTGGCTACTAAGCATTTGTCTATAAACTCAGAAACACATTATGCTGAGCTGACCAACATAAAGTAAGTTTGTCCATGTCATGGATTAAACTCTTCCATCTACTGCATATATTTCTCCTCACAAGAGGTGGCAGAATAAGACAGAGAAAGACAGTGATAGGCAGAGATAGAGCAGAGACAGAGTGAGATAGCCAACATTGCTACCTTATGACCATTTTGAGTCCCACGACAGTTCACAAATCTCACACATGGCTACGGAAATTAATTAATTTATACAACAAACTTCACTGCAAAGGAAATTGAACATTTTATTGTTATTGTATATTTCTGAAAAGAATATATAAATGCTTTTTCAACTGATGTTCTGCTTCTGCTTTTCTTTCAGAAAATATCCTATCTTTGTTTCATTTAAGATATATATAAATTTTGTTTTTAAATGTTTGTAATCCTAATACTCAGATGGCAACAAAACCCTGAGTAGACAGATTTCAATATCATTATTAACTAAGAAAACCCAGTCAGTCTTCCCTACTATTTTACTATAGTTGGTTGGTATGAGAACTAATACTAGAGGTTCAAGTCTTCTCTGCTATTTCCTAAGAACATTAGTTTGGACATCAAATATCTCAGACAAAATTTGAAATTTGCTAATTTCATGTTTCTTACTTCTGACTATTAAGCCATCCACATGTTGATATACACTCACTTCACTTACTCACCCAGGTCAAGGTGGGTTTTGTGATTTTTGAGTTTAGAAGCATCACCACATATCAAGGTCTTTTACTTGTATAAGTAGTGAGATTGTAGCCACTACCAGCTTGCTAGGCCTGTTGCATAGCCCACACTACGTGGTATTTCTTGGTATATCAATATAAGCATACATCTATCTGAATACTGAACAGGCTCAATGTTAAATTTGTTGATTGGAGGGGAACCTATATTTGAACATAATATGTATTTAAGCCCTTCAATATAAAAAATATATATCAGTTATTATTAAAAATAAACGAAAAGTTTTTAATTGCTGAAACAACTAAAATACTCACTTTTAGCTGAACAGTAATTGCTTTTAACTTTTATATTACTGATATTTTGTAGTTGTAAACATTTTTTTTTTTAGACACAATATCTTGAGTTTTAGATTTAGGAAGCTTTCATGATTGCAACAAAAATGGTGGTGTTTGTCTTTTTTCTCTCTACAAAGTTTTTTTTTTATATTCAGCTGATGAAGCAATCAAGTCAATTAATTGATTTCAAATCCCAGATCAACTTTGGCAATAAACTAAGTTCATTTTTCAAGTCCGTGTTTGTTTTATTGAAGGAATAAATATCTTTGTTGGTATTTTCAGATGACTTCAGTTTCAAAACAAAGCATCGCAGTTTTTCATGAAAGATACTCTGGTTATTTAATTACGATTATTTCTGGTGGAATTAAATCATATACAATTAGTATCACTTAAAATGTATATATTTCAAAAGCTCTAAATTGAATGCTAATTTATAATATTTTATGTTCCTTTAAATGTTTAGAGTATTTCTCTTTGAAAGTTTTGCGAACATAATTAGCAACAACAAAATAATATAACAGATCGATCCTAGTATTATTGATCAATTTATGTGATCGCTAAAAAATAAATTTGGAGTTTAGTATTTACATTAAAAATTAAAATATTTAATTAAATCAAGGAAATAAATAAATATAAAGTAAAATTATTAAAGTAAAATAAAAAAGTAGATGAATTTATAAATATAAAATAATAATTTTAAATAATCATAAAAATAAAATCAATCTTAGCTCTTATAGAATACTTAATAAAGCTCATAAATAATTTTCCAATGTTTGTAATGTTATAACTTTAGTTTAATTTTTGTAGTTAATGATATAATTTATATAAAACAAAAAATAGATTTGTAATTAAGTGGATAAAAGGTAATTTTTAAAATGTGTTTTGTTTACACTTATCACATTAAAGAAGTCTTTACATAAATACACATGTATGGTGAGTACAAAATAAAAATAACTCTCTTTTCTTCACTGTTTTCAAATTCACATACCAGTGCTAAAATCTATTTTTGACTAATAGGAAAAAGGATTACCTCCATGCCTAGGAAAAAAACCAAGACAAATTTCATGAGTCTGTGTGAAATTTTTAGTAACCAATGAAAAGAGAGTGATTTTCAAACTCACAGAAAACAACAAATTGAACTTTCAGTGACTTGAAAGACTTCTTCCAGCCCAAAAATGAGTTTGCATTTGGAACCAACCACGTGACTGAGTTGACTATATATTTCACATTTTTTGGTCGGTCAGTAAAAGAGAGACAAGGAAGCAGAGAACACTCAACACAGTCATGATGTAAGAAAAGATTTTTTAAATTGCTAATCAAACACAACTGTCTCAGCAACACACATGTGCATTCCCTCACCTTCTTGCATGCTGTTTTCTTTAACTCTCTTTCTTCTTCTTCGCCTACTTGCCATCCACAAGAGAAAAAGAAGAACAAAAACTTTAATACTACTTTGTTGATGCACACAACAAAACAGAGACTATTTTTCTGCACAAATCACATTTCTCTAATACAAATGATCTCTTCATTCTTTACGCTTCTTGCTGCACCTTATCTCAGAACATTTTCACAGTTTAATAATTTCATATTTACAAGTTGATGTTATGTTCGATAAATGGTGTATAGTGGATTCCATTGATTCCAAAACAATGTAAACAAATTGGCTAAAACAGTAACAAAAAAAGGTGGTAATTATTAATGTGCCATTTTCTCAGATTTTCCAACCACATCATCATTCTCATCTCTATTTGATATTTCAGACAAATTTTGAAATTCAAAATTCTTCATCTGAATTGATGACCCAGCAGTTAGAAATATATCAATATGATATATTTGATAGGGTCATTTGATTGCAACTGGCATTGGTCATCACAAAAAAGAAGGACAAAAGAAAGGATGTAAGGGGGTGAGTAACTTTTCATTCTATCATTAATTCATGAATTATTATTTAATGAGAGGTGGGGGGAATTACTTGTGCAAAAAAGAGTTTCTCCCTCCAAAATGTTTCATTGACTATTTTTGCTTCATAGAGAATATGTATGTATGAAACTGCTACGATTTGGAAGTTTATCTCTCTTTCTCGCTCTTTCTCTCTCTCTCTCTCTCTCTTTCTCTCTCTTTCTTTCTCGCTCTTTCTCTCTCTTTCTCTCTCTCGCTTTCTCTCTCTTTCTTTCTCTCTTTCTCTCTCTTTCTCTCTCTCCCTCTCTTTCTCCCTCTTTCTCTCTCTTTTTCTCTTTCTCTCTCTCTCTCTCTCTCTCAGTTCCTCAGTTTTATTGAAAAGTAGTCAGTAGTTTAAAGTCACTCTTTCTTTCTTTCTCTCTCTCTTTTTCTCTTTCTCTCTCAATTCCTTTCATTCATTCATTGAAAAGTAGTCAGTAATTGGAAGTCACTCTCTCTTTCTCTCTACTTCTTTTTCTCTCTCAATTCTACTCTCTTATTCATTGAAAAGTAGTTAGTAATTGGTTTCACTCTCACTTTCTCTTTCTCTCAGTTCCTCTCTCTCATTTAGTCAGTAAAATGTTTCTACTAAAATAAAAGTAGGTAATTAATACAAACCTTATGTGTTGAACAGTTTGACACTATTTGAAAACAAAAAACCTTTCTATTCATGCAAAAATGTCTAATTTAATTTTCAGCAAGAAGCAGAATGCAACTGCAGTTGAGTTATCACAGAAAAGTTGTGAAAACTAACATGGAGACAAAATGCTGGTCCACTATGGAAGAATAACTGTGGTTGCCAAACAATCTTTTGAATGACATCCGACCATCTTGACAATGTTGCAAAAAGAGAATAATAGTGAAAGTCATCATCAGATTAACTCCTCTTCTGTAACAAGGTCAAGATTTTTTTCTTAATTTTCAAAGAATAGACACAAATTTTAGTTTTTGAAGTATTAGTGGGAATTCTTAAAATGCACTTCATGAAAACTTTCTACACACATATGGAACAGTCATTTGGGTTTCTTGATACACTTTTATGCTGATATACTTTTGATTATGGATACTTCATTAGCATCACAACAGACATAAAATCACAAGAAAGAAAGAAATATATTGACATGAAAACAAAAGCCAAAACAAATATGAAATGCCAAAATGGCATTCTTTGGCAAAAGAAAATTCTTTTGGGGCGTAAGGGGAAGGAATAAAATGTGTTATCTAAAAATGTGAAGCAAAGATAATGAATGCAATGAGTACTTACCCATGAGCTAAGAACAGGAATTTTGGATAGGGCTGGTGGGTATTATGGAAAAAATATTTTAGAAAGAATTTTTATTTTTTTAATCTTTGTTTTTTACGCCTTTCTTTCATATGTGTTGCCTCCTTACCGACAATCAATTTATTTGCAAATACGAGAGAATGGGCTACTTTTTTATTTATTTATTTCTCCATAAATAGATTCTTTGTCTTTTGGGTAATTCAGGGTATTGTTGAAAATTGTGTCCCAGTAGATGCAGGTGGGAGAGAAGTAGAGTTGAAAGGAAGGAGAAAAAAGCACAAAAGAAATTTAGTGGGTGGGTGAATAAAGAAAGACATTTAGGGAAACGTCTAAGAGAAAGAAGAAGCTAGAGTAGAAAAATATCCAGTGTGTAAAGAGGCACAAGCTATTTATATTGCGTTATGGCAAACAAAGTGTCATCAGGGATGATACTGAAATGTGCACAACAAAACATATGCTGTTGCATAGAACACTGTACACACATGAGAACTCATGCATCGCTCATCCAGTAATGAATTAGAGCACTCTGGTTACTGGTGTATGATATATCATATGCTAAAAGTCTGCCTCCTTCTACCGAGTGCCCACAGCTCAGAGGTAGAATCGCCAACTGATCCCAATTTGGTTGGGTTTCAATCCTGGGTTAAAAGCAATCGGATGTCTAATGGTACTGATGAGCTGCAATACAGCAAACAGATCTGTCTGTGGATGACTATTTACGCTCTCACACCCTGATTGAGCACTCTGGAAGAATGGTAGACTTTGAAAAAACAGTAGCTACTCTAGCATCTATGCATTGCTCATTTAGTAATGAATTAGAGCACTCTGGCCACTGGTAGTATGATGCATCATATGCTAAAAGTCTGCCTCCTTCTACCGAGCACCCATAGCTCAGAGGTAGAATTGCCGACTGACTCCAGTTCAGTCGAGTTTCAATCCTGGGTTAAAAGCAATTAGATGTCTAACTGTGCTGATGAGCTGTGATACAGTGAAACAGATCTGTCTGCGGATGAATATATATAGATAGTGTTGTGGAGTAGTTTTTGCACTGAAGGTTATAATCAGGCTATGTTGGTTGCTAATCAACTTAACACAACCAAAATATTAGGAACTTGGTAATCTTCCACTGAAAGCTGACTCCTTCATAATTGGCTGTCGAGTAATATCGACTGCCTAGTAGTTCTACTGAACTCCAGTAGAACTCGAAAGATCTCCTATGAACTTCCCAAGAACTTCTCATAAACTTCTCCCGTTAACTTCCTGTTAAATGTTATTGATATAGGAGGGAGAGTCCATTATCTGAGGCATAGGTGTTTCTCCATAACATATAGTTACATGAATGAATAAATATACATGTGAGGGTGCACACATGTATAATATAATTATTTAGGTGTTAATAAAACAATGCTCAATGTAATATGAACAGACCTATTTTATTAAGATATATAAATATACATATTGTTCTATGTTGATAGCATGACTTGGAGTTTCATGCGTTGTGCAATTATCAGGTGTGTATTAAAAACTGACTGTTTAATAGATTTAAATTTAAATTTAAATTTAAATTTAACTTTACTCAGTTGGGAACTTTGTTCATAGTTGATATTTTTGAGTCTTGCCTCTTTCTTTTGTATTAGTAATGTTTTCATTAATTTTAACTTTTTTTACATGTGGATGATGTTATTTGATTGTATTATCAACAAAATACATTACAGAGGATTTTGGTCTCCATGCAAATTTCAATAAGAAATAATAATAATAATAATAATTTAAAAAAAAATGAAACAAAACAACACATTGAAAGAATTCCTGGAAACTCCAGCTTAAGAGATATACAAAAAATTGTCTTATTAAGTACAGCCCACACACTAAGGAGAACTTTGTCTATGTAACACTAGGGATGTTAGGGGAGATAGAAAAACATGAAATGGAGTCATAACAACATGCCACAACCTGTCTTAGGTCTTCCCGCAGACTTGGTTGGTAGTGCAACCATAGCAGAAATCGAAATATGATGAAAAATTACATAATAATAATAATAATAATAATAATAATAATAATATATATATATATATATATATATATATTTGGGCAGCAATCTCTCTACTATACATGTTTCATTAAAAATGACAGACAAGTTATTATGGGTAAGTTTTTATGTAATTTTCCATGCAATGTTATGATATTTTTTAAGGACATAAATTATAAAAAATTTCTCCAGGAAGAAATAAAAATAATTAAATTTTGTTGTAATAACCACCTTTGAAACTAATGAAACGAAGTGATTTTTAAAAGTCATCACAGAAATAAATTTAAATTTTGTAGGTTTTACAGGATTAATATATTTTTCCTTACCAATAATTTTCTCACAAATTCAACTGTTATTTATATCTCTGTTATGAATTTGATCCTTTACTTTTAATTAATTTATTTTTTATTTATTATTATTATTTTTCTTATTATTATCATTATTTATTATTATTATTTTCATCTATGGCTATATATTATTTTATACTTATATCTTTTTGGTTTTGTGATGTTAATCACTTGTGACTGCATTTTTCTTTTTACCTTATTGGCTTCTTTGATTTTAATCTGTATTAAATTTTTGAGTCTCTTTTCGAATTTCTGTAAAATATCCTTTCTTGTGAAATCTTTTCATTCTTTATATTTCCTTAAAAAATTTGTGATAGATATTTATTTGTAACTGTAAGTATATTAACTGTCTTCTTTTCTCTTTCCAACCCACTTTTTTGTGTGTTATTATTTTTTTTAATCATCTCACCCCGAGCAAGGCGGTAGCGCCACTGATGTGTGGGTGGTGGGGCTACATAAGAGTAAAAATTTAATAGAAGAGAGTGAAGAGAAGGACAAACCAGTTAAAAAGGAGCAAGAGAAGGAAGAGAATATAGGTATGATGACAGTTGCGGAGGTGGAGAAAAAGGAAAGGATATACAGGGTGGTGAAGAAAGAACTAGGGTTAAGTGATTAAGAGATGAGTATTGACCTTGCATTTAAATTCCTGGAAGTTCTAGCCATCAAGAAAGCAAGAATAAGGAAGCGGGTTCCACATCTGGAAAGTGAAAGAAAAGAAGCTTCAGCAGTAGAACTGTCTTCTGCATTTGGTTGATCTAACTGTGAATGGGTGAGACCCAGTTGCCAGTCTGGTTGCACGAGTAAACACCTGTTGCAGAGGCACCAGTGACTTAAGTTTGTTTGAGCAGAAGCCATGAAAGTATTTATAGAACAGACAAAGGGAAGCCACATCCCATCAGTGGGAAATTGGCTGGAGTTGAGCCACCAAGTCGATACCTATCACATTAATAATTCTTCTTTGGAGCCTGTCAAGAACACTGAGATGGACAGTGGGGGCGCCTGACCATATATGGCAGCAGTTCTCCATGCATGGATGAATGGTTGATTTGTATATGATGGATTCAGGCAGGAAAAACATACTGGCCCAACACAGTGATCCAACCTATTAACACACATATTATTATTGTGTGCTTATATGTCTTTTAATAAGATATGCCTGTATGCTTATTTTGTGTATGTCTATATCTATCCTCTTTTTTGTGTCTATATATATATTCTCTGTTTAATTTCTTTTGTGTGTTTGTGTGATTTGATGTAGGTATTCTCAAATTTGACACTTCCAGATAAAATGTATACTCAATGTTTCCTTTCATCTAAAATCTGTTAAAAACTGTTTTTTTTTAATATTTTGAGTGAAATTAACATTTATTTATTTTTCCACAGTCTGAAAGAAGCAGATTGTAATTTTTACTGTTGCTGAAATAAATTCTGAATTTATAATTGCTTAATTATGTGTTGAGTTTTCATCTCAAAATTTCATATTGCTCTGGATAATATCCATTAAGCTCTCTGTTTTTATCTATTTAATATTTTGAATTAATTAGATAAACTTTTTTAAATATCCTCTCCATTTATATATACATGTTACAGAAATTAACGAAGATTAACAAACTTGGTTATAAACAACTGACAATTTGAAACGATTTGTTTGAACATTATTTTTGATCGATACTCATATTTAAGTAGATATTCTGTTTTTAATTAAACAGTATTAAACAGTATTATTTGCAACTAAACTCTGCTGTTCTCTCTGTAGGCAGGATTACATGTACACTCAGGCAAGTCCATTATTATATACAAAAAGGGGAAGATCCCACAACACACACACACACACACACACACACATATATATATATATATATATATATATATATATATATATATACCAGCAGTATAGCCCCGCGTTGCTCGGGTGTAATGAAATCTTTAAAACTAATCCATAGTCCTGGAGCTCAGACTCTTTGGACGTTGGCACAAAAAACTAAAAAGCAATAGTTGTTTCCAGTTAAAGCGAAACCGTAGACTAAAAGAAAAATGAATGGATGTAAGACAAATTTTGATTTCTTGGTATCGATATCAAATAAGTTTTTTTTATCGTAAACTGAATTTAGAAGGCTAAATAAATCCTCTGAGTAAATGGTATCATGGCTGAGACTAAGAACTACAATTATATCTACTTAGAGCCAAATCCAAAGCAAAAACTAAAATAAAAGGGCTGAAATAAATACAGACATACAGGCAGATAAACAGACACACACACAAACATCTTGCCTCTTACATATATATATATATATATATATATATATATATATATATATATTATAGATTTTCTGCACTATTGTAAGAACTGCAACCTTGAAACTTCTGATTATCACTTCTTATGTCTTTGTCTATGAGTATATCAAATTTGATTAAAATCGGACCACTCCTTCTATAACCCGATTTTTTCGATTATCGATTTTCAATATTCATCGGGGACACCTCGACACAAAACCTAGCTAAAAACACTCACAGACACTTATAGTACAACAGTGTAAATTTTCAAGAAAATCGGTTCAACTGTTTCGGAGTCTATAGGTAATGGACACACACACACACACACACACACACACACACACACACACACACACACACACACACACACACAAAAAGTTCCATTTATAAATAAGTTTAGATGTTTGTTATCTATCTATCTATCTATCTATCTATCTATCAAATGCCTATGTGCCATAATATTTCCTGAAGTGGGTGACCATGGATCTTCTCTCTTTTGTTGCTCAAACTGACACTGAGTGACATGTGCCCTTTACCCCTCCTCTTTGTCTCCATGGCATTTGTTTTGTCAACAATTTTCTCATGTCTGTCAAATAGGTTAATTGCTGTCTTCTTTGCTTTCAATCTGTTCTGTGAGTGTTAAATTCTTCAAGTTTTCTTGCCTTTCTTGTACCCAGAAAATTTCATTTGTCACTTTCTGATACCAACAGATTCTTTGGAATGTTTATCTTCTTGCAATTTCTTTGTTTCTCACATATTTTCTTCATCTCTATAAAGATGTGAGTCTGTTCACCAAAGTTCCAACAGGTTCAATTCTTGTAGTAGCTTTAACCCAGCTCTTATCATCTAGACTAGAATCTTGCTAACCAAATTGGTAAGTTATCATTCCAAGAACACATAACATCTTTCAGATGAAATCCTTATATTAGTTATTGCTTTCACAGCAAAATGCTGTTAACTTAGTTTGGCATAAGGCCATAAAGTGGAGCATAGGTGTAAGGTTTAAGAAATTACATATAGTTTTAATGGATAAGGTAGGTGCTTAAGATAAGAATTTGTATAAAGACAGGTGTTAAGAAATTCACATTCAAAGAAAAATGAATAACAAATATTTAGTGAGAATATATGCTTCATATAGATGTCAGTGTGTAAAGAATTCAAGTAAAAATGCATTGAGAATCTGAGAAATTCAGTTTAATTTGATTTGATAAATTTCAAGTGCAATATAAGGCAATATTTCTGGAGCACTTCATGAATAAATTAGAAAAGTTTATTGCATTTGTATATTTATTGCAATTACCTTTTTAGGTCAGTGACAATTATTTTTTTATATTTATATTCATCTATGATATAAACATATTTTGATTGTCTCCACATAATACTGAATGTTTGACTCCTGTATCTAAAAAGATTTTAATACACAAGAAATCTATATTTATCCTGGAGAGGTTTTTGAGGTGTTATTAGTTTATTATCCTGGATCATTCTGTTCATTATCTATCTATCTATCTATCTATCTATCTATCTATCTATCTATCTATCTATATTCATATCTATCTATCTATCTCAGTCTGTTCTATCTATCTATCTATCTATCTATCTATCTATCTATCTATCTATCTCAGTCCGTTCATATCTATCTATCTATCTATCTATCTATCTCAGTCCGTTCATATCTATCTATCTATCTATCTATCTATCTATCTATCTATCTCAGTCTGTTCATATCTATCTATCTATCTATCTATCTATCTATCTATCTATCTATCTATCTCAGTCCGTTCATATCTATCTATCTATCTATCTATCTTCATATTTATCTCATTTTATTCATATCTATCTATCTATCTATCTATCTATCTATCTATCTATCTATCTATCTCAGTCCGTTCATATCTATCTATCTATCTATCTATCTATCTATCTATCTCTCTTCATATTTATCTCATTTTATTCATATCTATCTATCTATCTATCTATCTATCTATCTATCTATCTAATCTCTATATGTCATATTATTTGTTCATCATTTCTGACCCCAAAATCCAACACTTTATCAAATGAGAAAGTAACTTAGCAGTCCTCCAAGATGGCTAAAATAGTGCAAATTAATCGTATACATTTCACATCTTCAATTCTTGATATATTTGTTTCTGTATTGCTTGATAAGACCTTTTCTTGAAAATTAAACTTTTCTCTTCAGTCAATGTTTAAACTGCATGAGTGTTTTTTTCCTTTCCCATATTCTGCCAACAAACAAGGCTTCCATTGTTATCTAATTGTGAACATCTTCAATTTAGAAACATGTGCGACACAGAGATCCAAAGGCAAATTGGCATGGCGAAGGGCGCATTCCAGAAGCTGAGTAAATTATTCAGACAAAGGAAACTTTCACTAGAAACAAAGAAGAGAGTACTAGATTGCTATGTAATGTCAGTTCTTCAATATGGCAATGAACGTTGGACAATATCAACAATGATGAAGGGAAAACTTGAAGCAACTGAAATGTGGTTCTACAGAAGGATGCTGCAGATATTGTGGACTGAGCATGTGAACAATGACAAAGTGTTGGAAAAGATGGAAACAAAAAAGAAATTAATATTGAGCATTAGGAAGAGATAACTGAAGTTCCTGGGATATGCAATGAGGAAGAAGGGCTTGGAGAACCTGATACTAACAGGCCAGATAGAGGGAAAAAGAGACAGAGGAAAGCAGCGGATAACATATTTGAAGGGCCTGAGTAGCTGGATGACAGAATGGGGGTTGCGAGATGTTATAGGAGAAAGCATGCTAAGAGCCACTAGGGATAGGGAGACATGGAAGGCCATGATCGCCTAGGTCCTGAAAGGACAAGGCACATAGAAGTAGAAGAAGAATCTAAGTTAAATTATGGCAATATGCACAAAGGAAAAAAATACTTAAAATGGAATGTTAATCAAGAGATGGACAAGATATATGTATTTTAGAAAGATTGTTTGGTCATGTAATTATTTTTTATGCCATCGTCACAATTATCATCAGAGAAGAAAAAGTCCTTATCTTCAAATATCCAACTTTTCAATATCATCTAAAATATCAAATAAAATCTTAAATTTTGAATGAGAAATTTTTAAAAGCAATTTTTTGATAAAATATAGAGAATCAAAAAATAAAAGTTTTAATTTGGCAATCTGGAAAAATACAAATTTAGTTGGGCATTGGTGATTTTAAAAATATCAAGTAAAATATTAATTTTCCAATAAATTTTGAATTGGTCAGTGGAATGAAAATTAAATATGACACTGCATCAATTGAAGAAATTTTGTATTATACAAGATTCGAGATAAAATCAGAAATTGTACAGTTTGGCTCTATCATTTACAAGGTTCTAAATTCGGTTTTTACAAGTAGGAAGAGATAAATATAAGGTTCTAATTACCATTGATACATTTTGGAAGAAAAGTTTTTGGCGGACCTGAAGGAGACTACCACCACCTTTAAATTTGTTGTTTTACATTTGTTTTGACTTTTTTTAGTGCAGTCTTATCGGTTATTACATAAAGTTTCTAATTATCAAAAACATTTTGAAAACATTTCAATATTTAAACAATTTTTTCGGGGGAGTGCTCACTTTCTCATACAACGTTATAGTAAATCGATCCTCCCTTTTCGAACCACTAATGCTGGAGTCTCTTTGTTTTATATTTTTTGGGACAAGTTATTGCCAATGTTTTTTGTCTTTTTCAAGTTTTCTTCAGTTCTTACGATGACATCTTCCTCGGAAACTCCAAGAATGGCATTATTAAAAAATTTTGCAAAGGATTCAGTAGTTGAATATGCGCAAACAAAAAAGTTAAATGCACAGGATCAATTTATGATAACGTTGTATGAAAAACTGAGCCCCCACACCACCTAAAATTGTTTAAATGTTGAAATTTTTATAAATCTTTTTGTCATTTGGAAAGTTTAGGGTTTAATCGATATGATTGCACTGAAAAAAGTAAAAAAAAATTGATAATCAACCAATTTACAGGCGGTGGTAATGTTGTACCGGTGAGTGGTTCCAAAATGGAAGATCAATTTATTATAACGTTGTATGAAAAACTGAGCACCCCCCTAAAATTGTTGAAATATTGAAATTATTCCAAGTTCTTTTGTTAATCGGAAAGATTAGGGTATAATTGATAATTACAAAAACTATTCATACAAAACTAACATTTTTATCTTTACTTACTGAAAATCACCCCTTTTTACACATAAGAATGAACTCACCTGATGTGTGCATATAATCCTGCCTATACAGTGAATGGCAGTAGTAGTAGTTGTAAAGAGTAGTTGTAGAGTTGTACAATTGCTTAATTGGTCAGTAAGTTGGTGCATAATAAGTTGGAGTTGTTTGTATATAGACTCATTAGCCAAGCATACTTTTTCACAAGATTGTATATATTGATTCTACTAACAGTATTCCTAGTATTCCTAAATTGACTAACCCGTGTTCCAGTTTGTATATTTTTGTTCAATATAACTTACATTTTCTATCTCTATATCTGCTTTTGTTATTTATTATTTTGTGTGGTTTCTCAACCAGAATCCACAACAATTACTATTGAAATGTTTTTGTTAAATTCCATTCTGTTTTTCACTTAATTAACCACTGAATTCCAATCTATTTCTTAGTGATGATTAGATGAACAGTTGTTCCATCTATGGCATCAAATAGGCTTAAAATTAACCCTATTTTTTCAGTGTTCTTTCAGGTATAGCTTGATCCTACAAGATTTCATTTAAACCAATTTGAAATGCTTGAACTCAAAACATCTGTATTTTTTAAGTTTTACAAGGAAAGTCTGTTCTTGTTAAACCTTTAAATATGTCTTCAAAACAATTTGATTCTCTTTTTTTCTGATTTAGGGTGAACTTTTTCAGTAGAGTTGGCATAACAGTCCAGCCTTCATCACTTCCAGTTTTAGATCCCAATCACTGAGTAGCAACAAAGTGTTTGTCACTATTCCTCTTCACCTCCAAATTTCTGTGTTCTTGCTTCTATGCTGAATTATTTTTTAATAAAATTTACTGAGGAAAACAAAACTAAAAAATATAAATAAAAATATTAAATGTAAATAATCATTAGATTTGTAGTAGGTGTACAACTGTATAAACATTACTTTAAAGACAATTGAACTCATTGATTTTTTTCTCATTTTTTTCTCTACTAGAATATCAGTTGCCTCTCAGTGCAATGTGTATTTTCATTAAATCTTCTTAATCTATCACATGTTCTACCCATGGTAATCTTAACATACACCAATAGAACAATATCATATGTGTTTTGAGTCTTTCTGTGTCCTTGTTTCTATGCGGAATTCTTTTTTAATAAATTTACTGACAAAAAAAACTAAAAAATACAAATAAAAATATTAAATATCAATAATTATTAGATGAATGCTTTTTTTTGACCTTTCACATTAGATGCGATAAGAAAAGTTATTGACATATTTTAAAAAGTCACGCATCAAATGTCAAAGTGGCTTAGGCAATCAAATTTGGTCACAGCCTGTATTTGAAGACAAAGCTCACTGCCTCAAGTGTAGTGAAAGACTTCTTCATTGTTTTGTCAGTCTACTACATGCTGTGATAAGAGTTTCAAAATGCAGCTTGAATTTCAGTTTGATTGAGAATTCTTTTGAAACATTTGCTTAAGGAGAGAGATTGAATTTGAATTTGAGTGAGATTGAACAAAACAGGAATTTCTTTGTCACTCAAACCAGGAACTTGTTTCTTCTGACCAGTTCTAACTGAACAGAAGAACAACCTTTTTGGCTGTTTTTACAGATCTTTCCACTGATGTGACTCTGGTTAACTGATTGTATTTTTATAATTTTCATGGTTGAAGCCACATAATCATAAGTATACATTAATTATGTGGCCTAATGATGTGCTTTGCTTTCATTTGAGCCCTTGTAAAACTGTTTTTTAAATCTATCACTATGACTGTCAGAGTTTAAGTCCCACTCTTGAATATATGTTATCAAATTCATCTTCTCAAATTGAATCCTGATTGTTTTTTATATCAAATCTTACTTCTTATTTTCACAAAAACTTTACAAATCTTAAATGTAACTTTATGTGATTATCTATAAAGATATGATGAAATATTTCAGACAAGAAACATCTTGGTGATATAAAACCAATTTTAATTCTTTTCAGTGTTCTAATTTCTTTAATCCTGATGAATAGAGCAAGAAGCAGAATCAGGCCAGAGATAGGGCAGGAACAGTGCGAGTTCGTCAAAGACACTGGAACAAGGAACGCCATATTCATGATTAGGATGCTCTCTGAAAGCGCAATACAAATGAAGAAAGACTTGTACCTATGTTTCATTGACTATGCGAAGGCATTCGACAAGATATGACACAAAGAACTGATGGAGATGCTCGGCAGCCTCGACATTTTTGGCAAAGACATAAGAGTAATCAAGAATCTCTACTGGCAGCAAACGGTCTGCATATGGACAGGTAACGATCTCAGTAGATTTACAAAGATAGAAAGAGGCGTGAGACAAGGATGTGTCTTTTTACCGGATTTGTTCAACCTGTACAGCAAGAATATTTTGAGGACCCTAGATGACACGCCAGGATTTGTTATTGGAGGCCACAACTTGAACAACATAAGGTATGCAGATGATACAGTGCTGATTGCAGACATGGAAAGAAAACTACAAGACCTCCTACAGAAGGTAGCAGCAGAGAGTGACAAAAAAGGATTACAAATAAACTTTAAGAAAACTGAATGCATGGTCATCTGCAAAAGGTGCAACCCAAAATGCCAAACACAGGTGAGGGACACCAGTATCAAGCAAGTACAAAAATTTAAATACCTAGAAAGTGTTCTAACAGGAGATGGAATGTGCGACACAGAGATCTGAAGGCAAATTGGCATGACAAAGGATGCTTTCCAGAAGCTGAGTAAAGTACTAACACACAGGAAAATCTCAATAGAAACAAAGAAAAGAGTGATGGATTGCTATGTGATGTTATTTCTTCAATACAGCAGTGAATGCTGAACAATATCATCGAAAATGAGGACAAAACTGGAAGCAATGGAAATGTGGTTCTACAGAAGGATGCTGCGGATATCGTGGACTGAGCGTGCAAGCAACGATGAGGTGTTGGAAAGAATGGCAACCAAAAGGAAATTAATACTGAGCATCAGGAAGAGACAACTGAAGTTCCTGGGACACGCAATGAAAAAGGAGAGCCTGGAGAACCTGATACTGACTGGCCAGATCGAAGGAAAGAGAGACAGAGGAAGGCAGCGAATGACATACTTGCAGGGCCTGATCAGATGGATGACGGAACGGGGGTTGACAGGAGTAACAGGAACAAACATACTAAGAGCCACAAGGGAGAGGGAAACATGGAGAACCATGATCGCCTACGTCCTGAATGGACAGGGCACATAGAAGAAGAAGAAGATTTTCTTGAAAAGATTGGATTTAGAAGAAAAATTAGTAAAAAGCAAATAAAGTTTTGAAGAACTTTGCAGAAATGTTGGTGGTCGACCAGATGTCCTAAAAGTTAATTTGGCACAAAGCTTCATTTTGAAGAATCTGGTTCTGATGATTATTTTAGGGTAGACACATGAAGGGTGGGGAAGGTGTATTAGTAAAATGGCAGGTAATTGTAGGCTGTAAAACAGTGCTGTTTAGAATTAACCAAAAGTGTCAGTTAGCTTTGGTGCTTATAAAATAAAATATCCTGTCCGAGAAAGTATATGAGTGAATCCTATAGTGAAACAATTTAATTGCAGATTGTGACACAAGAATGGGTTACTGAGTAGAAATTTATAAAAGTTTAGATATAAACAAATGAATATACAGAGTGTAACAAAAATACTTTTACAAACTTTCGGGCAAAACAAGGACAAAATTTCATATAAACACATGTCTGCAAACACTTCCTTGTTGAGATATTAAGTTTAAAGTTTATGGTAGATGCTTTTAAATGTACATCCAATATACAATCCAAAAATCCTTTTTCAAAATTCTGGTTGATCTCACTGAAAGCTTTCATATAAATATGTGTCCTAAAAGCCTTCATTATATTTCAACACAAAAGCTCATAACAAATTTTCAAAATGCCCTCCACTTGCTTCTACACATGTATGGACCAATTAAATCACTGATTGGCCGATCAAATTTACGAACTGCGTTTGCTATTTGGTAACTGTTATCATTGCTTAGCAAAGTTTTATGTCAACACAAGATAAAATCATTTTTAATGGTGGATGTCTTTATGTAACTTCGCTGTAAACACTCTGAAGATGGCTCATGTGAGCCGAAAGCTTAGAACCAACATAATAAAATATTATTCAACTGTGGGAAAATTTTTGTCTTTATTTTCATTTGAAATTAAAGCCAAAATACGATGTTTAGAATGGATCGTGATTAAACATTATAGACATTCATTGTTTCTTATATTTACCACTATCAGTCAGTTAAGTGCCATACGTGATACACACTTGGGTGATCATGTCTCGAAAGAGACAAGACTGACTGGGCAGAAGATTATCCCATGGTAGGTTGCCATTGCTTTCTGCAGTAGAATGGTTGCCGACCAAGGCTATAGAACCCAATCTGTTATTTAACCCAACCTGCTATTTAACCCATAACTGGAAAGAAGAGATGGATTGATACCTTTCCCAAGGGTATTTGCGTGTAAGTGAATACAATAGATTCAACTGGAATTCGAACTCGACTCCCCGGTTTCTTGTTCTGAGCTGATATCCACTGTACCACAACACACATCCTTTAACAGTATATGTTTAGAAAATTATCTGCTGCCCCAATACACAAAATATAAATATATATATATATATAAAAATTTAATATATTGAGGCAGCAAGTAATTTTCTAAACATATGCGGTTAAATATAAGAGACAATGAATGTCTATTATGTTTAATCATGAGCCGTTCTAAACGTTGTATTTTTGCTTTAATTTCAGTTGAAAAAAAATTCTACAACATTTGGATAATTATTTATTGATTTTTTTCTAAGCTTTCGGCTCACATGAGCCATCTTCAGAGAGGTTGTTTAAACTGAAATATTATAACATCCACCATCACCGAGGATTTTATTTTGTGTTGACATAAAACTCCACTTGGCAATGACAATAGTTACCAAAAATAATAAATGCAGTTCTTAAATTTGTGATGTGGTTTTATGATGTCACATCGTGTGATAGTGTGAAATGACAACAAAACCATGTAGTCAAATGCATTGTAATATGTTATTTCCAGTTTTAAAGTTGATTTTATTGAGTGTTGGTTGTTTAGATTTGATGTACATGGCCACCAATATCTGCAGGTTCCTCTTACTGTGTGTATGAGTTAGGATCACCGTATTGTTGACCAAAATCTCTCTGATATTACCTACATGATTATGTTTTTCAAAGAAATGTTGTTTAATGTTGTTTAAATGTACTTGTAATTGTGCAAAGATTATAGATATATATCCAAGCCACATGCACCCTAGGCTTCCTCCCTGACGGAGAAAGTTTCATTGGGATTTGTTTAAGGGCAGAGTCACAAGTCCTACCCTGTTATTTAACCCATAACTGGAGGGAAGAGATGGATTAATACCTTTCTCAAGGCTACTAGCGCATAAGTAAATGCAGGGTATTCAACTGGAATTCGAAATCAGCTCACCAATTTCTCTTTCCGAGCCAACATCCACTGCACCACAACACACATCCATCAATAAACGCTTACACCACCTGGTATTCCCAAGCGGTCACCTAGCTAAGTACTGACCAGGCTCAACATTGCTTAACTTTGGTGATCGAATGAGAACTGGTGCATTCAACATGATATGACCGTAAGAAATTGTGTAAAGATTCCCTAAGACGAGAAAAATGTTGACATTTTGATCAACTTTAAATTTGTGCAGTCATCATTTTTATATTTATACATGCCCTTACTTACCTTAAATATGTTTTATCATACATATTTATATGTATATATGTATTGCAAGAGAGAAAGAAAGAGAGAGAGAGACATGGAGAGAGTGAGAAAGAGAGAGATGTATATTTGAAACATTATAACAAGCAGTATTCATGTTATGTCTGTGAAAATATCTTGAATTTTTTTCTTGCTAATAGATAAGCTAGTTAAGTAAAGACTAAAGATTTTAAAAAATAACTATCTCGGGAGACCTGCTGTTAGTGCAATAAGATATCATTATAAAAAATTAGAAATAAGTATTTTTATCTAATGTTGTTTTGCATATGTAAAGAGGCAGGAAGATGAATCATGAAGATACAAACATCTGCAGTTAATTAGATTTTGAAAATAATTGCATGTATGTGCAACATGAATACAGATAAACTCAAGTATGCACACACACATGCACATATATAATTTATATATATATATATATATGTTTTCCATTTCTAAAGGAATTATGACTTGACCTAGGTTTCTACCATGAGTGGTGATTTTCAGTAACTGATTTTACTGTTTACCGTTTTTTTGTTTTTTTTAAGAACGTTCATGTAATGGTGTTTTCTTTGAGCACTCACATGGCAAGGAATTTTTGAATGTTCAAAAATTCCCTGCCACATGAGCATTTAAAAAAAACACTGTTACATGAGCGTTCTTAAAAAAAAAAGGTAAACGGTAAAATCAATTATTGAAAATTGTCTGAAGACACCACTCATGGTAGAAACCTAGGTCGCATAATAACTCATTTACAAATGGAAAATATTCAAAAGTTTTACAATATAATTGTATTGAACACTTTTTAATACAAATGTGCACTGGTATAATCTTATTATGACTAGAAACTAAGTAATTATACAATCAATATATATATATATATATATATACTATAGTCATCTGCAGACAGATCTATTTCACTGTATCACAGCTCATCAGTACAGTTAGACTCCGATTACTTTTTATATATATATATATATATATATATATATATAATAACTATAGTAATTATAACAATATTAATAGTAACAGGAATAATTCTGATAATATTAGTAATAGTTATACTATAATTTAGATCATCTTGAATAACCCACCGATGACAAACTCGGAGGGAAAAGGAGGGGAATTAAAAAAAGAAACAAACGAAATACGTGAACAAAAAGTCAAATACTCGTAGGAAAGAAAAAAAGCCCGAGACAAAAACCCTAACACTAAACTGCTCAATACGAGAGCAGAGCAACAAAGACAGAAAATCTCTGCAAGAGCCAACAAACCTACCTAGGTTTTACCCTTCAGTTTGTCAGGGTAAATTGGCTTTTTACCCTGACGAGCCGAAGGGTGAAACCTAGGTAGGTTTGTTGACTCTTGCACACACACACACATATATATATATATTCACTGATTTTGAGATATTGATATAGTAGTAGTAGTATAGTCTGTGTGATAATTGTAGTACTTATATAGCTAATGAATGTATTTTATGCTTGATCATGTTGAGGAATATAATTCTCTATTGAACAGTAGAATTCATAGGTGTCTTTGGTGCAGTCTAGAGGTATTTTAAAGACCAACATAAAGAGCTTACATATTTAAATTTTCTGTCATAAATTGTTAGTTTTATCACATTTCGTTGCAGATGTATTCTGATCAATAATTGCTTTTTACAGATACTGCATCTTATTTATAGATTTGATGCCTTTGGTTGCAATAGAAAAACTTTGTCTTTAGGCCTTTTTATGTTGCTGTCAAGGAAGTTTTATTGTCCATTGCAAAAGAAATTTGCTTTTATAAGTATTTGATGTTAGTAATTATTTTGTAAGATAGGATTAGAAGCAAAGTTGTACATTTTGAATTATCAATTAAAATTTTAATGAGTAATATTTTAAGGAACAAGAGTGTGGTATCATTGGCTAATTATCTGTTGAGGCTTTATTACATCATATGTTCTAAGCACTGAAACTGCATGATATATCCGACATAAAAAGTTTCAATTCATAAGATATTTTATGCAAAACTTCTGATTTACTTAAGTCACTGGGATTAAGTAAATCATCAAAAGAAGTGATTTTAATATTGTGTTTGTGCGTGAAATAGAGGACTTTTTGAAAGAAGATTTTAATTCTTTTAATGATGTGAGTTTTTCAGCAAATCATATAAAAACAGAAGTTTTTCAAATTGTTGAATGAAAACCCATTCCTTTTTATTCCTAGCATAAGAAATACGTTCCATTTTTGACAGCTTCTCGGAACCACTGCTTTATGGAACAGTAGGATGTTTTTCCAATCACCACAATCTTGACCACCTTATGTTTAGTGTTAACCATTGTCATTCCGGCATAGACCTATGAACTTCACTTCTTGCTCTTTCTTACGACACCACACAAAAACCCTCAAAACTTGAGTGGCTCTCAGACCTTGCATTAATTCGGTATACAAATATTTCTTTCTCTCAGTTATATATATATATATATATATATGTTTATATAATTTTATTGTTTAAGATTTGCAATATTTATATAGAAAGGGAATATGCATTGTGGAGCACTGGAGCACTGGAGCACTGGATATCAGTCGACCGCAGAAAGCAATGGCAACCCACTGCAGAATAATCTTCTGTCAGTCATGTCTCTTTCAAGACATGATCGCCCAAAGTGTGTATCATATATGGCACTTAACAAACTGACTGAATATAATAGTTGAAAACATGAGTTTGGCTTATACTGGGCATAAAGTGGGGGATTATTTTTATATTGTTATAAAGTAATAAACTGATTCCCCACTAATTACTACTTAATAATATAATACATCTCTTCTCCCTCTAGCTATGAGTTTAATAACAGGACAAATTGGGTTCAATAGCCTTGGCTGGCAACCAGTCTACTGCAGAAAGCAATGGCAACCTACTGCAGGATAATCTTCTGCCCAGTCAGCCATGTCTCGATAGAGACATGATTGCCCAAGCGTGTATCATGTATGGCACTGAACTGACTTAAATAAATTACCGTATAAAATGCATGGGTGTATAAGATGCACCCCAATTTCAGAAGGGCAAATCAAGAAAAAATTAGTAAAATTCTTAGTAAATGGTACAGCCTAGGCTATGTTTATGAGGTATGATTTTGATTATTAATGAGATGTGTGTTGTGGTGCAAATGTGCGTTGTGGTGCAAATGTGTGTGTGGTGCAAATGTGCATTGTGGTGAAGTGGATATTGACTTGGAATGACAAATTGGGGAGCCAAGTTAGAATTTCAATTCAATTTGTTGCATTCACTTATGCGCAAATACCCTTGTGAAAGGTATTAATCCGTCTCTTCCCTCTAGTTATGGGTTAAATAACAGGACAGATTGGGTTCTATAGCATTAGATGGCAACTAGTCTACCACAGAAAGCAATTGCAACCTACTGCAGGATAATCTTCTGCCCAGTCAGCCATGTCTCTATCGAGACATGATTGCCCAAGGCATGTATCATTTATGGCACTTAACTGACTGATATAGAAAAGCTCTTTATTATCCAAGATTCTATGTCAATTTAAGCAATAAAGATAAAGAAACCAGCATGATGATGTGACTGGTCATTTCACACCCAAATTGATCATCAGAACTTTCTATAGAGAACTTGGTTCTAAACATTGACATTTAGTTCCAAATGAAGTTTGTGTTTTAGGTTAGTGGTTGCCTTGCCTGGGGTGAGATGATAAAAAAAAAATTAAAACTTTGAACTGATCCCCCTATTCAATTCACAGATTGTTTTAATGTCGCTGTTTGTACTAGGGGGAGATAACTCATGTTGGTTAATCATTCTGTTGTGGGAGGCAGGGGTTTGCGCCTTTTTCCTTCTGTTACCATTTACATTCAATCCAGTGACCTACCTGACCCAAGGATATAACTTATGACAATCACATAAATTACAGCATTTAATGCTGAAAGGTTTTTGAAGAAAACAGAATCTAGATATTATATTGTGAGCATGAAAAATTAAACCAGATATTTTACTGAAGTGATAGAAAAAGAAAGTTGTAATCTTGAAAAAACAAAAACAATAGAATTCTTTCTGTCAACAAATTTGTCTGCACTCCTCCACCTTGCATGCCAAATTCTATTGTATTGTCAACCAACCCAAATTGGGGTCTGGTTAGATTATTAAGTATTCCCACTTGTATTATTGCCCACTCTGTAGCACTCAAAGTTGGCACATTGTGTGATGTATATCACCAAAACTTGAGTGTTGAATGAGTGAGGTGAACTTTATAATACTGGCCCAAATTTTTTAATTGGTTCATTTTCTTTTAAATCTTATGTTCTTCTTTGAAGATAAAATATCTTTAATTGATATTTATTATCATTCATTTTTACCTCAAACATAATAGTGACAAATATCAAAACTTACACTTGTGTCTCTTCAACTGTTTACTATCTTTTGCAAGAATCTGAAACTATTCCTTACAAGCATAACCTTCTCCAATTTGAATTGAATTAAAGAAAACTTTAATATAGAGTTTGCTTGTTGGAATACACAATTCTTTAAGAATTAAATCTAACAACCAGAAGGTTGATTCTTTTCTCTGTGAATCTTTTATTTAAATTTGTTTGCCAAAACAAGTGATTTCATCTTGAATAACCTGATATATATTGAGCAGTTTTAATGTTAGTCAAGTACTTTTAATTCCTTATAGGCATAAGTGTTTTTATTTATTTTATGCTGTTGTGTGTGATGTGGAACTATTTTTGCTTTCTGGCCAAAGAATATACATTGGATTCTCGTCAAGACCATCTGGTTCCATTTTTGCTTTTCAGGATGAAATCTTGGAAAATGTGTTTATTATACTGTGTTTAGTCTTTTAGTATTTACTTTCAATTAAGCTACAGCGACTATGTTAAGTGGCACCAGTTTTGCTTCAGAAATTATCCCACATAATTTCCTTCAAAGAGAATTTGGCTATTCATTCTTGCATTTAAAAATCATTGTGAGATAGTACCACTTTCAGAAATGCTTACTTCATTTATACCAATTGACGATAAGAAAATATTCCACTTAAGTGAATGTATTTTTCATAGGAATCCAAATGCTAAATATAGTTGACATTGTTAAAACTCTTGAGTACTATCAATGAGATATTGTTTTTTTTTATAATTGTGTCACCCCAAACAAGGCATTTTACTGCCACTATTTTGCAGGGGGTTACATAGGAGGACAGTTATGAGAAAGAGTGACAGGTTATAGAGGGTGTCAGGAAGTGGGTAAGAGAAGGATGAGAATACTGATGAGAGTGAAGTGGACAGAGGATCGAGCATGAGAAAGAGGATGCAGGCTAGTGAGATAGGAGATGACTATTGACTTTACATTAAAATTCTTAGAGATTATAGCTGTTGGAAAGCAAGTAAACGGAAAGGAATTCTATGGGAAATGCAAGAAAAGAAGCTGCTGGAGTAGAATTTGCATTTACAATTTATTGGTTTCACAGTAAAAGAGTGGAATCTAGTTGCTAATCTTGTGGCTCGAGTAAATTCATATATAGGGGGCACCAGTCAGCTAAGTTCATCAGAGCCGTGAAAGTATTTGTAGAAGAGACACAGGGACGCCGGTGAGAAAGTGACTGTATCTGAGCTGCTAAGTCAGGATCGATCACATTACAGATTCTCTGTTGGATTTTGTTAAGGACCCCTGGATAGATAACAGGAGCAGATATGGCAGCAGTATTTAATGCACGGGCAGATGGTAGATGTGTATATGTGTAGGATTGTTTCTGACAGGAAAAACTTTCTGGCCTTGCACAGAGAACCAACCTTTTTAGCAGTGGATTTAGCTATGGATTCTATATAGTAACTCCACTTGAGGTCTGTTGTGAGAGTTAACCTGAGGAGGCACAGAAAATTTATAATTCTGAAAAACTGCACTATATTTGATATAATAGAAGACAGTACAGAAAAAGTTCTTTCTCTCTATCCAGCTCTGAACAACTTTGTCTTCAGGGACTTTAATACTAACCATATGGCTGAAATGTTCTAAAACTGATGTTGCCAATATTCAGAAAATGCACCATTGAGGTTTCTTCTTGGGTCAAAGCTGGCATAGAAGCTTTCATCTCTTTTCAGAAATACTTAATAAAATCTTAGTCCTCTTCATGGTTCACATCAGCATGCTCAGAGTCAGTTATGTGCCATACATGATATATGCTTTGGGCAATCATGTCTTGAAAGAGACATGACTGACTGGGCAGAAGATTATCTCGCAGTAGGTTACCATTGCTTTTTGCAGTGGACTGGTTTGCCAGCCAAGGCTATAGAATCCAATCTGTCCTATTATTTAACCCATAACTGGAAAGAAGAGACAGATTACTACCTTTCCCAAGGATATTTGTGCATAAATGAATGCAAGGAATTCAACAGGAATTCGAACTCGGCTCCCTGATTTCTCTTTCCGAGCTGATATCCACTGCACCATAACGCACGTCCTTATAACACACAGGAAGCACTATTTTCAGCTATACACGTGTGACTGTGCTTATCATTAAAGATGCCTATTTGTTGCTTCTCATAATAAATGTAAGCAAATCCTTGAAGTAACAAAGTCCTTTTTGAGAGGATGAAGCATGGCATAGCCTCTAACATTAATTTTATCTAATTTTATGAAAATAATAATGTTTATTATGAAACAGTAAGATTTTCTTTTCTCGGTCCTTGTCTCTTACTGTCAGTATCATTTTATGTAACATTTTGTTGAGTAAATAATACAGCTCCCCTCGTAACACAAATGAACTTGGCCTTAAAGAAAGAACTCCAAGTGAGTTGGATTCTAGGCAAGAATATTTCTTACACACATCACAGCAAGTAGCCTAAGCAAGGTTTAATATTATAAGTGCTAAAAACGAGTTATAACACATTTATAATACTTAATTATTAACATAAAAATTTATTAATTGTCCAGAATATGAGAATGGCATAATGATTCATAGTATGGAAAATTAAATAGGTGAGACCAGTTCAAATTCTAGTCTGGTTGTATTTCTTTTCATACAAATGCTCCTGGGAAAGGCATGGATCTATTTCAGTTTCCCACATCTATAAATAGAAGCATAGAATGTAAGATATTAGGACAACTCTGAATTCTGAGGAAAAGATCAATTCAAACAGGATAAAAAACAACAGTCAGAATAACATTTCTATAAAAAATTCAAGATTTTGAAGAACTTGAGGGGAAAATAAAGATTTTCATTTGAGGATTTTATAAAAACATTACCATATAAAAGATTTTGCTAAAAATAACAAAGATTAAGATGTTTAGGTTTGTAATAATTATTCAATCAGATAATTTGTGGTAATACTGGGCAGGTAATAAACATAACCAAAAGAAGAGGCCTCACCTTTGAATAATAAGCTAATTGAACAAACTCTGACATACAGTACTGTGCAAAAATATTAGGACAAGAACAAGAACTATTTCATCTTTCATGGGGCATCAAAATAAAGTTTGAAATCACCTCTGTCCTAACACTTTTGCACACTACCGTAATGTGCAAAAGTATTAGGACATAAGTATTAGTGATTGTATAATCTCACTGAAATTCAAATACAGGTTGAAAAGCCAAGTGAATTGCTAATAAATATTGATTATTTAAAACCAGGAGTAAAAGAAATGTATTAAAAAGAAATTATAGTTAATTTTTCCTGTTTTCTATTAAACAAGTTATTTTGAAACGACTCATTATTCTATTATCCGTGGATATGACTGACTTTTTCTTATTCCCCCCTCCCGAATTGATAAATCAAATGTAAGTTCACAAGACAATTTTTGGGAACAAATGCAAGCTGCTTGGCAGGAGATACCATTAGATACATTGAAGAAGCTTGTGATGTCAATGCCTGACAGAATGAAGGCTGTGATCAAAGCAAAAGGCTATTATAATAAATATTAAATTTATTTTGTTACAAGTATTTTTTCTTGTTAAAGCATTTGTTGAGTAAATCAAATAAAATTACTTTAATTAAATTGTTTATTTTCTGTCAATATGCCTCATAAGAGATAAAATAGTTCTTGTCCTAATACTTTTGCACAGTACTGTATATTTGATCCTTACAAGGTGCCTCATGCTTTTAGCTTTGTTTTAGACTAAGCTAAGTATGTACCTTGGTGTGGACTAATAGTTAATGAGTTAATTTATCATAAGAAACTTACCGCAAAGAGAGTCTGATCTTTATTAAACTTGTGCTCTTTTGCCAGACTAGGCTTAAGTTAGAAAATGCCAAAAGCAGTTCACTATGGATAATGATTAACAAGTTTCTTTATTCGTTTATTTTGTATTTACTGTCTGTTCACATCTGTGACCTAAAGTAAGCTTAGTTAAGAACCATACCAAGTGATTGAGGCATAAAGATTAGTGAGTTTCTCTAATAATCTCTTTAGGATTGTTTTCTAAGTTTAATCTTCAATGTTTCATAGTTTTTGCTTTGTATGTCTGGATATCTTAAAATCAACCAAGATGAAAATACTTGATGATATTTGTTTTGTTTTTCCTTTTGCCCAAATAAAGAGAATTTGATCAAATAAGGGTATTAAAATAAAAAACACGTAAATGTTTTTCTTGTTTTGTTCAGCGATAATAAATATGTGTGGCTAATTCATTTTTTTATTTTTTTTCTTGTGAAAAAATTTCCGAGTGAAAAACTTCTTTCCTGGTGATTGTAGGCTTGAACTATTTTGAGATAAACAATTCCTGTCACTTTCTGTTCATTGTTGCTGTTTGAATCAGTCTCTGATCTTTAGTAGTTGTAAACAATGAAACAAATTAGATTCGTCTGTTGCTCTCTTTGATTTTATTCAAATTTTAAAATTCATTTTAAACATTTAATTTCTTCATGTACAATATTATGTTTCTTTTTATACATAGTTCTTTTTGGCATTAGCTGAGCCTGAAATGCCAATTTTTATACCGATCACAAACAGAAGAATAGACAAAAAGACATAATTTCTTGTTGCTATTTTTGATGATGAGATATCCAGTAACTGTCAGTAAGATAACAGCACAAATTCAAAAGCTTTCTTGCTTTCAATAGAACAATGTTCCTTTTCAAATGAACAGCTAAATTTAGACAATTATAAGACACCAAATAGAGCTACGGTTAACAAGCTAGTTTGATAGAACATTACAACTGTAGTCAGTTTTATCTAGATACTCAAGCAAGGTAGCCATGTGCCAGACCATTTTATAATCAGTAAAAATGAATCTTACAAATATGATGCTACATAGAAAGAAGTTATCATTGTTTTACTCATGTTGAAAGACAGCATTTTCTTACGGGTGAGATAGTGGAGTCTTGTACATAGTGGAGCTTTGTAGATAGAGGGGCTTGGTAGTTAGTAGGGACCTGATAAATAGTGGGGCCTTGTTGATAGTAGAGACCCAGTAAATAGTGGTGCCTGATAGTGGGGTCCTGTACATTGTGAGGCCTTGTAGATAGTACAGTCTTGTACATAGTGGAGCCTTGTAGATGGCAGGGCTTTGTAAATAGCAGGGAACTGGTAGATAGTGGGGTCTTGTAGATAGTGAGGCCTTGTAAATAGTGGGGCCTAGAAAATAGATGGATTCTGTATTATAGA
This sequence comes from Ascarosepion bandense, assembly GCA_037127315.1. NCBI lineage: Eukaryota > Metazoa > Mollusca > Cephalopoda > Sepiida > Sepiidae > Ascarosepion > Ascarosepion bandense. The sequence goes on from JBBBDQ010001707.1 coordinate 1,969,437, forward strand.
TAGTGGGGCCTGCTAGACAGTGGGGTACTGTACATAATGGAGCCTTGTAGAAAGTAGGGTCCTGTAGATAGTGAGACCTTGTCGATAGTGGGCCCTTGTACATAGTTGGCCTTGTAAATGGTGGTATCAGGTAGATAATAGGGTTCTGGTTGATAGTGGCAGCTTGTAGATAGTGGGATCCTGTTGATAGTGGGGCCTTGAAGATAGTGGAAACTTGTAGAGAGTGGTGGGGACAAGTAGATAGTTAGGTCCGTAGATAGTATTGCCTAGTTAATAGTGGGGTCCTGTAGATATTGGGGCCTTTCTGATAGTGGGGTCCAGTAGATAGTAGGGTTCTGTACATAGTGGGGCCTTGCAGATAGTGGAGTCCTGTACATAATAGGGCCCTGTTGATAGTGGGGCCTTGTAGATAGTGGAAACTTGTAGAGAGTGGTGGGGGACAAGTAGGTCCTGAACATAGTAGGGCCTAGTATATAATAGGGGCCTGGTAGATAGTAGGGCTTTGTAGATAGTGGGGGCATGGTAAATTGTAAGGTTCTGGTGATAGTGAGATTTTCTAGATAGTAGGACCTTGTAGATAATGTGGCCTGGTAGATAGTGGGGTTTTGTATATAGTGGGGATTGCTAGATAGTGGGGTCTGAAAGATAGTGGGGTCCTGTAAATTGTAGAGCCTTGTAGATAGTGGGAACTGGTAGAGAGTGTGATTCTGTACATAGTGGGGCCTTGTAGAGATTTCGGCTTGGTAGATAGTGGGATCATGGACATAATGGGTCGTTTAGATAAAAGAGTCCTGCAGATAGTTGATCCATTTAGATAGGCCATAGATAGTATTGCCTGGTTGATAGTGGGTCCTGTAGATATTGGGCCTTTCTGATAGTGGAGTCCAGTAGATAGTAGGGTTCTGTACATAGTGGGGCCTTGCAGATAGTGGAGTCCTGTACATAATAGGGCTTTGTAGAAACTAGGGTCCTGTTAATAGTGGGGCCTTGTAGATAGTGGAAACTTGTAGAGAGTGGTGGGGACAAGTAGATAGTGAGGTCCTGTACATAGTAGAGCATAGTATATAGTAGGGGCCTGGTAGATAGTAGGGCTTTGTAGATAGTGGGGGCATGGTAAATTGTAAGGTTCTGGTGATAGTGATATTTTCTAGATAGTAGGGCTTTCTAGATAGTGTGGCCTGGTAGATAGTGGGGTTGTGTATATGGTGGGGACTGGTAGATAGTGGAGTCTTTCTGATAGTGGGGTCTGGTAGATAGTGCAGTTCTGTACATAGTGGGGCATTGTAGATAGTGAGGTTCTGTATATAATTGGGCCTTGTAGAAACTAGGGCCCTGTAGATAGTGAGGCCTTGCAGATAGTGGGTCCTTTACATAGTAAGGCCTGGTAGATTGTGGGGCCTGGTAGACAGTAGGGTCTTGTAGACTGTTGAACCTTTACATAGTAAGACCGGTTAGATAGTGTGACCTGGTACATAGTAGGGTCTTGTACAGAGAGTTGTCTTGTAAATAGTGAGGCCTGATAGATAGTTGGTTCCTGTAGCTAGTAGGGCCTTGTAGTGAGTAAATAGTTTGGCCCTGCATATAATGGAGCCTGATAGATAATAGGTCCCTGGTAGATAGTGAGGTGCTGTATATAATATATCTGTAGATAGTGGTGTCCTGTTCAGTGTGTGGCCTGATAGATAGTGGGGCCTTGTTGATACTGGGGTTCTGTACATAGTGGCCTGGTAGATAGCAGGGCCTTGTAGTAAACTTAATCAATTGTGTTGGCAGAGTGAATTTGACAGTTATCATTCACAGATAAAATTATTACCTACAGAGCATGGTAGCTATCAAAACAGAGGTTGACCTGGCTTACATTACACCATAAATTCTAGCTTAAAAACCATAAAATAGCTTATTCTTAAAATAGACTATATTCAAATAAGCACACACATTTTTTTAACTTCTTGTATATTTAATGTCTTCCTATTTATCTTTCAAACTCACTCCAGTGACAACCAATTTACAAAACATGCTTTCTAACCATTACCATATAAGAAGGGGCTGTATGATTATTTACTAAATAAATTTATCTGGTACAAGGCTACAATAGTGATGTATGAGTTAAATTCACTACCTTAGTAGCCCAATGTATTTACTAAATGTATTTGCTAACTATCATGCTTGGATTGATCTTCACAACAACTAAGCTTAGCATATTTCCTTACAAGAGAATAAATTGGAAACCTAGTGAGGATCAGAACTACTTTAAGAGCACACTTATCCACTAGATATACTTACAACTGGCATGCATACATATTTATTATTCTTAAATTAACATAGTATCCAACTTTCAACAGTAGTTATTTTTGAATGCTGTATTGCTGTCTTTATGTCCTCATGCTACTGCATAAAATGATATCAATAAAAAAGACAATTTCTTTTTCTTATTTGTTTCATGAGGAGAGAGTAGTGTCAGCTTGAATTCTAAGAGGCAGCAAGAGGAATGACATCACAGGAATGCATGTTGTATGTTAGCTCAGTGCCATTCCACATGTGGTCTTAGCCTGTTTTTAACATGGGTGTGAGAGGTGTAATTTGTGGGCATCTATTGAATTTGAACAGTTTTGGACTTATATCCAAAACTCAGAAAAAAAGCAACCCATCACTGTCAGAATGCTATGCCCATGATGCATTACGGCCAATTGCCGATCATTCTTACTCTGGCCTTTGCATTCTGTAACATTATGTAAAATTCACATCATGTACCCAGGCATGGCCGTATCTGACTACCGGGCACGGGTCTGGGCCGATCCGTGCAATCATAGTGAAAATCCAGGCAAGGAAAAATGTCTTCGTCAGAAATCAAACTAAACAATTCACGAAGAAATAAAGAAAGAAAGAAAGAAAGAAAGAAAGAAAGAAAAAAGAAAAACGAAGAAAACATCCTAATGAACGCAGTAAAAATCTGTTTGTTTATTTATTAATTTTGGGAGAAAAGACTGGTTATACTCAGAAAGTCTGAACCCGATTTCCTGCTTTCGTTCACGTTCTGTGCCTAATTTCCATTGGAATAGCCGAAAAAATCCGCAAAAAATCATAGTTTCTGGAAACGGATGACACTGATGACGTTATCACATTGTCACCTAATAAATCCGGGCAATTTTCTCTGTGCCCGGTGTTTTTTAGCATCAGCTACGGCCCTGTAACCCAGGGGTGGGTTTCTGCCAAATAACAATCTGATCTGCGTGATAGATATTTTCCTAAACCCACCCCTTAAAATCTGGCCTCGCAGATTTGGGCCTCTGTTCTTTGCTTTTCTTAAAGGTAAAATCACTTTTAAACCATGGGTGAGATTAAGAAGAATGTGACAAGGCAGCTAAAGAGGATTTACAGACTGTATTTCAAAAACTGAAAGGATACACAACTGAATACGTGAGCATTTCAGAGAAATAATTGAAAGAAAAAGTCCTCCTGTTGTAGGTATGCTATTTTTCATTAATATAAAAAGCTGGATACTATCCAGACAGATCTAATTTCTATCAAGCTAAGTATGGTATGTTGAAATTGTTGCCGAAAGAGAGTTGCTCTTGTGTTTGTAGTTGTCATTCCTTGTAAATTTGTTGGAAAGTTTTTATTATATTAGTAAATATTTATGTAATCAGAAAAAAATTATTTTAAAGTGAGTGAAGACGGCTTATTGAGGTTGGAAGAGAATATTAATGCTGAATTTTAAATAAATGATTTGCTTGATCTTGTAGAGGCTAAGTAGTGAATAATTAATCAATACACCTTTCAAAATGTCAAACAAAATCAAAGCTGTTTTGATTTAATTGACTTGAAGCTCACAATTATTCTATGAAGATCATGGTAAACAAACATGGACATAATGTTTGTCTGTGTGAGGAGTGTATATATATATATATATATATATACATATATATAGGATCAGTACTAAACGAAATTTTCAACAGAAACACAGTCAAGCTAAATTATAGTTGCACTAGTAATTTAGATAGTTTCATAAAAAAACAAAACACCAGAAATTTAAATAGCATCGTACAAAACAAAACCACTAATAAAGAATGCAACTGCAGGGACGAAAATAAATGTCCACTTCAAGGACTTTGCAACACAAAAGAAATAATTTACTAGGCAAAGATAAATAACCTAAATGGCCAAAATAAAATATATTTGGATTTAACCAAAGACACCTTTAAGACCAGGTGGTTCAATCACAAGTCTACATTCAAAGTAGAAAACTTAAAAAACTGTACAGAATTGGCTAGCCACGCGTGGAAATTGAAATCAAAATATGAAATCAAGCTATAACATTGTAAAAACAACAAAGATGAAGACAAGTTCTATGAAATAATGTAAATAATAAATTGTAAATGAATGAATAAAATAAGTAAAGGTCATGACTAGAATTAAACTAAAGCATTAAACCTGCTTAAATGAACAAGAAAGTGCCACCTCCCTCCTTCACCTATTTTATAGCAGCGGAATAATACGAGACGACCTATGCAAGTCGATATTTATAGCACTGCCGAAGACACCAGGCGCAAACGAGTGTGAACTACATAGAACTATCAGCTTAATGAGCCACATTACCAAACTGATGGTCAAAATCTTGATGAATAGAGCGAGAAGCAAAATCAGGCCAGAGATAGGGCAGGAACAGTGCGGGTTCGTCAAAGACACTGGAACAAGGAACGCCATATTCATGATTAGGATGCTCTCTGAAAGGGCAATACAAATGAAGAAAGATTGGTACCTATGTTTCATTGATTATGCGAAGGCATTCGACAAGATCCGACACAAAGAACTGATGGAGATGCTCGGCAGCCTCGACATTTTCGGCAAATGACATAAGAGTAATCAAGAATCTCTACTGGCAGCAAACGGCCTGCATACGGTCAGGTAACGATCTCAGTAGATTTACAAAGATAGAAAGAGGCGTAAGACAAGGATGTGTCTTTTCACCGGCTTTGTTCAACCTGTACAGCGAGAATATCTTGAGGACCCTAGATGACACGCCAGGATTTCTTGTTGGAGGACACAACTTAAACAACATAAGGTACGCAGACGATACAGTGCTGATTGCGGACACGGAAAGTAAACTACAAGACCTCATACAGAAGGTAGCGGTGGAGAGCGACAACAAAAGGACTACAAATAAACTTTAAGAAAACTGAATGCATGGTCATCAGCAAAAGGTACAACTCAAAATGTCAAATAAATGTGGGAGATACCAGAATCAAGCAAGTACAAAAATTTAAATACCTAGGAAGTGTCCTAACTGAAGATGGAAAGTGTGACACGGAGATCCGAAGGCGAATTGGCATGGCAAAGGACGCGTTCCAGAAGCTGGACAAAATACTAACTCACAGGAAAATCTCACTGGAAACAAAGAAAACAGTGCTGGACTGCTACGTGATGTCAGTTCTTCAATACGGCAGCGAATGCTGGACAATATCATCGAAAATGAGGACAAAACTGGAAGCAGTGGAAATGTGGTTCTACAGAAGGATGCTGTGGATATCATAGACTGAGCATGCAAGCAACGATGAGGTGTTGGAAAGAATGGCAACAAAGAGGAAATTGATACTGAGCATCAGGAAGAGACAACTGAAGTTCCTTGGACACGCAATGAGGAAGGAGAGCCTGGAGAACCTGATACTGACTGGTCAGATAGAAGGAAAGAGAGACAGAGGAAGGCAGCGGATGACATACTTGCAGGGCCTGATCAGATAGATGATGGAACGGGGGTTGACAGGAGTAACGGGAACAAACATACTAGGAGCCACAAGGGATAGGGAGACGTGGAGAACCATGATCGCCTACGTCCTGAAAGGACAGGGCACATAGAAGAAGAAGATTAAAATATAATTAAAAGTCATCTTTATTTTTCAGTTGAAAGAAACAAAACCTTTTTCGATGATGTGGTCTGCCCTAGATTGATATATGCCTGCATTCATAAAAGTGTCTTCATGTGTTCATAACCTGACACCATTATTAGGGGAATTAGGATGTTTCTTTGTATAATGTTCAAGCTTTGTGTTTTATGGAAAAGCTTTAGGTTAACTCTATCGACGAGGAATGAGTGATATCATTTGTGCTAAATGAAACGGAAATGGGTAACCAAATGTTAACTTCTTTCCATTTCAGAAACGAAAACCGATGATTGATTGGTTCAAATGTGTATTGTTCTCTTATCGACAGAAAGAATGGTCATCGAATCCTACAAATATTCATTCAGCTTCAGGACAGTGGACATACGCTTGGCACATAAATCAAACACAATGTTACTATTTAAATTCAAGATTTGATTTTCCTACAAAAAACGATTGCATTCTGTGAGAAACTCAAACTTTAATATCAGCTTCTCAAAGTATACTTTGCTTTATCTAGTTAAAATCTGCTATAGGAATTGCCTTTTAAGATCGAAATCTCTGATGTCACCAAAGTACTGAAAATAAAGTGTAAGAAATTGAAATCAGAAAACTCGTTTGTAGCCAACCTTAAGGTCACATTATTTCTCTGTTACTATCGTAAGAAATACTGTCTGTCATAAAAGATCAAACATCTCAGGATCTTAAATGCGGCTAGCAGAGACGAAATTCATCTACTTTCATAGTAAATCAAAACTGATTTTGATTGAATACAAAAGGTGGGATTGACATATGACATACAATAATAAATGAACTTTTTACGTAGAAAGACATCAAGACAATCTGCAGTATATTTTCCTTCTTATTAGATAAAGTTTACCTAAAAATGACAGCAAAATGATCAAAGGTTGAACTTCATATTTATAAATAATATTTTAAGACACTAACTAAATATATCTTCTACACACTTTCAAAAATATTTACGTTATTTTTTTCGAAAGAATCACGTTATTCTATCTCTTTAGACAAAGCAAGGGTATAGAACTGACACATTTATAAGCAATGTATGACAAACACATTGATAACAACTTATATTATGTCACATAGGGTAGACTTATATATGGAAGTGCCTCCTCTCTCTCTGTTCCTCTCTATTCGTGTATATATATATATATATATATATATATATATATATATATATATATATATATATATATAAACATGTTACGGAAATTAACGAAATTTAACGAAACTTGGTTATAAGCAACCGACAATTTGTAATTAATTATTTTGAACATTATTTTTACCGATACCCGTATTTAAGTAGATATCCTGTTTTTAATTAAGCAGTATTTTATATTTATATCTACCGGCCTGATTATTTCACGATAAATTTTTATTGCGAAAATGTGTGCTATCCAGCAGAATTCGAACCTGCGACCCCTATTTACATAGGGGAAGCTACCATTTGATCTGGTACTGTCTTAACCACTCGACCATGGATAGCCTCTTGATCAGACGAGGTTTTATCATGCTTATATAACACAATTTTCGATTTTATCGCAAACAAGCATATCTGCTCTGAAATGTATCGTAATGTCAACAAATGTAAACATGTTACGGAAATTAACGAAATTTAACGAAACTTGGTTATAAGCAACCGACAATTTGTAATTAATTATTTTGAACATTATTTTTACCGATACTCGTATTTAAGTAGATATTCTGTTTTTAATTAAACAGTATTTTATATTTATATCTACCGGTCTGATAGCACACATTTTTGTAATAAAAATTTATCGTGAAATAATCAGGCCGGTAGATATAAATATAAAATACTGTTTAATTAAAAACAGAATATCTACTTAAATACGAGTATCGGTAAAATAATGTTCAAAATAATTCATTACATATATATATATATATATATATATATATCCGAGTGAATTAGAAACGAAAAAAATTAACAACGTTCAAAATATTAATTTAAGACAGTGCTCGATATACAATATAGAGCTGTGAATATTTATTATAAATTATAGTTTAGAACATGTACAAATGAAATGATAATGTCTCATCAGGTAGTGAGCACACTACCTGATGAGACATTGTCATTTCAATATCAAAACAAAATGTACACTTTGTAGTGGATAATAATTTGTATATGTTCTAAATTATAATTTATAATATATATATATATATATATATATATATATATATATATATATATATACATATATTGTAATTTTGTTCATACAATGGTTTATAAAAGTATTATATCACTACATAAAGTAATCATGTTTCAGAACAATACTGTTCTTTATCAGGTGATATTTTAAAATAAATAGTGTAAGTAATTTATTTAGAAGATATCATATCAATTCATGGTTATTTAGAAAATTGGGGAGCGGTAGTTGGAGAATATGCTTGTAGATGTGTAAATATTGTTTCATCAAAAATGAGAAATAGTTTGAACTATGAAGTTGAAGATTCGGGTCGCGAAAGGCAAAAAGAGTAGCCTGATGTCAAAGCATGACACTTTTTAATTTTGTCTGGGTAAGATGCACATTGTGATCATACATTATTTAAATGGGTAGACAATAATTTTTAACAGCAGGTTGGATTTCAGGTTTTTTAAAAATTTGTTTTTCTACGGCCTCATGAGTTAAAGAGGCTGGAATGTTTAGGTTAGAATTAAATAATTATGGTATGCAAAGGTATATTGTAGTTAAGAAAACCAAATTAGCATTGTGTGGGTCATTTACTTTAGTGAAATAATTTTTAATTTTTAAGTTATATTGGAGTATAAGTTATAAATGAACACTTGTAATTAATTAAATTTTAGAGAAATGTATTTTCAATGTTTACATCAAACTGTTAATTCATCTCTACAATTCAGTAGTACTTTATGTTTAGGGATCCTTAAAATGAGCAATTTTTCATTCAGGTACAGAGGGCAGATGTCATAGAACGACTTTCAGATTTTTGTTTTTTCCAGAATTTTTCCAGTTTATTTTGAGGGTTATCCTTCAGCTTCCAAAAATATGCAGAAATGGTTGTTTGGTTTCAGTACGTGTTATCTTTTAAGCAAGTTAAATGCAAATACCGATGCTGTTTAAAAGTTATATTTGTAGATCAAATGTCAACTTTTTTAACATTTGGGTTTTTATTTGATGTTATAGTACTTTAGACTCCTATTTTCCAGTGGGCAATTGTTAGAATTTTGATAATTACATAAATTTGTATTATTGTTCTTTTCATGATTTGGATAATTGTTGTTAATTTAGTTTACATTCTGATTTAGGATTTTATTATGATTTTTAATATTTTTTCTAGATTATTTATACAACTATAACCTAATTTAAGGGTATTTTATTAACAATTTCACTTAGAGGGTTATTATTGAATATTGCTGTCATATCTGGTCGGGTGCTCCTGCTATACACCTAGGTGTCCTGGACCAAATCCAACGGAGAATCTGTAATATGATCAATTCCGACTTGGCAGCTAGGATACAGTTGCTTTCTCACCGATGCAGTGTGGCTTCCCTGTGTCTCTTCTACAAATACTTTCAAGGCTTCTGCTCCGATGAACTTAGCTCACTGGTAACCCCTATATATGAATTTCCTCGATTAGCAACTAGGTCCCACCCTTTTACTGTGAAACTGATAAATTGTAAATGCAAATTCTACTCCATCAGCTTTTTTTTTCGCACTTCCCGCCTGTGAAGTTCCCTTCCGCATACTTGCTTTCCCAACAGCTACAATCTTCAAGAATTCAAATGTAAAGTCAAGTCATCTTCTATCTCACTAACCAGCATCCTCTCTCTCATGCTTCTTTCTCCGTCTACTCCACTCTCATCAGTATTCTCATCCTTCTCATACTCTCTTCCTGACACCCCCTGTAACCTGTCACTCTTTCACATAACATTCTTCCTATGCAACCCCCAGCACAACAGTGGCAGTAAAACGCATTGCTTGGGGCCACATGATTGTAAAAAAAAATGTTTATCATTTAAATTAAGACACTTCAGTCCTGAGTACTAACCATTTGGTTAAAAGTGGGATTAAAAGTGGGGTATACCTAATGATTTCTCTAGTTCTATCTTCCTGTTATTGCCATATTTTTTATGTATTTGCTATCATGGTTTTTGTAGCCATTATTCCTTAGTGCACATCTTTATAAGAATCGCTAAATTTATAAAATTCTTCTTCACTAAAAGTGTTTTACTAATTCTGTATTCTATGGAGATGGATACATGTTGGATTATACTTGGGGGGTGATTAAACTTTGGGTGGAGGTATAATAGATATTCACTGGGTTTTATGTATGGTTGATAAGTATAATTTAGGCTAGTGTTACTTCGAGGAAGTTTACCAATTTTAAATTAATGTTGATTATTACTTTTAGATTTAGGCCTTTGAATTCTCTATGGATTAGTTTTCTAATTTTATCGGTTTTAAAATGTGTGGAATTTTTTACTATCATAAGCCTATCATCATTGATGTAACACAAGGTTTGATCGGTTTTACTGTAAAAGGGTGGGACCTAGTTGCTAGTCTAGTAGCTTAACTAAATTCATGCAGAGGGGGCACCAGGAAGCTGAGCTCATTGGAGTAGAAGCCATGAAAGTATTTGTAGAAGAGACAGAGAGAAGCCACATTACGTTGGTGAGAAGATGACTGGAGTTGAGCTATCAGGTCGGGATCAAATATATTGCCAATTCTCCGTTGGATTTTGTTACAAACCCCAAGATGAATAGTAGGGATACTCGACCAGATGTGACAGCAGTAGGTAATTGTTTGAGTTATGAGGCCAGGTAAAAAAATTCCCAAGTATAAGTCTAACAGGAAACTTGTCAAAACCTCAGAGAACACACATCTTCGGGATAAAATATACTTTTCTGCAATATTTTAAAATAAAACAGATAATATTTGTTCCAAATAAGAATAGTTAAACTCAGAATCAGATAATCTTCATCAAATAAAGTATAATTAGCCTGTGTTGAAAGATTTGTCAATATGACTCTTTTAGCTTTTTACATATAATAAAAAATAATTCCAGTCGCTTTAAATATAGTTTGAAATTTTTCAACATATTTTATTATTAAAAACATTGAGTTTAACCTATTAACTTGAAATGGAAATTAAAATAAAAACTTTGAAAAAGATGTTTCATTTTTTAAATGCATTTTAAACATTAGGGACCAAGGAAAGTGGTGAGAAGCCTACATGAAGAACTTGTGTAAATGTATAGCAAATCATTGGATTTGGAAAAAAAATAAAAAGAACAACGTAGAAACTGTAAAGGATAGCAGAGGTTGGAAGAGCCACACCCTAAAGAGAAGCAGCACACAGAAGAAAACCAGAGTGTAAAAAGGAAGAGGAGAGTACTGGATTGCTATGTGATGTCAGTTCTTCAATATGGCAGTGAATGCTGGACCATATCATCAAAGATGAAGGAAAAACTTGAAGCAACCGAAATGTGGTTCTACAGAAGCATACTGGATATAAAGCGTGGGATCAGTTCCATATCACAATCAATATATAAACTTGCCCCTCACTTTGTGATCACAGCAGTTTCTATACATTTATATTCCTGAGATCCAAAAGTACAAGGATGCATTCCAGGAGCTGAGAAGAGTATTAAGAAACAGGGCAATTTTGCTAGAAACAAAGAAGAGAGTACTGGATTGCTACGTGCTGTCCGTCCTTCAATATGGCAGTGAATGTTGGACAATATCTTCGAAGATGAAGGAAAAATTTGAAGCAACTGAAATGTGGTTCTACAGAAGGATGCTGCGGATATCATGGACCGAGCATGTGAGCAATGATGAGGTTTTGTAAATAATGGCAACAAAGAGGAAATTGATACTTATCAGGAAGAGACAACTAAACATGCAATGACGAGGGAGGGCTTAGAGAAACTAATAATATTAGGCCAGATAGAGAAGAAAAGAGAAAGGGGAAAGCAGCGGATAACATATTTGAAGGGCCTGATCAGGTGGATGACAGAACGAGGGTTGCGTGGTATAACAGGAGAAAGTGTGCTAAGAGCCACCAGAGATAGGGAGACGTGGAAAGCCATGATCACCTACGTCCTGAAAGGACATGGCACATAGAATAAGGATATATATGCTGTTTATAAGAAATTATAATGTGGCTATAAAATGGGCGATCAATTCTATATTATAATCAATATATATACTCATCACTCATTTTGTGGCCATGCTAGTTTCTATACATTTATGTTCTAGATTTATGAGCTTGAGCCAATGGATGGCAGAGTGGGGTTTGGGTGGTGTAACAGGAGAAAGCGTGCTAAGAGCCACCGGGAATAGGGAGATGTCGAGAGCCATGATCGCCTAAGTTCTGAAAAAAACATGGCACATAAAAGAAGAAGAAGAAAAAGAAGTCGGTGATAGTCTAAAGATGTGAGTGCTTAAATATGTGTGGTATGTAGAAGTTTCAGCTCAGTAAATATTTATACAGTCAGATCCTTCTTGCTGTTCTATTGGGCTGACACAATCCTTTGTCATTTTCTGCAATTTCCAGACCATTTTGTCCATTAAGAATGCGTCAAATTTCTTTAGTTTCCAAGTTCTGGGATTTTCCAGAGCCTTCTCTGTTCAGAAACTTAAAATATTCTCTTTCAATTTTCGCAACCCTTTGCCAACATTTGCTTCTAATTATTACTTTATTTGTCATAGACTTTCAGTGAAACTTTCCTGGATTTTGTGTGCATCTCAAACAAAACCGACAGACTAAAAAATATTTTTTACACGTAAATTATCATTTTCTTGAGTCATAACGTTGAGTCATGAGTTGAGTCATAAATAATTTCTTTTGTTTTCTTACCGATTTTAATAACGAATGCATCGACTTAACTTCTTATAATAAGTGGCAAGTAGGAATAAATTTAGACTGGAATAATATACCTATGTTTGTGAACGGCAGTGTTTTTATTTTACTAAAGCTTGTCCCTTACAAATCTCGAGAGTCACTCAAGATATACGGTTATTTAGTCAAGGTAGACTAGTGGCTGTACAAGGTCCTCAAAATATTTTTGTACAGCGAGAATATTTTGAGGACTCTAGAAGTTATGCCTGAATTCGTAATCGGGGGCCACAATTAAAATAACCTAAAATACGCAGATGATACAGTGCTGATAGCAGACACGGAAAGGAAACTACAAGACCACCTACAGAAGGTAGCTGAAGAGAGTGACAAGAAAGGACTAGAATTAAACTGTAAGAAAACCGAATGCATGGTCATCAGTAAAAAGGGCAACCCAATATGCCAAATACAGGTGGGGATACTAGAATCAAGCAGGTACAAAAAGTTAAATACCTGGGAAGTGTTCTAACAGAAGACGGAAAGTGAGACACAGAGATCCGAAGGTGAATTGGCATGGCGAAGGAAGCATTCCAGCAGTTGAGCAAAGTATTAAAAAACAGGACAATTTCGCTAGAAACTAGGAAGAGAGTACTGGATTGCTATGTGTTGTCAGTTCTTCAATATGGCAGTGAATGCTAGACAATATCATCAAAGATGAAGGAAAAACTTGAAGCAACTGAAACCTGGTTCTACAGACGGATGTTGCGAATATCATGGATCGAGCATGTGAGCAATGATGAGGTCTTAGAAATGAAGGAAGCGAAAAGGAAATTAATACTAAACATCAGGAAGAAACAGCTGAAGTTCCTGGGACATGCAATGAGAAAGGAGGGCTTGGAGAACCTGATACTAACAGGCTAGATAGAGGGGAAAGAGACAGGGAAAGTAATGGATAACATATTTGAAGGACCTAACCTGGCGGATGATGGAACGAGGGTTGCGTGGTGTAACAGGAGAAGGCGTGCTAAAAGCCACCAGGGATAGGAGAACGTGGAAAGCCATGATCGCCTACGTCCTGAAGGGACAGGGCACATTAAAGAAGAAGACTAGTGGAACTAAAGTGTGTAGCTTGGCAGAACATTTGTCCCAGTCAATTATCCACAAGACGGTGTCAACGCATTTCGGCTCTTTTAACTGAGGATTGGGAAGCTCCAGTCCATATATGGCAGCAATACACCATATTTTTATCTGATCTGGCTCTTTTAAAGAAATAAGTCAGGTACTTGCTCAAACGGATGTGCGTTGTGGTGAGGTGGATATCGACTCAGAACGACAAATCCGAAAGCCAAGTTTGAATTCTACTTGAATTCCTTATGGGAAAAGGTATTAAACCGTCTCTTCCTTCCAGTTATGGGTTAAATAATAAGACAGATTTGGTTCTATAGCCTTGGCTGGCAACTAGTCTACCGCAGAAAGCAACGGCAACCTACTGCGAGATAATCTTCTGCCCAGTCAGTCATGTCTCGAAAGAGACATGATCGTCCAAAGCATGTATCACGTAACTTACTGACTGAATATAATTGTTGAAAACATGATTAAGACTTCTATTGGACATAAAGTGGGGGATCAGTTTTATATTGTTTTGAAGTAATAAACTAATCTCCCTCTAATTACTACTTAACAATATAATACATCTCGTCCCCCTCTAGCTATGAATCAAATAACAGGCAAGATTGGGTTCTATAGCCTTGGTCGGCAACCAGTCTACCGCAGAAAGCAATGGCAACCTACTGTGGAATAATCTTTTGCTCAGTCAGTCATGTTTCTTTAGAGACATGATCGCCTAAAGCGTGTATCACGTATAGCACTAAACTAACTGACTCGAATGGTACAGGGCACCAACCATCTTTTTTCAGCTCTCTTTAGCAATGGATCATATATATGTGTTTCGTTTCAGGTCTGGTTGGGCTTACATTCCATTAAGCAGAGTACCGATAACTATAAATCATGATAGATATATGTTCGGGATTTAATCAGTGATGGTGGCTTACTCAGTGGATTAAAGTGTTGTTCTTTGCCATGACAATGCAGGTTGGCCTACAACCAGAATAACACAGGAAATTATTTTGGAACCCGGTTGGTCTGTTCTACCCCCTAACGTTCATATTTTGGAACCCGGTTGGTCTGTTCTACCCCTAACGTTCATATTTTGGAACCCGGTTGGTCTGTTCTACCCCTAACGTTCATATTTTGGAACCCGGTTGGTCTGTTCTACCCCTAACGTTCACATTTTGGAACCCGGTTGGTCTGTTCTACCCCTAACGTTCATATTTTGGAACCCGGTTGGTCTGTTCTACCCCTAACGTTCATATTTAACTCTGACGTTGCATGAACCGATGATTACTTTTTATGATTGCTACAAAAAGCTCTGATGAGAAAACTTTTTATAAACATAGACAAAGTAGAATTATGATACACGTACACACGAATTATACGCACGAACGCGGCTTGACAAAACATCTGCTTAACCAATGATAAACAACACAATATATGTAATATCTATATATATAACAAAATTTTCTTTTTATCCTCCATATTTCATTTTCTGACGAAGTTTTTATAAAATCGAAAGATGCTAGACTGATAAACGTTTTCTATTTGTTCCTTATCTTACCATTCTATTGGATTCTGATCCATATTTGATCCGAGCACATTAAGAAAACTTATAAAAGTCAGATTCAAGAGTTCACCTGAAACTATGATGAATTTTATTCAGAAATTATTGAAGAATTGGCTGATAAGTGACAACTTTGTTTTTGCAAATCTTGGTGAACAAGTTAATAAATAAAATATAATTTTATTTATTTTATTTATGGCTCAGCTTAATATCAAACAAAACGCGTAGCATCTATAAAGCAACATTTCTAAGATTCCTTTAGCATTGACTGGACATTTTTGCATCAAGCAAATACATACATACAGGGTGTGATGGAGTGTCGTCTAAATTAAGCAAAGATGAAAATAAAACTGGCATTTCATTTTAACAGATATATTTTACAAAATTCCAGAAAAAAAAATTCGAAATACTAAAGAGTAAATTTATTCAATAAAATCGCATTTGGCGTCAACCGCAACTTCGGTATTTCCTGCAACTTTTTTAGACCGTCTCCTTGTCCTTGCCTTCAGTTCAGTTTTGTTGATTTCTTACTCAACTACACCCCACACTTAACAATCAAAGCTGTTTCAGTCTCTGGAGATAGGTGGTGTGATTGCAGATATTGTCTGACAGACATGAATGGGGTCTTCTGCTTGTGTGGCATGGTGTGGAATCCTGTTCAAAGACACAGGGCCTAACAACGGTCACTCTCTTGACCCAGAGCTACACTCTTCCTCTTCAAGGCAGTTGATGTAGGCCTCCGTGTTGAAACTGAGACCCTCTAGGAAGATGAATAGCGGTATAACGTCGCCATCACTAGTAATCGCAACTAGCACCTTTATATTCACCATTAGACTCATCCAACTCTTTTCGAATCTTCTGCACCGTCCTCAGATTGACAGCCAAACACACCGAAATGTTTACGTTTAAACCTTCAGCGGGAAGGACAAGCAGTACTGCACGCTCTTCTAAATTTCTGACCGAGTGAATTGCGTCATGGTGCTCTTTTTCTCACAGACGGTGCCCAACTGACCTTACTATACTGTGCAGCTGACAACGCGCAAAATTAAAATATAATAGAGCGACAATTTACCCATCTCACCCAGTCTATATTAACACATAGCAAAACAAACACATACATAGATATACGTTGAGACCAACATAAGCAGAATGATAGATAACGAGCCATATTTAAATATGTCTACTTACATTGAAGCCTTCAGAAATAAACTTTGGTTAAATTAGAAACGAGTCCGGATAGACGTCAAAATAATCGGCGGAAATGAGCACAGCATGCTTTCCCACTTTCCTAATAGCCAATTCATTTTCAGGAAAACAATTCTGGTAAAAGAAAATCAAAAGCAGATCTTTGCCTCGACTGTCGAAACATTTTCTGATTTCAATAACACAAAGAAAGCTTTTGCTACAAGCAAATCTTTCAACCTGCAGTTAATAGAAATGAAAAAAAATATGGGCCGACGAGAGAGTTGAAAATGTAGGTCAGGAAGCAGAATGCAAAAACTTAATAAATATTAGCACGAAACACACGCCTTTCGGGTATTTTTACGTCGGATTTAGTATGTCAGTTACCAAGAGAAGACCTTATTATATTAGTGCAAAATTAAATTCCAATAATTAACTGCCGGTGACAGACAGACAGAAAAATTGAGATACTAACATTTAATTTGCCAGATATACATTTTACATTTTCATAAATAAATCTATTAGATATTCTACTCACAATTTAGTGATGCCAAGATTGGTATGTGCCTGTTTATATAATCTGTTTGTCGTGTTTGTCATAAATGACTTTTTTTTAGTGTTATCATACTTGTCTGTATTTGTTAAAAAAATACTGATCTTTTTTTGCAAATATTTTGTGCTGTAGGAGTGGAATATCTTACAAGAGTCATGGTTTTAAAACAAGTGGTTCTGTCCATTTTATATAGTTACGTTTTTGGGTGGTTATAAGATATGTCTTTGGAAGATTGATAGTTCTGATGTGAGCAGTTACGATATGCCGTAAGTTTATCGAACAAGAACGCTACCTAACACCAGACAGGAAGGAAACAAATTCATGTCGCCAGTGAACTTCTTGCATGTATGATCAGCCGACATATTTCTGGAGTAGGAAGTGATAACAGTTGGTGAGCAACCACGGTACGGTGCTTCACGTATCATAGTCACGATCATTACGTGGGGACATGACGTTACCATGCAAACGCTACCCAGCTCCAAATATTGTTTGGGGGTCAACAGCCGACTGACAGTTTATACAGCCGTCTTCCGTATTTTGGACAACATAGGGCGTGGCCTTTGCGTGTGACACCCCAGAGAGACAAACACCGCCACATACGTCTACAATGAAGCCAGGCCCATGTGAGGTGAACATAATATTCGACAATGTAAAATTATTCTCTAAGAAAACGATACTCATTAAGGATATGGAGACACTTTGTTCACACACACACACACACACACACACACACACACACACACACACACACACACGTATATCGCGCATTGTAGTTTCAATGTCGAAACAAATGTACGGTTTGTAGTGGATATATAAAATTTTGTACATGTTCTAAAATATAATTTATAATAAATATTCACAGCTCTATATATTATATATCGAGCACTGTTTTAAATTAATATTTTGGACGTTGTAAAAATTCTTTTCTTCGTTCGTTATTCACTCAGATATATATATATATATATATATATATATATATATATATATATATATATTCAGATATAGCTTAGTGGGGCAATAGCCATTTTCAACATGTTGTTTTTAAATATTTGGGACGTGTTTTGACCGAAGATGGAAAATGCGACATGGAAATCCAAGGATGCATTGGCATGGCCAAAGATGCATTTCGGAAGCTAGCCAGAGTACTGAAACACTGGAAAATCAAAGAAAATCGTGCTGAATTGCTACATGATATCTGTCATTCTGTATAGAAGCGAATACTGGACGATCTCATCAAAGATAAAGGAGAGGCTTGATGCAGCTGAAATGTGGTTTTACAGAAGGATGCTGGGGATACCATGGACAAAGCACGTGTGTAACGATGAGGTGTTGGAAAGGATGCAAACGAGAAGAAATTGATAATAAATATTAGGAAGAGACAAATGAGGTTCCTGGGACACGTAGTGAGAAAGGAGGGCCTGGAGAACTTGATACTCACAGATCGGATAAGAGACAGGGGAAAGTAACGCGAGACGTACTAGTTAGGTCTGAGCAAATGGTTGACGGAGCGAGGCTTGGAAGATATACCAAGAGAAAAATTATTGAGAGCGACAAGAGACAGAGCCAAGTGGAATCCATGATCGCCTACATTCTGAAGAGACACAGCACATGAAGAAGAAGAATATTCTTCGACCCCTTATAAATAGAGAATGAGGAAAAATTCTAAGTCCCAGGTTAGCTTAGGTAAAGGAAGGGGTTGCTAGGTATTGATTTTCATTTGGGTTGGGCTGGGGGAGGAATATAGTAGTAATTTCTCCTGATAATGGGAGGTATGTGACCTGACACTTGAGTTAGTAGTCGTAGGTGGTGGGGAAGTAACTGCTTGGCCAAACTTTCAAAAATTAAAAAAAATTATTGGGTCTAATTAGGGGAATAGGATAATTATTGTAATTTATACTTATTTCTATGGCGACACATGCTTATGATCTCCCTTCGTTTGTTTAGGAGTATATTTTGGTCTTGAAATTTTAAAATTTTAATTTTTTCTGTCAAACATAGATTACAACGATCTCTTAAGCTATTAGGGGTCCTAGCCTTGCCTGTTCTCATTTCTGGGAATCTAAGTTACTTTCTTTTAATTCACAGTATTTTCTAGAAAGGGGTGTTTGGTATCTTAAACTAGAGTTGGTGAAGGAGTGCCGTTGCTTACAAATTCCCGCTTACAAATTCCAAATATATATATATATATATATATATATATATGTGCGTGTTTACCCATCTCTTCAAACCGCGGGGATACATATGGTTTAACTTACCCAAAACACTATTAACTTACCCAAAACATTAAAAGAATGTGGGGTCAAATTAATATGAACCAGAATAGACATTTTTAGTGTTATCTTTTTAGCGTCCTAAAAGTTAGGTGGGTGAGAGTTTATGAATTAAGTAGGATGATTGAACAGGTCGAGTCACCATAAAGTCGAGTACACATCCAATCATGCACACGTAATATATATATATATATATATATATATATATATATATATATATATATATATTCACCCATATATAAATATGAATACCTTATGGATATATCCGCTTTCGTATTCACACACCAACCTATGAAAACTATATCCACACGCGTATACACAAAATTAATACATACACATATATATACAAGCCACATGTAATAAAATCACATTGAAATCTGGTTATAACACATTACATTGCATTTAAATATATAGAACCGAATTACAAATTTACGAACTGCGTTTGCTATTTTTGGTAATTGTTATCGTTACTTAGCAAAGTTTTATGTCAACACAATATAAAATCGTTGCTGATGGATGTTTTTATGTTAACGTCCTTGTAACCTCTTTGTAGATGGCCCATGTGAGCCGAAAGCTTAGAACCAACTTAATTAAAAATTATCCAAATGTTGGAGAATTTTTGTCTTTATTTTTACCTGAAATTAAAGCCAAAATACGATGTTTAGAACGGCTCATAATTAAACATAATAGACATTCATTGTCTCTTATATTTAACAGAATATATATATATATATATATATATATATATATATATATATATATACATATATATATATATATAAGTATACAAACAAACTAAGCATATGCGCCCAAAAGAAAATATATGTATGATGTGGGGGAGAGTGTAGATATAAAAAGTGTAGACACAGTAATTAGCACTACACGGTGACTATCTGTTTTATGTCGCAATGCGATTGATTTCTCAGTAACCTATATAGATCGTTAAATTACTAGTAACACTTGGCCTGAAGATCGCATTGATGTGTGAAACTGACAGTCATCATGGTGATAAGTTGAAATGAAAAAAATCATTTCAACTTATCACCTGATGAGGAGCAAACGTAGCTCCGAAACGCGAAAATTTTTGTGTAGTGATATTATGCTTTTATAAACCATTGTAACAACCATTATATATATATATATAGGAAAAACTACTAAAAAGTTGTAAGTTTAAAAATATATTTTTTAACAGTATTTATTTATTTCTATTATTATATTTGATATTTCAGACCGTCCTCGGTCTTTCATCAGAAACAAATATTTTATCCACTACCCATCAGGAAGAAATGAATTGTTCCTTGTTAATACTGCACAATAACATGTGCATCAAATGAACTGTTCTGGTATCCAGTTTTTGTGCTCTCTTCCCCATGCTTTTATTGGATGACCAAAGCAAAGGCTTCCTGGGTGCCTTGTAAAACTTTGCAAAATAATAATAACAAAAGAACCATATTATATTTTTATTTAGAATTATCCACTTGGCAGTAAATACTAAAAATAGTATGAAATGCATCATTTCTTTAAAAGAAAATGGGGCGACCTAATAATTATGGCTGGTAGTGTATATATATATATATATATATATATATATATATATATATATATAAACAGATTGAAATATGTCTATAGCAAACTCCACGCAAATCCCCTTAATTTCAATTGATACCGAGCACTAAAATCCATCAACACTGATCTCAGTTCGAAAGAGAAATTTCGACAGTAATCGAGGCCGCTGATTCAAATAACCAGATGCCTCCGGCTTATACAAGTGTCAGATGGGAAGCAGCAGGTTCAAATATTTACAAACTACAGACAACTGTTGGCACATATACCAAGCGGCAAAGATGAGAAGCAGAAAGTAGACAGTAATGAGAACCAAACATGAGAATGCGAGAAAAAAAAATGAATTCATAGAAGAAATGTAAGAAGCGATTGGAAGAATGAGGAATTATATTCGTTTCATTCCAAATAAATTCCAGCCAATTCTATAGAAATAAAGGAACGCACTCGTTAGGCCAGCCGTTTCCTTTTTTTTTTATCCTTTACCCCCCCCCCCCCCCAAGGAAGTCTGTGCGCAAGTGGCTACATAAGAGAAAAAGATTAGATAGGAGGAGAGTATGGAAAAGGACGAACCAGTTACAGGGGGTCAGAGAAAGCAGCAAGAGAAGGATAGGAATACAGGTGTGAAGACAGTTGCAAAGGTAGAGAGAAAGGAAAATATATACAGAGTGATGTAAAAAGAACTGGGGTCAAGTGGTTAAGAGATGGGTATTGCATTTAAATTCCTGGAGAAAAGCAAGAATATGGAAGAGAGTTCCACAAGTGCGAGAAAAGAAGCTGAAGGAGTAGAAATGTTAGCTGCATTTAGTTGATCTAACTGTGAATGGTTGGGACCCTGTTGCCAGCCTGGTTGCACGAGTAAACTCATGTGGCAGGGGCACCAGTGACTTAAGTTCGTCGGAGCAGAAGTCATGAAAATATTTATAGAACAGACAGAGGGAAGCCGCATACCGTCGGTAATATTGGAAGGACGTAAGAAAAATAATCCTCAGAGATAACTTGAAATCAAGTTTTTTATTTCATTTATTTATTTTTTTATAATCGTGTCGCCCCAAGCAAGGAATCTTTCTGCCACTATTAAACAGGAGGGGGTAAGTTATGAAAAAGAGTGACAGGTTAGAGGGAGTGTCAGAAAGATGGTAGGAGAAGGATGAGAATACTGATGAGAGTGGATGAAGAAAGGAGCATGAGAGAGAGAGAGAGAGAGAAATAGAGAGAGGATGCAAGTTAGTGAGATAGGAGATGACTATTGACTTTACATTTGAATTCTTGAAGATTGTAATTGTCGGGAAAGCAAGTAAACGGGTGTGAATTCTACAGGCAGGAAGTGCGAGAGAAGAAGCTGATGGTTTAGAATTTGCGTTTACAATTTGTTGGTTTCATAGTAAAAGGTTAGAACCTAGTTGCTAATCTTGTGGCTCAAGCAAATTCATGTATGGAGGTACCAGTGTGCTAATTTCATCTGAGCAGAAGCCATGAATATTTGTAGAAGAGACACCGGGAAGCCACATTGCGCCGGTGAGAAAGTGACTGTATCTGAGCTGCCAAGTATAGTTGAAAATTCTTAAAAGGGCACACCAAATTCGTATGAAATAGATACTTATGCACTATATTTATTAGTCCCAGCTACGGGCAAATAGTTTATTCTCAAACTGGGGTCAAAACACTCTGAAAATATAAAAATATAAATATATATATACATAAAAATACTTTTATAGGAAAATATACATTTTTGAAGGAAAAATTATTACCATAACATATTTTTAATGAAAAAAATGATTACCATTATTATTATACATTTTTGAATACAAAACTAGAAGATATCTTCAGGTTTCTAAAATAATGAAAAAAATAATTTTTCATCAAAATCTGACTAAATCAACTTTCTCACTATAACTGAACGTTTAAAAAATACCTTAAAGCCCTACATTTTTTAGCATGAAATAACCCACAGAGGTTGATATGCCATTAAACAAAACTCAAACTCAAAACTATATTTATTCGTAATTACTTGTACTTGTAGTAGCATTCTACCCTCATCCGGTTGAACAGACTTCTTCCCGAGAAAAAAGTTTTATGGGATATTTTCACTCCACAAGTTGTCCCCACAACCACATGTGATGTGAAAAATTTCCCACAATTCTTACTGCGGTATACTAGTTGACAACCAAGACTATAAGACACAGTCTGTCCTGCTAGTTCCTCATGAGGGAAGAAAAGGTGGATCCATACCTTTCCCATCAGTGGTGATGTCTTCAGATATTGCCAAGAAGGGAATTTAATCATAGTATCATTTCCAGAACAAGACATTTTTGCTAAATGAAAGATCCGAAGTATTGACCGGATGTAAAGACCTAAGAAAAATATTTTACGATCGTACAAACCCGATGAAAAAGTTTACAATTCTTGACTAGAATTAAACTTTTAAACTTCCGAATTAAAATATTTAAAAAACTCTACATTATATATGTATTGAGCACTTTTTAATACAGTTGCGTACTGGTCTAATTTGATTTTGAACAATAACTGGTTACAGATTCGTGTAAAATCTTCTGTACAATAAAGACGGAAGCTGATGATGGTTCGCCTGAAATAGGCCTATGCTTCCGATTTACCATGAAATAACGTGTCTGCCTTATTTTGTCTTATATATATATATATATTATTATTATTATTATTATTATTATTATTATTTCCCAAGGGTATTAGCGTGTAAGTGAATGCAGTAAATTCGACTGGTATTTGAACTCTGATCTCCGTGCCTCCAAAGTATCGATTAATAAGAACACATCGACTTAGACCTTTTTTAAAAAAATCATTTCACCCCAACCAACACAGTTTTACTACCACTGGTGCGTAGAGGGTTACGTAGGAGGAAAGTAATGAGAAAGAGGGACAGGTTATATGGGGTCTCAGGATGTGGGTAAGAAAAGGGTGAGAATAACGGTGTGATGAGAGTGGAGTGGAAGGAGAAAAGAGCATGAGAGAAAGGATGCGAGTCAGTGAGAGAGGAGATAAAACTGTGAATTAAAAGTTGAATTTCTGGGATGAAGTATATCATTATTTACATTCGGACTAATGTCTTCATCTTCTTTGTTATTGCCACACCTTTTTAGTGGTCTTGCTCTTCTTCAGATGCCTGTTGTCGACCTGGGTAACCTCCAAGGAACACAAGAGACACAAGCGTGACAGTAGACGCAGCCGACAACCGAAAAAATAAAAAAAAGATTCGGTTAATTGTTCAGGAAGGTGAAGGTGAGTGTTTGTTTGTGGATTTGGTTGCAAAGTAATTGTGAATTTAAGACACGGGCCGGATAGAACAGACACAGTGGAAACGAGACAAGGTGAACAATAACAGCAGAATCGACATTGCATAGCGACTGTCACGCTTCAATTTGATCTTGTGACCAACTCGCTTGAAGACGAAAACAGGCTATCGTCTTATTTCTGTGTCAACATAGTCCTTAGTCTTAATGTAAAAAAGAAAATCTTATTTTAAATAAAATTATTTTTTCTCAGGTTTAGATCTTCGAGATTGCAATGATTTTAAATAAAAAAACTTTTGGGATAATGTCCTGTTTGAAATAGTTACACTTTTAATACCGAAGCCAACTCTTACAACAAAAGTAGAAACTTATATAATACCAATTTCTTAATGAAGTCTTTATCCAAATATTGCTCGTTGTCATATTCTTGAGATATTTCAAATTTCAAATCATTTTATTTTCATTTCAACACAGGAACGATCGAATTAGTGTGAATTAAAAGAATAACTAAAATTTATTAATTGAATTCCTCTTTTTGCTATTTTGAAAATACATTGATATCAACAAAAAATTGATTACTATTAAATACTTTGCATAAAACCAACATCAATTGATTTTAATACTTTTTAAAAACGAAAACCGCTATTAAAGTTTTTCTAAATGTCACTGATTGTTGCAAACATTAGGTTAGTATGTCACAAGATCAAATTGATAAACAAAACTGCATCCTTCTGTCGTAATCTCCAGTTGAAGAGAAGCTCTTCTTTTGAATTTCAAGGAATTAATAATTTTATTGGGATTTCCGCGTTGCAACAAACAGTTGTTTCTACTTTAGATTTAAAACCCGACAATGCACTGCTTGTTTAATTGTCTGATTATTCATTTTGTGTTGATTTAAGGAGTTTAAAGTAATCAGTGCTCTTTAATGTTTGTTCTTGGTAAGAGAAGAGAACAAACCAGAAATAGTTGTTCTTGGATAGGGAATAAAGTATGCAAACTTATTTTTTGTCTGAATGAACTGATGCCAGTTTAAGGAAATATAAGATTAAGAAAGTTCATTTCAGTTACTTGTAGAATATTATCAAAATTATCAGTGAAAATGCTTCAGAAAATGATAAGAGGCTAGGCATTATCTTATCTTACAAAACTTGAAACTAACATCATTAATTAGAATTAAACATATTTGAAATGTGTTGTTTTTCATTCTCAACATGTTTTTATAATCATTGATATATTCTCGATATGTAGTTAATATAGAATCCCAATATTAAATCAGAACTTAATCCATTGGAGAAAAGGTTTATCTGATAAGTCTGGATAAATTGATCTGAAGATAAATGAATGAATGTAGAAAGAATTGGTCAAATTGGAACATTTAGAAAGTGATTATGAAACTTTCAGATATTTGATTAGTTACTTTTTGGTCTTTTATTTATTTACTTATTTTTAAAGAATTAGCGCATTGAGATCCTCTTTAAGGTAATGTCGTGTAAAAGCTTTATAAAATGATTTCTAGTGAGTGGAACAAAGTTATTTGATCCACAACAGAATCAGGGAAACGGTTCTTATGTTTAGCAACTGATTTTTGAATCTTTCCTTTCCGCATGTTATTTACAGCCGCCACAGTAGAGAAGTTTTATAATTCATTCATGATTATTTTGATGCTACTAGGTACATAGACAAATCCTACAATTAGAATTAATTTTATAGTTTCCATAGAATAAACAATCAAGATTATCAGAGTGTATCAAAGGAAGTTCGTTTTTTTACAAATATTTACTTTAAAGTTTATTTCATGTACCCATCTAAAGACAATCCGTTACTTCATTTTTCTATAGCTTCTATGTATTATTATTATTATTATTATTGCATAGATTAAATATGAGTTACTTGTAGTGTTGCTTTGAATTTTAAAATGGCAGATGTAAATATTGAAGTTATAGCAATTTTAAGTCAATACTTTAAACGTATCCGTAAAGTTACGATTTTTATATGAAAATTCAACCAATACAAGGCTCAAGAACAACTCAAGGCAGGGATTTACTGTTAAAAATACAATTTGGGATATAAATGAAAGAGGAGATAGTTGGGAGGGAAGATTATGAGAATAAGATAAATCGGTAACGATTGACTATTGATCTGAAGAAGTTAAGATTGCAGTGTTTAGGGAAAGAACTATGTGAGTGATTTTGCCACAAACTTGCAGTTCCTGGGAAAAATTGTTTGGGCATAACTTTTTCTTGCATTTGAATATGGTGGACATAAGAATGATTCGAACTGGAAAGAAATGTAAGAAATTTTGACTGTTGGTGGCAGCAATCAGTTGTCGCTTTAAATACTTTACAAAATTAGTGGAGAATTCGACTAACAGCAGTAAAAGTGTTTCAGCAGAGCTATGACCTTTGAAAATATTTTGATTCTTTATACAAGCTTCAAAAAGCAAACAAGAATTTGAAATGCAAAAAGTACTCGCCATATATTAGTAATGCACTAGCAGTATAGCCCGGCGTTGCCCGGGTGTAATGAAAGATTTAAAACTAATCCATGGTTCTGAAGCTCAGACTCTTTGGACGTTGGCACGAAAAACTAAAAATCAATAATTGTTTCCAGTCAAAGGAAAACCGTAGATTGAAAGAAAAATGAATAGATGTAAGTCAAATTTTGGTTTCCGGTATCGATGTCAAATAATTCTTACGTCGAAAACTGAATTTTGAAGGCTAAATAAGTCCTCTGAGTAAATGGTATCATGGCTGAGACTATGAATTATAATTATACCTACTTAGAGCCAAACCCGAAGCAAAAACCAAAATAAAAATGGCTGAAAACATGATTTTGATCAGACCCGATAGGATATCGAGGTATCAGTTCCAAATAAGTCATCCAAGGATAAAACTAACCTAAGTCAGTCCATGAAAACTTATCGTACCCATCGGGAGAAAAATTGGAGAAAATGAGCCATATTAATGGCTGAATATCGGATTTTGCTCAGATTCAATAGATATGTTGGACAATATCATCAAAGACGAAGGAAAAACTTGAAGCAACTGAAATGTGGTTCAACAGAAGGATGCTGCGAATATCGTGGATCGAGCATGTGAGCAATGATGAGGTTTTGGAAATGATGGAAACGAAAAGGAAATTAATAGTGAGCATCAAGAAGGGACAGCTAAAGTTCCTGGGACATGCAGTGAGGAAAGAGGGCTTGGAGAACCTGATACTAACAAACCAGATAGAGGGAAAAAGAAACTGGGGAAGCAGCGGATAACATATTTGAAGGACCTAATCAGTTGGATGATGGAACGGGGGTTGCATGGTGTAACAGGATAAGGCGTGCTAAGAGCCACCAGGGATAGGGAGACGTGGAAAGCCATGATCGCCTACGTCCTGAAAGAAAAAGAAGAGATTTCCCAAAGATATTTGCGCGTAAGTGAATGCAACGAATTTAACTGGAATTCGAACACTGTTCTCGGATTTATCATCCAGAGCTGATATTCTCTGCACCACATCCTAAAGTATCTTTACATAAAAAGATTTTGATGCAATCGACAGTAATGAATACATTTAATCTTCCGAGTTTTTGTTGGCATTTCGTATATTCAAAAACTTATGAATGAAAACTCATTCATATAATTTGGAGAAGGGCTACGAAAATAGACGACATTATTAATGTGCTATAGTTTGAAATTCTTGTATTTGAGATTTGCTACAATTAATCAAGTTTACGCGAAAATATCTGTTAAAAATTGAATGAAATAAAAATTCACTTCTGCGGACAAAAGTGGATTACATCATTTGTTTTTCTTTCCGTTTTTTTTTTTCATAATTGTTTCTTATAATTTTCATGCCAATCGAAGATAGAAGCACATATAAAATAACATATTTTTTATCCGACTTTATTCCAGAACAATTTCATTGAAATTTTAAATAAACGCGTTAACTTGATTTGTTGGTTTTGAGGCGAAAGTGTCTCGAATTATTCAAAGACACTGTCGACTACACACGATTTGCAAAACCGAACTTTTCTTCGTGCTAAAAATAACCGAATATTGAATAACGGAAATAAAAATGAAAACCGAGATAAATTTTATGAACAAAAGAATTGAAGTCTGACTTCCGGTAATTCTTGAAAACATGGCTAAAGATTTGCGTTTTTATGATGAATCCACGAAGTGAATTTATTACCAGCTTGTAATATAAAGAATTTGTAGACATTATAGAAATTTATATCTTTAGGCAATATTTCATAGAAAAGATCAGGAGAGAAATATATTTTATATACAGTTAGCATATATTAGATAGAGGAAGTTACTATATATATATTGAATTAAAGTTTACTATTTAACATCATGACAAGCGAATACTCTTTCTGCAAAACTCTGAGGTGAGAAGATAAGCTTTTTTAAATTTTATATTATTTATATATTAGTAATACAATACGTTTTTTTTTTTCAATATTGAGCAGATTCTTCTTGTGTACGTGCCAGGTCCCTATACGACGTAGGTGATTATGGCTCACCACAATTTCCTGTAATTTGTATCACTTAGTACTTTGTTTTGTTACTTTTTCCAGAGCCTGTTTTGCCATTCATTAAGTTAAGTGTCTGTTAGTATGTTATACGCTGTTTTCCCTGTTCCTCTTGCTTTAAGTATATCCTATAAATATAAGATTTTCCAAGAATGCTTTCCTCTTTATGGGACCTAGAAATTTCATCTGTCTCTTCCTGATGTTAAGTATAACGCTCTTCGTTACATTTTTCGTAAGACCTTGTCGTTGCTCACATATTCTGTCTATGTTATCCTAAAAAATAGAACCACATTTCTGTCGCTTCAAGTCTCTTCTTCATCTGCGAGAAGACTGTCCAGGATTTATTGCTGTATAGAACAGATATAACGTAACAGTTTATTACTTTTCTTTTTTTTTTATCGAAATTTATTTCTTTTTCTCTGTGTCCTGCTTAACTTTTGGAAGGCATTTTTCCACCTTCGGATTTTAATGACACATTTCCCGTCTTTGTTAATAAAACTTTCAAGATATTTAAATTTTTTTACTTGTTTGATTTTGATATTTCTGATTAGTAATTTTCATTTTGGCTAAACCTTTTACAAACAACGAAGTATTCCGGCTTCTTATTCTCGCTTTCCTTCACTACCTTCTGTAGGACATGTTACCATGGTTTCAATCCTTCACTACCTTCTGTAGGACATGTTACCATGGTTTCAATCTTTCGCTATCTTCAGGCGTTTTATATTAAACTGATCGTCGAACGCTTTTCCGAATACATTATAGGAACTTTCAGATCTCTAAAGTGGAATTTCAAAATAAGGAAGGTGGTTAAGAATTGTAAATATTTTCATCCATATTTGTAGGATCTTAAAGATATATTTTTCTTAGGTAAGTAGGCGCATATTAAAAAAGGACAAACATTAGTGGTGATGTCTTCAGATATTGCCAAGAAGGGAATTTAATTATAGTATCATTTCCAGAACAAGAAATTTTTGCTAAATGAAAGGTACGAAGTAATGTCCGGATATAAAGATCTAAGAAGGATATTTTAGGATCGTACCAAACCTGATGAAAAAGTTTACAATTCTGGACTAGAATTAAACTTTTCAACTTCCGAATTAAAATATATAAAAACTCTACATTATATATGTATTAAACACTTTTTAATACAGTTGCGTACTGGTCTAATTTGATTTTGAACAATAACTGGTGTAAAATTTGTGTAGTATGTTATACGCTGTTTTCCCTGTTCCTCTTGCTTTAAGTATATCCTATAAATATAAGATTTTCCAAGAATTCTTTCCTCTTTATGGGACCTAGAAATTTTATCTGTCTCTTCCTGATGTTAAGTATAACTCTCTTCGTTACATTCGTGTAAAATTTTCTGTCCAATAAAGACGGAAGCTGATGATGGTTCACCTGAAGTAGGCCTATGCTTCCGATTTACCATATATATATATATATATATATATATATATATATATATATATATATATATATACGTGTGTGTGTGTGTGTGTATTAAAATCAAGGAACAATTTATGATTTTTATAAAGATATAGCAAATAGAGAATTAGGTTACATCCTTGCAGTATAAAAGTTTGAAATTGGCGTTGCATCTTACGTCTATGCCCCAAACGTGTCAATGCTAAACTGCAGGAAATTCATATCTATTCATTTTGTCTTAACAATCAACTCACTAAAGATGATCTTGGATAAGATTGAAAGTACTCGGGAAAATTAAAAGAATAGAAACAACTACATCGACTTTCTTGTTGTTTTTAATCACCATATCAAGAAACTTATTTGTCACTACGAGAAGATTATAATAAAGGGAATAAATAGACATAATATGTCTAAATTATTTAACCCAATCTACTTAAATGAAGATATGCTGTCTAAATATATTCATGTTCTGTATATATAAATGCGTTTGAGTGTGTTTGTATGTGTGTGGACTTGTGTGTGTGTGCGCGTGCGCGCGTGTGTGTGTCCAGGCAGGTGCAATGTGTAAATGGTTAAACGGTTAGCAGCATGGAAAATGGTAACCGCAAGGTGATTTCAATTTCCAGTTGAGTCAGTCTGTGTTCTCTTTGAATTTTGTAAATAATATTTGCGAGAATTCATCACTTCTTGATTTTATGTGGGTTAAATACAAAATACACTGGACTTTTTAACTTTGGTTGGCAACTAACAGATGAGAATGAACCCCAAATCACAGGCAAATCGTGTCAAGATCATTTTTGCAAAACCGTCTTGTACTCATTTTGTGTTTCTCGTCAAAGTTTAATCACTCTCTGTCACGCACATGAACACCAAAAGCAGATATTTTGCATATAAATATATTTATTTTATTTATTTGTATGAGTATATTACCGCCATATGAATACGGTACATCCATAATAAAAACAGCTGTTATTCTCATTTATACCAAAGTAACTTATTCTTAACTGGCAGTATATCTTGTGATTTGTAACATTTCATTAATGTTCCTTATAGGTCGAGTACTACTGTGATAAAATAGGACACACACACACACACACACACACACACACACACACACACACACATGTAAGTTATTTATGTAAAGCATGAAATGCATTAAAGAAAATTGAAATATATTTACGAAAACATTAAAACGTTCAAAAATTAAGGAGAATATATATCTGGAAAACAGGATGTCAAAATAGCTACAGCCAAAAGAAAGTGAAAAAAAAGAGAGAAAAAGAGAAAAAACGAAACAAAATTAGACAAAAACAGTAAAGAGTGAAACTAAAGTGACAAAACGACGAAAAGAACAAATACTAAAACATTCTACACATACGCACCTACGCGCAGATGCACGCATACGATATGAAGCCAAATAAACTTTCACCAGTATATATATGTATATATATATATATATATATATATATATATAAATCTAGATGTTTAAATAGTCAATTGCTTATACCTCGTGACGAGTGGTCGGAGTGATTCCCGGGGAATCTGTCTACGAAATCTAGAGTCGGATGCTGAAAGTAACATTAATCAGCTAAGTGAAAAACCTTGTATTAATAACTTCTCTCTCTCTCTTTGTCTGTCTGTCTGTCTGTCCCTCCCTCTCTCTCTCTCTCTCTATATATATATATATATGTGTGTGTGTGTGTGTGTGTGTGTGTGTGTGTGTGTGATTGCGCATGCGGGTGTATATGTACAGGAAGAGTATTTTAAAATGTTAAAACTTCTATGCGCGTGACTTTATTATAAAGCGAAATTGAAAGCGGGAGCCTTTAATAAAAAATAAACAAATTTCAATGGAAGCGTTAACAAGTGTTGAATCATCCTGTATTTTAACGTGTAAAAGAACATATCTTCTTAAATTAAACACAATAAATCCATATAAAAATATATGTATCTCTACGTACATGTCTGTGTAGATATAAATTTTGAAGTAATCGTCAAATGAGTCCTGACAATGTCTTTCATGTGATGACAATTTGAATTTGGAAACTGAAATATTGTCTCGCTCAAAGAAATAAAATGAAATAAAATAAATAAAGTAAAATAAAATAAAATAAAAACTAAAAATTAAAAAAAAAAGAAGCTAAATATTCATCTTCTTCTATAAATGTTGAATTATTCGCTCTTCGTTATTAACAACTTGGTTTGATATTCGGTAGGACATATTTTTTTGAAATCATCAAAGCCATCTTTCGTTGTTAGACTAATGAGATTGACATATGAGAATGCTAGTCACAATTACCTTCAAAGCCAACATATAGAACAAATAAAATAAAAATTAACACTTCTAAACGCTGTATATAAAAGTCACTTTTTTTTTCATTTCTTTATTAAATCCTTCTCTCTTTTTCTATTTTCACTCTCCTGCAATTGTCCTTGTTGACATTATTTCGCTTCATTCCGACGAATATTTTCATTTGTGTTCGTCTCAACGTACCGTTTATGTTTGCAGGTGTTACTCGTATTGCATCAAATATTTGGTACTATGCAGTCTATGGTCTACAACTTTGTTTCGATTGTAATATTCAACCTCAAAATTATTTAAATATAAAAGTCTAGTTGAGCTCACCATTTTAAAGGGTGAGTTAAAATGGTTGTAAAGAAAATTTTGTGAAATAAAAAAAAACTGGAAGTCGATAAAGGCCGAATTTGTAAAAGTCCTCATTTGAGGAAGAAACATTGCTTGATTGATTTATAGTATAGTGGTTGAACGATGTTTTCAAAAATAATTTAAACATTTTTTTGTGCATTTGATAGTTTTTTTTCTATTTTTGTATGATACTTTCTATGTGCAAATTTCCTCCCTTACCCGAAAAGAAATGAGGACAATTTTGTTGCTTATGAACACCAGATGTTTTTTTTTTTTATCTCGAATCAAGAACCTGTCAACACGATCTTGATTAAAGACCCGTACAGGTCAAAAAGTTCAAATTTGTGATTAAGAAATAGTTTTATTCTAAATTTCACGCTATAAATAAGTAATATTTGTGTAAATCATGTTAATTTAACATAAGATTTGCTATTTTTTCCAAAAATAATGTGTCACAGATGTATATTTTATTTTTGTAAGATTTTTAAAACCGAGAATTAACTTTTGTTTACAAAAATGTCTCGATCGCTCAATAATGACGGAAAATTGAAAAAAATCTCAAAATTTTATATTACAAGCAACATAATTTCTGTTTGAAATAAACCAAAGTATTTTTTACTGGAAATATTAAAGTTAATCATTTAATTTTCAATTAAAACTAAAATAAGAATTTCAAGAAAAGTTTTTCATTTTTAAAAATTCAGTTAAAAAGTAACTATGCTGTTTTTTTTGTGATTTACTGGAGGTGCCTAATATATGCACATCAGTGATTAGTCAAAATTTACTTGAAGTCTCTGGTGGTTGAATAGGAAACAATGTATGATGAGATATAATTATCAAAAATGTTGTTCATAAGCGATATACTGTATCGTGTGGCTGTAGGAATTGGCATCATGATATGATTCTTTTCTTTGGCAAAGATCAAAGAAAGAGTATTATGTTGATAGTAAATGTTTCAGTCGATACTAGAATTCAGCAACGCCTAGTATTTTCATTATTTCACAATTTATTTAGATTCATTTACATTAGTTTTTATTTTTATTACAATGTTTGAGCAAATATATTTCTTTTCGTAGTTTAGATCATTACATTTCAGTCGTTCAGTTCTCTGGATTTCCTCACGTCATCTAATATCATCTAATGTTCTGAAACGAAAACTTAATCTGCTTAATTGTCAAATTACACTTTCCGCAATTATCTGAAGTTCTAGGATTAAGTATTTTTAATTTATTTACATATGATGCTTCCTAGTATGTTTATCTTTGTTGTTTTTAGCATTTTTCGGTCGTTGATGGTTTTAGAAATTTACATTTTATGATTTCTCATCCTTCTTCTACTCGAATGTCATAAAAATTACTTGACTAGATGAATCTTTTTTGTAGTGAGTCCCGATAAAAAAATTAAAAAAAATGAACGCCAAAAAATAAAATAATTTGGCCAAATTAATTGGAGTAGATAGATCTATCTCTCGCCCGGTTCACACTCCACCCACGTCTATTGAACAGGTTAAGAGGCTTATCCCTTGTTCCCTGTTTAGGATGTGGTTTCCTGCTTTCTCTTTTCCAATCTTTTCACTATTACGTAGCCCCCTGCACATCAGTGACGTTACCGCCTTGCTCGGGGTGATACGATTAAAAAAAAAAATTAAAAAATTAACACCAAAATACTTTTTAATGTTACCCAAAATCAAAGTTCTCGGCACAAAGTTTGAGCCTATTTAAAAAAATATAAACTGACACCCCTTGAAGAAGACCAAAGAAGGCGACCGTGTAGAAACCAGCCATGCGCCACGCGTGAAGTAGCAGTTAAGAGGTCATGTGCTACTGACATTTCCGCTTCGTCGACAAAAAGAGCAGATTGACATCGACCTAATTTCTGAGAGTACTACTATCCCTACCATGAAAACACCGAAACGGACATTTCTCCAGACTGTTACCATGATCTGCCTCATTAACAATCTTTTTGCTACTCCGAATATCAAAGAACTCACTCATCAGTGTAAAGAAAATAAATAATGCCATCCATTTGCGCAAACCCATAAATCTAGACTATAAATGTATAGAAAATAGCATATATACAAAGTGAGGGATCAGTTTCTATATTGATAATAATATACAATTGATCCCCCACTTTATATCCATATTATAATTTCTTGTTTATTAAATTCTGATTAGGTATGAATTCACCATTCTCAACACTGATTAGTTTTTTACAGTGCTTCTTCTATGTGTCAAGTCTCTTCAGGATGTAGGCGATCATGACCCTTCACATCTCCCTATCCCTTGTAGCACTTAACACCCTTCCCTTGTTACTCCTCCCAAACCACGTTCTACCATCTGTTTGTTCAGGTCCATAAATTTTGAAAATAAATGTATAAAAACTAGAATGGCCATAAAGTGAGGGATCAGTTTATATATTGATTATAATATACAATCGAACCCCCACTTATATCCATATTATAATTTCTTAATTGTTTATCAAATTCTGATTAGTTATGAATTCACCTTTCTCAATACTTGATTAGTTATTTATAACTCTTCTTCTATGTCTGCACGAATGAGAAATATGTTTTTACTGCTGAACTTCAAATGAAAAAATATATATAGAAATGATATAGGAATAGAAAATCTTTGGCATTTTTTATATTGAATATTAGCGCCAGATCATACCATTAGACTCTGTAGAGGGGCTAAGAAGTCCCTCAAACAAATAATAAAAAGAAAAATACACTACAAATAAAGTAAAATAAACTTTTATTTCCGTAAAAAAATAAAAGAATTATTTTTTGTACAAAAATGAAATTGTCTGTAAAGATGTAAAAAAGGGAGAAAGAAAGGAACTGGAAATGTGAGATGGAAAGGTAGGACGATGTGTAGCGAGCGAGATGAGAGAAAGAGAGGGTGAAAGAATGTTCACTGATACGTGATACTGCCTGGTGTGTGAACTGCTGAATTCTCTCTGTGTGTGCTCTGTGAGCTGTCCGTGTGACCTTTTGGTATCAGCTAGTTGCTGTTCCCTCTGGTCTGTTGAGAGTCTCTACCTTCCTGTTATCTGAATGGTGAAGCTCCAGGGAGATTAAGAGATGTGTTTCCTATGTCGAGCCCTGATTGGTCAAAAAATCATATTTTTGTCCACGTGGTGTGCTTTCCACTATGTCCGAGCTTTTGGGTGCGCCGTCCTTGTTTTTGACCCCACAGGGTATTGTAAGGAGTGAATTCCCGCGCAATTGTATTTTTTTTAGATACACGTGGTGTGAATTAATTTTTATTGCGTGTGTGTGTGTGTATGGAAAATAAAATAAGAAACAGCACAACTCCGTGATGTGCTTCTCCACATCGGAAACTGAATTGGTACAGGAACATCAACCAAACAGTCGGAATTCAAAGACGACTGTTCATGACCTCGTTCCAAAGGGCAGGAGATAGTGGAATCAGGGCTCGACATAGGAAACACATTTCTTAATCTCCCTGGAGCTTCACCATTCAGATAACAGGAAGGTAGAGACTCTCAACAGACCAGAGGGAACAGCAACTAGCTGATACCAAAAGGTCACACGGACAGCTCACAGAGCACACAGAGAGAATTCAGCAGTTCACACACCAGGCAGTATCACGTATCAGTGAACATTCTTTCACCCTCTCTTTCTCTCATCTCGCTCGCTACACATCGTCCTACCTTTCCATCTCACATTTCCAGTTCCTTTCTTTCTCCCTTTTTTACATCTTTACAGACAATTTCATTTTTGTACAAAAAATAATTCTTTTATTTTTTTACGGAAATAAAAGTTTATTTTACTTTATTTGTAGTGTATTTTTCTTTTTATTATTTGTTTGAGGGACTTGTTAGCCCCTCTACAGAGTCTAATGGTATGATCTGGCGCTAATATTCAATATAAAAAATGCCAAAGATTTTCTATTCCTATATCATTTCTATATATATTTTTTCATTTGAAGTTCAGCAGTAAAAACATATTTCTCATTCGTGCAGACATAGAAGAAGAGTTATAAATAACTAATCAAGTATTGAGAAAGGTGAATTCATAACTAATCAGAATTTGATAAACAATTAAGAAATTATAATATGGATATAAGTGGGGGTTCGATTGTATATTATAATCAATATGTAAACTGATCCCTCACTTTATGGCCATTCTAGTTTTTATACATTTATTTTCAAAATTTATGGACCTGAACAAACAGATGGTGGAACGTGGTTTGGGAGGAGTAACAAGAGAAGGGTGTTAAGTGCTACAAGGGATAGGGAGATGTGGAGGGTCATGGTCGCCTACATCCTGTAGAGACTTGACACATAGAAGAAGCACTGTAAAAAACTAATCAGTGTTGAGAAAGGTGAATTCATACCTAATCAGAATTTAATAAACAAGAAATTATAATATGGATATAAAGTGGGGGATCAATTGTATATTATAATCAATATATAAAATGATCCCTCCCTTTGTGGTCATGCTAGTTTTTATGCATTTATCTTCTAGTTTTATGGGTTTGAGCAAATGGATGGCAGAGCAGGGTTTAGGAGGGGTAACAGGAGAAAGCGTGCTAAGGGCCACTAGGGATTAGGAGATATGGAAGACCATGATCACCTACGTCCTAAATCGACACGGCACATAAAAAAGGGTTGTCCCGCTTGACATGTCAACCAATTTCATGATGACTGAGTAGAAAAACTAGAATAACCTTTAATCCATACAGGAGCCCTGGTGGAGTTTGCCTGTGTCTGACAAATGATATATGGCATTCATTTCAAGGTTTTGCTTGCACAATCACATATTTCCTCGATTGATTATTTGGATATCATCTCAAACAGAATAATGGGTACCCGTTTCTTTACAAATATGACTTGCTATGTTTATGTTCATTAAATCTGACTTCAAAGTGACCAGTGATTTATTTCGTATATTTATTGCTCTACTTGCCGTAGAGATTATAACTGAAAACTTTTGTCAGACACTCCTTATTAGACACTGACTCCAATAAAAACATAAACAATACACTAGTCTGAACGAATATTGAATCAGTGAATGAACAAATCGCAATCGAGGGTCGCGTGTGACCTGTTTGACTTTCTGAATGGCACGCCTAATAATTTCACGAGGAAAATAAACGTTTATTAAAATGTTGTTTGTTTTGTTTAATTCTCATTTTTCACCACCACATTCTCGCTCTCTCTCTTTATATCTCTTCTTCTTTCTTTCTCTCTCTCTCTGTCTCTCTGTCTCTCCCTCTCACACACACATTCAAAAAGTTAAGTGAACTTGGTCTCAAAGACGCATAACTATTAACAGCCCGATTAACTTCCATAACTTATTAAGGCCCCTGTTGTTGTTTAAGTACAGTTAAACTAAATGACATGCCTAACAATGATTTTACGGCCGTAGGGAGATGAATTAATGCTTATTGGTTCTGCCTTGTGTCATACAGCTTACAAGTTTTATCCAGAATTATCAGAAGGTTATTATCGTTGTCATCAGAAGGTTGTTTGTAGATTGGAATGTGTGAATTAGTGTAGAATAGTGAAAGAATAAGATATACATTTTGCATTTTGAAACAGAAATTTATTAAAAGAATAGAATAACAAGAATACGTAGTAGCAGTTAATGTTCAATGAGAAACAAGTAATCAGTTAAGGGCATCAAGAGTTGAAGAAAATGATCGTCGTAGTAATTTGTTGGAAAGAGTTTATGCGTACGTACGTATGTCTGTATGAGCGTTTCTTTGATAGGAATGTCTTTGAATAGAGAAGAAGAAGTAAAAGGAATAAGCACAAGAGAAAAAAGGCGAAAAAGGATAAATTTCAGTGTCACTTGAAGCTTCGCCCGTTACATGTTTGTCGTCTCTACTGCTTCCATCTCCTGACTGACTGGCGCTGATTTGATCAAAGCCTTTATGGTCATTCAGATTTTCGCAATTGATCGCAAAGTCCCTTTAGTCTTGCAAGTCTCTTCCATTGGCCAGAAAATCAATTTAACATCTACTCGCGAAATCCGGTTTCGACTTTTTCTGTAAGCACGAGGTCAATCCTTTTTCTATTGGGGAAAAAACAGGATTTCACACGTCATTGTGAATCTTTGTAAAAGTGAAGAACGATGATTTTCATTCTTAATTTCCTATCTACCACAGATTAACTACAATGTCTCTTGAATGTTATAACCTTTCGTTGAAGGTAATATTTTTCAGTATTTTAAACCATTTAAACCATATTTTCATTAAGGAAAATCACGTGTGCAAACATATTGTACTTTAGAAAAGAGAAACATTCATAGTAATTTTTCTTTGAAGAAGAAACATATTTTTATTTAAGAATAATTATATTTGTATTGTCAAATGAGTAAGTTTGAATCAAATCACCCACATCAGCATGTTTTAAATGGCAATGGTTATATCAGACAGATTTCACTTGTTTCCAAAAGGAAGATATCAAATTTGTCGCATTCATAAATCAGATGCTTATATGTAGAATCTTCTGTAGTGAAAATGGCTGAATAACCTTCAACGAAAAATTAAATTGAAATTTTTATTTTTACTACTTGCTTATAATGTGCCATGTTTCATGCGTGCCACTGGTTGGAAAAGTGTTTTCATGCCTGTCTTAGAATGGTAATAACTTTTATACAGACATCACTTGTACTGAGATAGAATCAACATGATTATTGATATTTAATGACATAATCATTGATTCTTTTAAATTGTTTAACCAAAAATGCAGTAAAGTCATTTCTTGTCGTAAGCTGAAATGAAAGTTTCATCACATGTCAATTTATGAGTGTCAGCAATAAACTGAATCATTCATCAAATAATCTGAATCATTCATTAAGTAATTTAAATCTTTCATCAAATAAACTGAATCATTCATTAAATAATCTGAATTATTCATCAAATAATCTAAATCTTTCATCAAATAATTTGAATCATTCATCAAATAATTTAAATCTTTCATCAAATAAACTGAATCATTCATTAAATAATCTGAATTATTCATCAAATATTCTAAATCTTTCATCAAATAATTTGAATCATTCATCAAATAATTTAAATCTTTCATCAAATAAACTGAATCATTCATTAAATAATCTGAATTATTCATCAAATATTCTAAATCTTTCATCAAATAATTTGAATCATTCATCAAATAATTTAAATCTTTCATCAAATAAACTGAATCATTCATTAAATAATCTGAATTATTCATCAAATATTCTAAATCTTTCATCAAATAATTTGAATCATTCATCAAATAAACTGAATCATTCATTAAATAATCTGAATTATTCATCAAATATTCTAAATCTTTCATCAAATAATTTGAATCATTCATCAAATAATTTAAATCTTTCATCAAATAAACTGAATCATTCATTAAATAATCTGAATTATTCATCAAATATTCTAAATCTTTCATCAAATAATTTGAATCATTCATCAAATAAACTGAATCATTCATTAAATAATCTGAATTATTCATCAAATATTCTAAATCTTTCATCAAATAATTTGAATCATTCATCAAATAATTTAAATCTTTCATCAAATAAACTGAATCATTCATTAAATAATCTGAATTATTCATCAAATATTCTAAATCATTCATTAAATAATCTGAATTATTCATCAAATAATCTAAATCTTTCATCAAATAATTTGAATCATTCATCAAATAATCTAAATCTTTCATCAAATAATTTAAATCTTTCATCAAATAATCTAAATCTTTCATCAAATAATCTGAATTATTCATCAAATAATCTAAATCTTTCATCAAATAATTTGAATCATTCATCAAATAATTTAAATCTTTCATCAAATAATTTGAATCATTCATCAAATAATCTGAATCATTTATCAAATAATCTAAATCTTTCATCAAATAGCAAAATCCTGATACTTGAGAGTAAACTCAATATTTGGTCGTTCGTGTTGTGGAGTACAACATAGAAGGTTGTGCTTTGTATGTAAGTACAAATGTCGGTCCCTTAGATTCGACGGACTAGTGAGAACTTTATATTATCACGTAGTAACGCAGATCAACTTGCCAGGTCGCTGACTCGTATTTTCTCCCTGATTACTCGCTACACTGTTACTTATATTAGGAGGCAGAGTCAATTATCCCTAGACAGGTGAGTTCACCATAACATTACCACAATTCATTTTTCACTTGTGAGTCTTAAATATTATTTTACAGTTATTATTTTGATTTGCTTTTGCAGAGTTTGTCTTTTCCATCTCCGGATTCGCAAAGATTTTCACGTAGTCCGCCTTTGTCGCAAAAAAAGATGCTCACACTTGGTGCCGCCAGTAAGGTGGAGGTAAATCTAACATGAAAAACTTACAGACTGTACAGAGGAAAACATGCAAATACATTCGACGTATAGATTATTTATGGCTAGCAATTTCTTTTTTTCTTCTTCTAGCTGTGTCTAGCTTCTCTATTAATACATGTCGTAATCTTAAAATATGTAAAATAGTTTCTTTGCTTCTCTTTGCATAGTTGCGTGCGGCACAGGTTACAGAGCTGGATAGCTACTGATTTTATTTCTGTATTGTCGAGTCGATATATAAACACATTTTCCTTGCCAATTGAAAATTCAAGACTAAAACTTTGTAGAAATATATATATATATATATATATATATATATATATATATATATATATATATATGAGCAAAAGTGCTAGAAAATTTGAACTTATTTTTCAGTGTAGATTTATTATTGTTATTGTTATTAATATTACTTGCTTTTTGTATGATATATTAAATGTCCATAATGGTATCTGTGTTGCTATACGTGTTTCGAGTCCAAAGTTGACTCTCTACAGGCGAATAAACTTGTAACTTTACATATCGAGATCCGTTTCTTTTTCTGATGGCCGAAATACCGTGTATATATAGATAAGTGGTCGGTGAGTAAATTAGAAAGTTTATATGCGTGTGTGTTTGTTCGACTTTTTTCACACTCGTTCGTTAAAACTCTTCCGTTTTGGAAGTCCGTCACCTTTCTTTGGTTAGAAAAGTTTTTACACTGACTTGCGAAATTTCATTTCGTCTTTATATTTCAAAATTGTTTTCCGTGATTTTGATTCAATTCTACAGGCCATCTATTTATTTTTGTTGTTTTTGGAATTCTATTTTTTTGCAATGGTTCGCGATTTGTTTTTAGCGCGTTTGAATTTAGTGTGTCTGTATGTGTGTTTTAGTTTTATCTTTTGTTGAGGGAAGGCTTGTATTGTTGTTTTTTTAATATTTCTTCCTGCATCATGAGCGTATCATAATCTACGTTTTAGTAGATAGGCATTACTCTGAATTTACTCCCACTAAATTCCTGTAAATTTTGGGAAACGTACAATTTCCTGTTATTGGCTAGTTTAATATTACTTCTGTGCAGGACTACTCTTTTATTCAGGCTTTGTGTTGCCACCACGTATATTCAATGCACATTCATCGCATTTTAGAGCATAAATTACGTTTTTAGAGCGGAAGTTCAGATTTGTTTTTATTTCGAATGCAGATGTGTGTTCTAAGGTGAAGTGGTTTCCTTCTATTATTATGTTGCATACTCCACATCTTTTTTGTTGCATTTTGTGATACCCCCCCTGTGTTGTATGTTGTTCGAATTTTGATGAGGTTAATATGTTTTTTAAATCTTGGGGTTGGCGTTTGCATTTAATTATTTCAGTTGTCTTTCCTTTATTTTATCATTTTTGTTGAGTAATTCTATATATATTTTTATCTTTGTAAATAATTTTGGAGACGTATGTGATAATGTTTTCTTCTTTTTCATGATTTTTTTTTGATCCCAGGGAGATTCTAACAGTATTTCTTCTGCCAGTTGGAAACCTTTGTTTATTAGTGGAGTGGGGTATCCTCTTGTTTGTACTGTTTTTCATAGTTCCTATAGGCGTATTTTACGAAGGGTTTCGTCAACTACTATCCTGAAAATTCGTTGTGCTAGGGAGTAAGGGATGGATTTTTGACAACTTTTAGGTAGGTGACTCTTGAAATGAAGATATTGTCGGCTGTCTGTGAATTTATGGTAAATGTCTGTGATGATGTAATTGTTTTTATTTTTATGTGTATGTGTAGGAATGGCAATTCATTATAGTTATATTGTAGTGGAAACTTAATTTTGGGGTGCAAGTTTTATAATAGATTGTGTAGTTTATTTATGTCTCCCCATGTTAATCTCCAAAGGATTAAACAATCATCTAGGAATCTCTTCCATGATTTAGTGAATTCCGTTTTTATGTATTCCCTATATTTATGTCCTGTTTGGTTGTATAGGTTTTCTTCTAAATATGCTAGTGTGAGTGTTGCATATGTCAGTGACATTTTTGTTTTTGTTTTTATG
This sequence comes from Ascarosepion bandense, assembly GCA_037127315.1. Taxonomy (NCBI): domain Eukaryota; kingdom Metazoa; phylum Mollusca; class Cephalopoda; order Sepiida; family Sepiidae; genus Ascarosepion; species Ascarosepion bandense. Next base: position 2,012,612 of record JBBBDQ010001707.1, read on the forward strand.
AGTATGTCTAGGAATGGCAATTCTTTATAACTATATCCTAGCATGAACTTAATTTTGGGGTGCAAGCTTTGCAGTAGATTGTGTAGTTTATTTATGTCTCCCCATGTTGATTAACAAAGGATAAAACAATCATCTAGATATCTCTTCCACGATTTAGTGAATTCTGTTTTTATGTCTTCCCTATATTTATGTCCTGTTTAGCTGTATAGATTTTCTTCTAGATATGCGAGTTGCATATGTCGGTGCCATTTTTGCCTTCATAAAGGTACCTGTTATATAAATATAATTTCATTTGTTAAATTGGAATTAATTAATGTCTAAAATTAGAATAAATTGTTGTCTAATATTTAAATGTAAATCCAACATTTACACGAATGTAGTGTAGGTAAATTCAGAGTAATGCCTATCTAACAAAATGCAGATTATGACACGCTTATGATGCAGAAAGAAATATTAATGAAAAATAGAAGCCTTCCCTCAACAAAACAACATGAAAAACCTAAAAAGCACACGCAGACACACTAAATTCAAATGCGCTAAAAAAAAAAAAAAAAATGCAAACCAATGCAAAAAATTAGGATTCCAAAAACAACAAAAAGAACTAAATGACACGTAGATTTCAATCAAAATTGCTGAAAATAATTTTACAGTATAAAGACGAAATCAAATTTTGCAAGTCAGCGTAAAAAGATTTTCTGGCCAACGAAAGGTGAATGATTCCCAAAACAGAAGAGATAAAATAAGCGAGTTGAAGAAAAAAAAACAACAACAATAATAACAAACACACACACACACACACACACACACACACACACACACACACACACACACACACACACACGCATATAAACTTTCTGACCTGCCTTCCCTCAACAAAAGATAAAAAACCTAAAACACACATACAGACACACTAAATTCAAACGCACTAAAAACAAATCGCGAACCATTGCAAAAAATAGAATTCCAAAAACAACAAAAAGAAATAGACGGCCTGTAGAATTGAATCAAAATCACTGAAAACAATTTTGAAATATAAAGACGAAATGAAATTTCGCAAATCCGTGTAAAAACTTTTCTAACCAAAGAAAGGTGACGAACTTCCAAAACGGAAGAGTTTTAACGAGCGAGTGTGAAAAAAAGTCGAACAAACACACACGTATATAAACTTTCTGATTTACTCACCGAAAACTTATCAATATAGACACGATAAGTTCAGACGTCAGAAAGACAAACGGATCTTGATATGTAAAGTCACAAGTTTATTCGACAGTAGAGAGTCAAACTTGTACTCGAAACACGTATAGCGACATAGATACCATTATAATAATATAATATATATACAAAAGATATATAATATATCATACAAAAGCAAGTAATATTATTATTATTAATAATGACAATAAATTTCCACTTTAAACAAAAAGTTTAGGGCTTTACGTACTTTTTTCTTCTATGCCAATTCTATGTATGTATGTATGTATGTATGTATGTATGTATGTATGTATGTTTTCTATGTATTTCGTTTTTAAAAGTTCGTTCTGTTGAGTAATTTAGCAGAGAATGGAAAATGTCACGCGGAAATCCAAACGCACGTTGGTATAGCGAATGATGCCTTTTAAAAGCTAAACTAAAGAGAAAAAGATTGATTGAAACAAAGCAAAAGTAGTGAGCTATAATGTAATATCAGTCCTCCTTTATGGTATTGAATACCGGACAATCTCACATCTGAAAAATGACTACCATGCGTAGAAACTTTGAGCAAAGACAAAGTTTTAGAGAAAATGGAAACAAAAACGACCTTTACTTATACTTCATGCTAAAAAAAAAATATATTGAAGCCAAGAAGGACAACGGAAAACTGCGTGACCGACCTAAATAGCTTTATGCAAATGGTTGGAAAAACAAGGATTAGGAGAGATTACAAAAAGACAAAATTTACTAAGAACAATTGTGGAGTGTCATGATCACCACCGTATTGAATGGACATAGGATATGGAAAATAATTTCATTTTGATTTGGTTAACAGCATATGGATTTCTTTATGGGTCACGTAATTTTCTTGTGAGACTTGAAGTAATACAAATATTATATACTCATAATATATACGATTATGATACTCAGCTTCTGTATGTTTGTGTGAACATAATTGTTAGAAGATAGTGATATACACTTTTGTTGTTTTGTTGTACATAAATTTTGGAATACAGTTTAATTGGTTAAGAAAATTATAGGATATTATATAGATTAATGTTGGATGTTTCGTTGGTTGATTGGTTGTTTTATTTAGCATATAAACACATCCATGAGTCATTTAATATCGAAATCTAAATATTTTTAACACAATTTTATGCCTTTAACTACATAAAATTTAGTGTTGTGGCGGACCTACCCATTAACATGGTAATGGACTAACTCAACCTCAATAAATACCATGTGACTAGTAGTCATCGGAGAGCACCAGTCTGGTACGAGCCAGACACCCGTACAGTGACTTACCGAACAGAGACTTTTAATATCCAACACCGCTTGCTCGTCAGCTAGACGAACAAGCTGGTATATTGTACCTTTACCCGTTATTTTTTTAATACAATTGTTTACACTAATCTCGTGTTCCTGTTTTTATTTGTGACCCCTTAGAACAGGGTTACAACATTTAGTATTAGTCATTTTCCTATAAAGTGTATTGTTGGTTTTTTTTTTTTTATATAAGACTAGCAGTATAGCCTGGCGTTGCTCGAGTGTAATGAAAGCTTTAAAACTAATCCATGGTCCTGGAGCTTAGACTCTTTGGACGTTGGCACGAAAGACTAAAAAGCAATAGTTGTTTCCAGTTAAAGCAAAACAGTAGACTGAAAGAAAAATGAATGGATGTAAGTCAAATTTTGATTTCCTGGTATCGATATCAAATAAGTTTTTTTCGTCGTAAACTGAATAAGTCCTCTGAGTAAATGGTATCGTGGCTGAGACTAAGAAATACAATTATATCTACTTAGAGCCAAACTCGAAGCAAAAACTAAAATAAAAGTGCTGAAAAAATACAGACATACAAGCAGATAAACAGACACACACACACACATCTTACTTTTATATATATATATTATCAATTTTTTGCCCTGTTGTAAGAACTGCATCCATGAAACTTCTGAATATCGTTTCCTATGTCTTTGTCTATGAGTGTATCAAATTTGATTAAAATCGGACCACTCCTTCTATAACACGATTTTTTTGATTATCGATATTTATCGGGTGTACCTCGACACAAAACCTAGCTAAGTACACTCGCATACGCTTATAGTACAACTGTGTAAAATTTAAAGAAAATAGGTTCAGCCGTTTCGGAATCTATAGGTAACGGACACACACACACACACACACAGAGAAAAAAATTCCATTTATCATATACGTTTAGCTATAGGGCTGGTATTTTTACCATAAAAATTTATTTTTAAACTTTCATAATTTTTGTTATTGTTGTTTTTTTTTGGGGGGGGGGGGATAAAGGCCTTCTCTACTCTGGAGTGATAATGATGTGAGAAGATGCAAGTGATAAACATTTTATTTTATCGATTAGTCACCACTATTAGAAATCATAACTCCGGGTACCGTTATTATTGTGGAGTTGAAATAATTATAGTCAGCTTTAATTTTTATTATCCGCGAATGTTTAGTGCCACTGAAATACAAGTTTATATCTTAAAGTACAGAAAAACTCCACAGATAAAAATCAGATGTTCTTGTGTCTGTGCCAAGAATAATTATTACCGTTTTATGCTTGGCACATTAGACAAAATGGTTAGAATTCCTGGAATGTCTTAAGCACTGTAATTTGTAAGAAGTTACCAAAAAAAAATAAAAAAAATAAAAAAATATAAAATTATTCCAAGTTTGCTTTCTATATTTTTCATGGGTACCAAAGATATGAAGCAAATTTTATGTAGAAGATGTCACATAGGACCTTCCTGTTTATGTTTAATATATTAATGAGGTTGGTTTGCTAGAGAAGACTACAAAATCTCTGTAAATATTTTCCTTCCTTATATTAAGGCACACAAAATATTTTTGGGTGATTTGAGTTCTCAAAATGGAGTTTTATGGGCCACTTAATACAATAATTACCTGATTTGCTTGAAAACGTTTTGTTTTATTTTGTCTCTCTGAAAGTGACATAGTTTATTTACAATCATAGAAAATGAAGACGTGGAGTCTCATTCAAATAAGCATAACCAATAAATTCAAGAAAGAAAAACAGGTGAAACTTATTCTAGCTTTCATTTTGTATACAATCTATCTATCTATCTATCTATCTATCTATCTATCTATCTATCTATCTATCTATCTCAGTCTGTTCTATCTATCTATCTATCTATCTATCTATCTATCTATCTATCTATCTATCTATCATAGTCTGTTCGTATCTATCTATCTATCTATCTATCTATCTATCTATCTATCTATCTCAGCCTGTTTATATCTATCTATCTATCTATCTATCTATCTATCTATCTATCTATCTATCTATCTCAGTCTGTTCATATCTAATATCTATCTATCTATCTATCTATCTATCTATCTATCTATCACAGTCTGTTCGTATCTATCTATCTATCTATCTATCTATCTCAGCCTGTTTATATCTATCTATCTATCTATCTATCTATCTATCTATCTATCTATCTAGTCTGTCATATCTATCTATCTATCTATCTATCTATCTATCTATCTATCTATCTATCTATCTCAATCTCTTCGTATCTCAGCTTGTTCGTATTTGTCTATCTACCTCAGTTTGTTCATTGTTTCTTTCCATTTCTCTCTCAGTTTGTTGATTATCTATCTATCTATCTATCTATCTATCTATTCTAGTCAGTTCATATGTTTTCTCTTTAGCTATTTCTGTGGATATAAACCATTATTCTATTAAAATTTTAAATTCATAATAGATGAAGATAAATTCAGTAACTTTATTTTTGTTTGTTTAATATTTGTTCAAAAAAGCAAGAGTTGTGGTTGATTTAGTGAATGTTTAGCTGTTTATGCATTAACAAGCTGCATGTCTCATGAGAAAAAATTGTCAAATGTCATTAAACATTGTGAAAGTCTTTGTCTCATGAGAATGGCAGAAATATTTTTTCATTAACAGCATATCACCTTTTGCCGTTGTTGGGAAATTATTACAGTTCCATTATTTTATGATATAAGATTATTGCTTCTGTATAAAACCCTAACTTCATTAATGATTTCAATGAAATATTTAAATTCATCCAAAAAAATAAAATCCGACTAATTGGACGAATAATATAGTTATTCATGAATCTCTGTCTGTTTCTCTCTGTCTTTCTCTGTCTGTCTGTCTGTCTCTCTCTCTCTCTCTATTAGAATCGCCGACTGACGCCGATTCTGTCGGGTTTCAATCTTGGGTTAGGAAGCGAACGGAGTCTAAGCCGTACTGATGAGTTCACTTCTCCTGGAGCAATTCACTCCTCAAGGGATTTGGAAACGGCATGCTGCATAGCTTAACATTCATGTCAAAAGCTATAATACAAACATCTCAGGGCATTTTGCTGTTAATCTGAGGACAGAAGGTTCGGAAAGAGTTGGATGGTTGATAATTACGAAGGTATTTGGAGAGATCGCTATTGATGACAATTTTATGCCTCCATTTATCTTCCCAAAAGCCCTCGGACTCAACACAGACGCCTACATCAAGTGCTTTGAAGAGATAGTGCTGCTCTAGGTCAAGAGGCTGACTACTGGTAGACCCTATATCTGACTTTGCACTTTGACACACAAGCAAGACATCCTAGCCATGGATGCCAAACAGTTTCTGTGACGACATAACTTCCCAGACAGCAATCCCTTGATTATTATGCGTGGTCACTGATTTCTTCGAAACTTAGCGAACTTTTTCAACTTTGCCCGGAGCCGGCTGCTACGCGTCCGATCACGTCGGCGTGTGGTCATCGGCTAGTCGTCTGACACGCGTTTCATCACGCTGGCGAGTTGAGTGGAAGACAAAAAGAAACTCCTTGTAACATCAAAGATGAACTGAAGGCAAGGACTATGACAGCATTCACTAACTTAAACAACAACAACAAACATAAAAGGGATGCGGAGAAGTTGGACGTTGCCTGGAAGTCATGATTGAAGCCAACGGCGTTTTAATTGAATAAAATACATTTTAGTATTCCAAGATATTTTTGTGCAATTTTGGCAGATATATCCATTAAAATAAGATGTCAGTGTTATTTTCATTTTGCGTAATTTGGACAATAGTTCATCCATCCCACAATGTACTTATATATAATATTTATATGTTTGTGTTAGTGCGCGTTTGACTGTGTGTGTCTCTAGGTACATATCTAAGAGTTATATCTCCAAAATAAAGCGACGCATCTCTCAGAAAATGACGTAAGAATGTGAGTAACCATGACTATAAAAAACAGCGGCGGGTGCAAAAAGAGTGCAATCTGAGAAATCCACTTAAATGGCTTTAATAATATTTCTTTTCATTCATCTCTTCAAAAAAGACAGCTGTCTGTACTGGAAAATTGATGGTCTAGGGCATTTCTTAGAGGATGAACACATTTCAATACATTAGATTTCATAGATTAAACTTATTATAAAGACTTCTTTCAGTGGTGACAAGCATGAAAGGCTTTTATATTTTTCTTCAAAAAACAGAGGAAGAAAACAAGGTAAGATATTCTGTCTTTATCTCTATCTTTATTTCTATCTTTATTTCTCGAACACACGGTCGGCCTTTTTCTCTAATCCAGCAATAGAATATAGGGATCTGTATGTGCGTTGTGGCGCAGTGGATATCGGCTCGGAACGAGAAATCGGAGAGCCGAGTTCGAATTCCAGTTGAATAAGTTGCATTCACATACGCGCAAATACCCTTGGGAAAGGTATTAATCCGTCTATTCCTTCCAGTTATGGGTTAAATAATAGGACAGATTGGGTTCTATAGCCTTGGTCGGCAACCAGTCTACCGCAGAAAGCAATGGCAATCTACTGCGGGATAATCTTCTGCCCAGTCAGTCATGTCTGTTTCGAAACATGATCGCCCAAGCGTGTATCACGTATGGCACTTAACTGACTAAATACATGCAAATCTTATCATTACTTCTAACAGTTGCATTCTAAAATTTATAATTAGAATTAAAATATTAAATTAAAATCATTTATTTGTATTGGTTAGTTATTTTGTTGTTATATTTTGTTAAATGTCATAATTTGGGATAATACAAAACAATTCATTTTACCTAAATGATCACTGTAATGGTAGTAGTTTCCAAATATGTCATATAGAGTTGATATTAAGTCCTCTTTGGTACTGCCCTGAAATCATATTAGAGTTACATTGAATTATTGATTTTATCACATTCATACATAATAATCAGGTGGCTTGCAATCTGGGGAGTCAGGTGGCCAAATGGATGTAAGGAGTAATGTTGGTTGCAAAAATTGTCTGACAGCCTTAAATGGATTCTCCTACTTGTGCGGCTTAGTGCAAATTACTGTTGCTCAATATATATTCTTCCAACAGCCACCCTCTTGAGCCAGAGCAGCACTGTCTCCTCAAGGCACTTGATATAGGCTTCTGTGTTAAGTCTTGGGCTCTATGGAAAGATGAAAGGTGACATAACGTCATAATCCCAAGTGATCACTCCAAACACTAATGTAAATACAATTATTTTCATCCACCTCTTTTTGAATTCTCTGAAGGTTTTGTATTGATGTTCCGACACGAATGCCAAATAGTACAGCATATTGTGTCATGGTGCTTTTTTCTCATAGACGGTGCCCAACTGACCCAACTCTACTCTGCATTTGACAAAATAACCAAAAATTAATGCGTATGCGTAAAATACGAAGTATAAATGGTAACAATCAACTCATCGGATCTTGTACATGTGAACAAATATCTATCTATCAATCTAGTTATGCATTTGTGTAGAAATCCCAACATATTTTATAAATAAAGCATATCAAATTACTTCAAACTATAACCAGTAGCAAACCGTCTAATTGGGAGGTTTTAAGGAGGATTTGGGCAAATGGTTAAGCCTAAAATAGAGTAAATACACTATGAAAGCACTAAAAAAGATTTTTGTCGTAAAAATATCAGATTTATATTTAAAAAAATTACCAACACAAGATTTGATTCTCAATAAAACCGTCTTTACAAAAATATGTCAATAAAACCTGATCTTCAGAATGATTTCTTACAATGAATACATATTCTTTTCATAAAAAACTAGCTTAAAAATCTTGTTTACATTAAATAACCCAATGAGGTAGATATGTTGCAAACCAAACCAAACCAAACCAAACAAACCAACCAACCAAACCAAACCAAACCAAACAAACCAAACCAAACCAAACCAAACCAAACCAACCAACCGACCAACCAACCAACCAACCAAACCAAACAAACCAACCAACCAAACCAAACCAAACCAAACAAATCAACAAACCAAACCAAACCAAACCAACCAAACCAAAGCAAACCAAACAAACCAACCAACCAAACCAAACCAAACCAAACCAAACCAAACAACCAACCAATCAAACCAAACCAAACCAAAGTATTTCAATTAAGTTTTTATTTTTTTATATTTTGTACGCAAACAAGCAATTTTTTTTCTGTACTTACTTTTATTAACTACTACTGGACATTCTTCATATATATATATATATATGAAAGGCAATATGTTTGTGTGTGTCTGTTTTTGTCTATCTGTCTGTCTGACTGTATGTTCTTTATACAAATCCATAATTGTTATTCGATTCTCACTAAACTTCATAAAAATATTTTTTAGGCTTCCGGTCATGTCCTGGGTTACTTATTTTTTCCGATTTCCCTCTGATATCGGAAATCGGTACCCCGATATTCGATCAGCGCTGATCAAGATCAGGATTTCAGCCTTTTATCGTGGTTCTTGCTGCAGAATTTGCTCTAACTTGGTAAAATTATAGTTTTTAGTCTCAAACATTAGTAGATCTTCTCAGACGACTCATTTTTCCTGATATCGGAAATCGATACCCCCGATATTCTATCGAATCTGATCAAAAACCGATATTCAGCCATCAATATGGCTCATTTTCTCCAATTTTACTCTCGATTGTTTTTTTACTCCCGATAAGTTTTCATGGACTTACTTTGGTTAGTTTATCCTTGGATGACTTATTTGACTCCGATATTCAAAACTGATACTCCGATATCCTATCGGGTCTGATCAAAATCAGGTTTTAAGCGCTTTAATTTTGGTTTTTGCTCTGGGTTTGGATCTAAGTATGTATAATTTCAGTTCTTAGTCTCAGACATGATACCATTTACTCAAATAACTTATTTAGCTTTCAAAATTCAGTTTTCGACGTAAGAATTATTTGATATCTATACCGGAAACCAAAATTTGACTTACATCCTTTCATTTTTTTCTCAATCTACGATTTCGCTTTGACTGGAAGCAACTATTGCTTTTTATTCTTTCGTGTCAACGTCCAAAGAGTCTGAACTCCAGGACCATGGATTAAGTTTAAAGCTTTCATTGCACCCAAGCAACGCCGGGTTATACTGCTAGTGTATATATATATATATATATATATATATATATATATATATATATATGAGAATACTTTAGGATTGTTTTAGTCTATATTTGGTATTTTTTGTATTTTATTTGTCAATACATTTTAATCATTGTGTCATGTTTTTTGCTATGCTTCATCATGTCTTTTGCAAATGACCACTGAAGAATGCTAGGATGTAGTTGTGTGTGAAAATAGATAAAGCAACAAAAGAAAGGAAATTAGTCAAAACCACTCCATATTTAATGATGTCTGTTTCCATTTAGTGTCAGTGCCAAAACGAGTATAAAGTTTTGTGTTCAGTCAGTGATCTTCAAGATAGGCTCTCATGCAAAAAGCTGTTTCTATGAACAATGTATGTCCCATTTTGTTACACGCCATTTATACGCCCTGATTTCTCTGGTAGGTCAAGGACATTATCAATCGAGACTACAGTAGCAATTTGATGATGGTCATAAGAAAATTGGTTTTAATATAGGAATAGAGTTACATGTTAAGATCAGATCCAAGTTTTACAAGATGAGGACAGGGCAGTAAATGTCTTAGAAAATGTGTGAGAAATGTGTGATGTGTTCAAAGAAATTGCAGAACAACCTCAAGAATTCTGTAATTCTTCTCTGATAAGGACCAATTCAGAACAAGGGGATTTATAAATGTAGACACACAGAAGTGATGATCCTGTGATCATGCACAAAGAGAACCATGTCATATTACTACAATTCTTCTTGCAGATATTTGAATTTAATATTATCACCTGCATTCTCCTTGTTTGTTTGGAGGCCTGTGTATTTCCTATCAAGCTGGATATAATTTTTTTGTAAGCCTGATTTGGCATGATTATCTAAACTTGGATTTTCATCAAGAGAAAGAAGAAATTACTTGCACTATCTAAATTGTTGTAACACCCCAACGGTCCGTCCTAACAATTTCTCCGGCGGCCGTTCTCCACGCTGTGATGTTTGCCGGGAGTTTGTTGAAAATGTCGGCCAAACAGCTGGGCGTACAAGATTGAACTATAAGGAACTTCCACAACTTGGATGAGTTGAAAGGATGCTTTATTTCGTTTAGACTAGAGCTGCTAGCCTTTTCGGTTGGGGCAGGCGAATGTGACACACAGCTCTAACTCTAATTAATGGAGATCAACAAATCCGAACTGACCGAAACAAGACGAACGGAGATTCTTCAAGCTCGCACCCGGCTGAACTCAACTCACTGACTCACTTAACTCACTCTATTTATTTAAAATGAATCCGGAAATCCGGAAATCCGGAAATGCTTTAAACCACCGGTGATAAACATTGGCGACTGTAAGTCTGAAATTTCAGTTATCTTTTTTTTTAATCTTAACGCTTCCGCCGGAAAATTCTTAATGTGTGGTCAAGATACAGTAAAGGACAGCCTTTGACCGGGTCATTCGAAACCCACCTGCTGAACTTTATCTCTTTATCACATTAATTCACTGAGTCAAATATTTACCGGAAGAGTGGTAGGATTTAAAACAGTAATCGGATACCGTTGTCTCTTCCACAATTTTCCTCATAAAAGAAAAAGCGTTTATTTATTTATTTTTTCCTCTTCTTTTTCACTTTTGTTAAATATGTTTTTAAATTATTTTCTATTCTAATCTATTTTCTATTTTAATCTATTATAATAAAATACATATATGCCTAGTTATCGTGTCACATTATTTAGCCTGTTGTTCTTATGTTCGTTTACACATTCACAACGTTTCGATGATTGTACGCCCGGCCTTCTTTAGGTGATTGGAACTTAAAACTGAACACTTTTGATGTCTCAGTACCAGATATATCTCTTTAACTAAACTCTATAAGATTTTTGTGTTCGTATCTGCGTTAGCCAGGAATTGAACTCACGCCTCTCTGTTTCAAGCCACTTGGTCCAGCCAACACTTTTATCCACTGGGCTACGTGTGCTCGTGGATTGGATTTAGAGTAATGATTATTCACGCCCAAAGCCTTACGTGATACCCCGGTGCCATCATCTGTTGGGGACTTTTTAGCAGGTACCTTATATCTTCACAGCAATAATTGTATATCTATCTATCTATCTATCTGGCAAGGTGGACAAACATAACCTCGCTGCTGATCTTGAAAAGGACCTCCACTCGATGGTAGACTGTGATAAGGAGTGACTTGTAAATTTCAATGCTTCTTAAACGAAACTGCTATCAACTATCACAGGCAATCTCTCCTGCTCTCCCATAAGCATGAACCAAGCGAGTTTCCCTGAATGCAATATACTGCTCCTCATCGGCCTTACTATATCTTCCGACTTCAAGTGGAATCATTACATTGAGTCAATAGCTAAATCCATTGATTGAAAGCAACTCATCGAGGTACTTCATAAGCAAGAAAGGGGGATTTACTTATTTATATATTTTCCGCTTGATTTTAACGTTTTCTTAAATTATATGTAATTGATATTAATGTTTGTAATCATGTTTTAATAATTTCAACCCAAGCGAGATGATAATGCATCAGGGTTACTAGCACTGAATGGGGATGTGAAAGGCTTTAGTAAAGAGAAAGGACACTAAAATAACAAGATTCAGGAAGAGAGAAGATGCCAGTTGATAATGCATTTAAATATTTCAAGATCGTAAGTGGCAAGGAACCAAGAAACTGGAAAACATTTCCACTGACAAAAAATACGAGAAAAGAAACTACGAGGGCCATTCAATAAATAAGGTGATTTTTCGGTATAAGGACATCTACGAGGGTCATTCAATAAATAAGGTGAATTTTTCGGTATGAGGACATATACGAGGGTCATTCAATAAATAAGGTGAATTTTTGGTATAAGGACTTCTACGAGGGTCATTCAATAAATGAGTTGATTTTTTCGGTATAAGGACTTCTACGAAGGTCATTCAATAAATAAGGTGAATTTTTTGGTATAAGGACTTCTAATACAGATAGAAGATTACATTTTTTAATTTTTTTTCTCCTTTACTTCTTTTTCAAAGGGATTTATTTATTTTTTGCAGATTGAAAAAAAGCTTTGAGAGTTAACAAAAATGGCCGACCAAAAAGCATCTTCCAGTATTGAACAGAGGTCAGTTATCACGTTTTTGGTTGCTGAAGGGTGCAAACCAGTTAAAATTCATAGGAGAATGTCAACTGTGTACGGTGTCACATGTTTCAGCCAAAAAGGTGTCTCCAAGTGGGATAAATTGTTTAAAGAAGGGCGGACCAGTGTTGAGGATGAAGACAGGCCTGGGAGGCCTACAGAAGTGAGGTCTCCTTGTAATATAACAATCTGGCCCCACCCGAGGAAGTGATGCAAGCGATGGTGTTTCCCGTCGGTGAAGGGGGCGGCGAAGCGACAAGACAGGTGTTTGTGAAATACATCCTGTCAAGGCCGGAGCGGATGTCATTTGACCTTTATTTCCGACAGCGGCGGAAATGGCTACAGAGGCAAACAGATCAGGTGTCTCTTAGAATTACGTGGGCGTTGCGTGGGCGAGGCAAAACCGGAAGGAAAGTCCCGGTTCTAGAGACTATAAAAAGACCTCGTCACACGGATTCGCCAGCAGAGAACGGCCAGTGGAAGAGAGAAACACCACAGGCAAAACTACACTCCCGTCAACCCAACTATGTGCCTCTCACCCTTCCGTTCTCTATTCCACACGGTCCGTCGTTATTAATAAAAATATAACCTTATATTTTTATATATGCGTGTTTGTTGTTTTGTCGTCGTACGGCGATATATAACATACGCAAATTGGTGCCCAGTGACTTGCTGTTTTAAGACAACAACAACAACAAAACAGATAGATACGAGCTTGGTTACGACGGCGACAATTGAAATTCGACGGAATTAAAACAACTAGATAGAGGAAGAAAAAGAAAAAAGAAGACGAAAATAGAAAGCAGCCGGACGACCATAGACGACAGGTAGGTGACTTTTGATTCGATCTTGTGTGTGTTCTGCTCTTGTTCATAAGTTATATTAAAAAAAAAAAAAAAAAAAAAAAAAATGGAACAGCATACTTTTGCCGATTTTGTTCAAGGTCTGACCCTAGAATTGAGAAATGTGGCTTGTTCGGTGTCGAACACTTTAAGGGGAGAATCTTTTTTAAAAAATATACAGCCATTAGCATGCAAAGAAGATGATGGTTGTAGTGCTTGGTTGGAGGATATGGAGAGGTATTTTAGAGTTGTGCGCGTGGCAGAAGAAGACAAGTGTCAGGCAGCTCTTCTCACAACAAGGGGAGCTGTTGGACACTATGTATATAGACTAATTTCTAGTAACCCACAACTCACATGGAAGGAGTTAAAAACTTCTTTAAAGGAATATTACGGATTGGTTTTAGACCCCGACGCACGGTTAGTCGAATTAGTGAACATTAAGCAGGGTAGAACGGAGGGGGTGCAGGACTACATGCAGAGAGTAGTACGCCAAGCAGAGGGCGTATATGTTGGGGTTGACGGGAGGAATGAAGTTGTGACAAAACAAGTTCTAGGATTTTTTATAAAAGGTCTAAGGGATCGGGAAACAAAGATGGCAGTTATGAAGGATGAGCCACAAACACTAGAGGCTGCCTATCAGAAAGCGTTATCTGAGTTGAGATGGAAAATTCGACTCGACGCAAACTCTGAATACGAAGAGGAGCCTATGGAAATTTGTCACTCTCGGAGACGGGTACCGATAGAAGCCGTAAGCCCCGCTAAATCTAATAATAATAATGATAATAATAGGAATAAGAACAATAGAAAAGTTGGGACTCGTGAGCGGGAGAGGAACGGGATCGTTGTTAGGTGTTGGAATTGTGGGAAAGAAGGCCACATGGCGAAATTTTGTAGACGCGTCCCGGGAAACGGCAGAGGTCCGTTCGTGTGACGCCCAACGAACGGAACAAGACGGTACCAACGCACATAGTTGGTAATATGGGCGCGCCAAATTCCATCTTTATTAGAATAGAACGTAGACCTTATAGGGCATTGGTAGATACGGGAGCAGAGGTATCGGTTATAAGCTGTAGGGTATTTAAAAAATTGCGACTGGGACTTGAACTGCAAAAGAGGGACATTAAACTTCGAACTGCGAATGGATCCCCGTTATACGTTGAAGGCCTTTGTCGTCTACAGGTCCAGATAGGAAGTAAGTCCATACCCCATGATTTTTTAGTCGTGAAAAATCTCAATAGAAACGCTATACTCGGCCGAGATTGGCTGATGCAGAACGGGGTGAGAATGTATTTCGATTTGGGGGCATTGAAGATTGGTGAAGAATACGTGGCATTAGAGGAGGATGTTCATATTTCCTCTATTGTTAGGTTAGCTCAAAAAGTAACATTAAGACCTCAACACCTGCATGCTTGTCTGGGATTAACCAGGCTGAGAAATGGACGTGGCAAAGAATATGAAATCGAACAGCTGAGTAGTGGATATGTTAGCAACTTATGTGGTATATCAGTAGCCAACGCAGTTGTAAAAATGCCAAAGTCTCGTAAGTTTCAGTTGCTGATAATGAATAACACTAACCAGACAATCACTTTCAGACGTGGGTGTCCGCTGGCTAAATTGGAAAGGGCAGGTAATATTACTGAAATTACTATGCCCGATAAACAAAATAATAAAAGTCCTGATGTAGATTTGGAACAGGTACATGTACCGGAGGAATTCAAGCCTGAAATTAACAAATTGCTAAAAAGAAATAGGGACATGTTCGTTAGTGACGACAAAAACCTGGGCAGAACCGATACTGTGGAGATGCGTATCGATACTGGAACGCATGAGCCCATAAGAAAACGCCCATATCGCACACCCCTCAAACAAAGAAAGACAATGGATTCAGCAATCGACGAAATGATGCAGGCAGGTGTAATTGAGAGATCCAATAGCCCGTGGGGTTTTCCAGTAGTTTTAGTAGAGAAGAAAGACGGTGGTAAGAGATTTTGTGTAGACTTTAGAGCACTTAATAAGATTACAAAGAAATATGCTCGACCTCTTCCTGTCATCGATGATATACTGGCATCACTTGGTTCGGCAAGGTACTTTTCGAAGCTTGATTTAAAATCAGGGTACTGGCAAGTTAAGCTTCATGATGATGACAAAGAAAAAAGTGCATTCACCTGCCACAAGGGTCTGTTTCATTTTAATGTTATGCTATTTGGACTTGCAAACGCACCCGGCATCTTCCAGGAATTAATGTCAGTCGTTTTACAGGGACAGGAAGATTTTGCTCTGGCATATTTAGATGATATTCTGATATTTTCAAATACGGTGGAAGATCATTTAAGACATATAGACACAGTCTTCAGTAGTCTACGTAAGCACAACCTTAAACTGAAGCCAGCTAAGTGTGAGTTCTTTAAGAAAGAGACCCAATACCTGGGGTTCAAGATAAGTGAAGAGGGAATACAACCAGACCTCAATAAAGTCAAGGCTATAAAGTCAGTTTCTACTCCAACCACTGTTAGGCAAGTAAGAGCTTTTATTGGGATGACCTCATACTACCGCCGCTTTATTAGAAATTTCTCTGATATAGCCGAACCGCTGGTCAATTTGACAAGGAAATATGCACGATTCCAATGGGACGATGCTTGCCAAACCGCTTTCGATACACTAAAAACGAAGCTCGCGGAGATGGTAACACTACCCTATCCCAACCCAAATAAGGCGTATAGGTTATATACTGACGCATCCGATCAATCGATTGGCGCATGCCTATCCCAGGTGGTGTACGATAAGGAAAATAGGAAGGATGTAGAAAAACCAATTTATTTATTGTCCCATAAATTAAGTGACACACAAACGAGGTGATCAACTATAGAGAAAGAGGCTTATGCCATACACTATGCTCTTCAAAAACTGAATCACTACCTGCATGGCGCAACATTCACAATATACACTGATCATAGGCCCCTGGAGCACTTACTTAACTCGCCCATACAAAATAAGAAGATACAGACTTGGGCTCTGAGTATGTCTGGCTACAATTGCAGCATACATTATCTTAAGGGTAAGGATAATGTTTGCGCGGATCTCTTATCACGCGCTGTTGATGTGAACGAAGACCATATTGCTTCTCCAGTAGATATAGATGATAGAAATTACTTGGTTAGTGTTATAAACTCCAACCTAATGGAGCCGGAAGAATTAGCAGCCCATAAAAATGTCGGAAATTCATCAGAGGCACCCGAACGGCCCACATTGAAAGGAATAGACATAATCAGGGAGCAAGAATCAGACAAAAACATCTTAGACCTGAAGATTAGATTACAAAATGGTAGGGCTACCAAAGCAGAACAGAAGAGATATATAGTAATGGATGAGGTGGTGTACTATTTGTCTCAACCTGATGATGAACCCCTCATCAGGCTGTATGTACCATCTCACCTTAGAAAAAGGGTGCTAGTTCAATACCATGATGACAGTGGCCATATGGGGGTGGATAAGACATTCCACTCAATAAAACAAAAGTATTTCTGGCCTTGTTTACTTAGAGATATAAATGATTTCGTAGTTAAATGTATCCCGTGTCAGACAAGAAACCTAAAGAGGCAGCAACCCCCCATACAGGAATGTGACTTCCCTCCTTTTCCTTTCGCAAAGGTTGCTTTAGAATCCAGTGATTCGGATGACGAATCCGGAGCGGAACAGACCGACTTTCCAGTGCACAAAAATCGACACCAACGTGTGGAATCAGACGATGAGTCTGATGTTCCATTAATGGAGCGTCGCATCATGACGCGACGTAAAATGGCGAATAAAAACGTGTCAACTATTGATAGTGATGATAGAATCGGGGGTATAAATAATGTTTCATCCACGTTCGAGGATGATTGCTCAAAGTGTGAAACGTCTGGATCTACTCATGTAGATCAGGGTTTTTCTAGGGAATCACCTAGCAGCGAAGATGCCCAAATGAGGCAAACGTCTGTTGGGGCAAAAAGCACGGATAGACCTGCAGATTCCACAGTTGATCGGAACAAAAAGAAAGAACAACTGAAAAGTCTTGTAGACTTATTGGCTGATATGCTATAGGATTGGGAAAGAAAGCAGTGGGAGGATTAACGATAGTTTAAGTGAAATAGTTAGGTCACCTTCCTTATAGCAAAACATGCGGAAGATACAAACTAATGAATTAAGAGTCACGGGTCCATTTTTTTAGACTAAATTAAGATAGATGAAACCTCCAATCCTCCACAAGTAAATGGCATGCGGATTAACGTTGGAATCAGGGTAATTTTCTTCGTTTTCTATTGAACATTTCTCGGTCAGACTATGAATGATATGTACTGCAGATAATGGCAGTTTTTCTGTGTTCAAACATAGTATGTTTGAAATTAAATTAAATTAAATGAAGTTACATGTGTAACAATAAACTCGAGCGGAAACACGAATGGTGTTGGTCAAAGGTCATTTACTCGATGTCAGTTTAGAAACTGGGGCGCGGTTACCGCCTATGATCATATGGTCGTGCATCGAGGCGTCTACGCGTATGGACAGAGTCGAGAAAGGAAACGAACATTGAAAGTTACAGAAACTTAAAAAAAAATAAAAAAAAAAGAACAATGAAACATCGAGCTGGGAGAACATTATCCTCTGTATAAGTCCCAAGTAATTCTATCATCACTTTTGTGGCAGTCTCACTCATTTTGGCTTCCAACACTGCATCATGAAGCATACGCAAGAGATTCTGTGTTTTTTGTACAGGAAAATTCCACAATGGACACGAACATTGTTGGGTTGCCGATGTAGGCTCCCCCATATATATTTTTTTGTTGTTTTGTTTGTTTCGGCGTGCACATGTTTTGTTGTTTCGGCGTGCACATGTTTTGTACAATTGTCGGGCTTGTGTGGCATGGGGGGGTGTGAGGGTGTTGCGCTTAAAATGTTCTTAGGTGAACATTTTGGAAAATGGGAGGGCGAGGAGTGTAATATAACAATCTGGCCCCACCCGAGGAAGTGATGCAAGCGATGGTGTTTCCCGTCGGTGAAGGGGGCGGCGAAGCGACAAGACAGGTGTTTGTGAAATACATCCTGTCAAGGCCGGAGCGGATGTCATTTGACCTTATTTCCGACAGCGGCGGAAATGGCTACAGAGGCAAACAGATCAGGTGTCTCTTAGAATTACGTGGGCGTTGCGTGGGCGAGGCAAAACCGGAAGGAAAGTCCCGGTTCTAGAGACTATAAAAAGACCTCGACACACGGATTCGCCAGCAGAGAACGGCCAGTGGAAGAGAGAAACACCACAGGCAAAACTACACTCCCGTCAACCCAACTATGTGCCTCTCACCCTTCCGTTCTCTATTCCACACGGTCCGTCGTTAATAATAAAAATATAACCTTATATTTTTATATATGCGTGTTTGTTGTTTTGTCGTCGTACGGCGATATATAACATCCTGAGGTGATCGAATCAGTCAATGATCTCATTCAGTCTAACAGAAGGGTGACAGTGAATGACATTGCAAGGACTTTGAGCCTATCTGTTGGGACAGCACACGAAATTGTTCATGATGACCTTGCCTACTCGAAGGTCAGCTCACACAGCAGTCCAAACGGTGCAGACCATCAATGAGCTGGGCTGGGAACTGCTCCCTCATCCGCCTTACAGCCCAGACCTTGCCCCTTCAGACTTTCACCTGTTTGGTCCCTTGAAAGCGTTCACGAGGGGCACGAAGTAACGATGAAGTCAAAAGTGCTGTGAGCGATTGACTGAGACATCAGTCCAAAGATTTTTACTCTGAGGGAATACAGAAGCTTGTGCACAGATAGGAAAAGTGTGTGACACTGCAGGGAGACTAAGTTGAAAAATAAAAAAAAGTAAGCTTCTATTTGTATTAGAAGTCCGTATACCAAAAAATTCACTTTATTTATTGAATGGCCCTCGTATCAAAAGAGAACTCATGGTTACATCGGGTTATAGTTAAACAATGAGACCTAATTTCCAATCTACTGTTATGCTTAATCTGATGTTCTCAAACTTTATGAATATTTAAATGTCTTTTTATTGTTGAGAAAAGCACCTTTGGATTCTGACAATGAAATTCAAAATTTATTGCTTTTTTTTCTAGATTATCTTATTTTTAACAGTAGTGACTGAAAAATAAAACTTTTCCAATTATCGATACTTGGCCTTTAGTCATGATTTAATCTTTTCCGGTTACGAATATCGATAATCAATTAAGTCTGCATTCTCTATACAAAGCAATTCATTTGGGTGCAGATCCGTGAATATTTTGTCATTTCTCTTCGGAAGAATTAATAAATTTTGTTAATTTTCATCTTACTAATGAATGATTTGATCTTTCTAATTAATAATCCCTGATCAAAGATTAATCAAACATATTGAGTCTTTGAAGTGGTTTCATTTTTCCTTAATTTTCAAGATTTTAGGGAATTTCTCTTAAAATCGGTTTTCATTCTTCATTTTGGAAGAACACACAAATGGAAACGAAAATGGATTTTCATTTTCGAATTCATTATTTCTAATTAATTGATGGTTAAAGATGGCAGAGTTAAAAGCATTGAGAGAAAGAAATTAGAAAATTATGATGTCGACAGTGATCAGATCTCAGATAATGTCATTCAATAAAACTATGACTAACATATTTGGTTGCCTTGCAATATCAAAATTTCATCTTTGACATAACTTCTCATGATGTACACTACCGGCCATAATTATTAGGCTATTTTTTTTTAAAAAAGAAATCATGTATTTCATACTATTTTTATTATTTATTGCCAAATGAAATTATAATTGTTCTTTTTTATTATTCCTTTGCAAAACTTTACAAAACTGACATACAATATCCGTGGGAAACGAGAATTTGTGGTTAACAGCTGCTATCAACCTTTTATACTTCTCGGAACATTCGTGGTATAATCTAGAGAGAAATTTTCAAAATAAAATATTGGGGAAATATGATGTGTATGGGTAGTGATGATGGGTAGCGATGATGGGTAGCGATGATGGGTAGTGATGATGGGTAGTGATGATGGGTAGTGATGATGGGTAGCGATGATGGGTAGCGATGATGGGTAGTGATGATGGGTAGCGATGATGGGTAGCGATGATGGGTAGTGATGATGGGTAGCGATGATGGGTAGTGATGATGGGTAGTGATGATGGGTAGCGATGATGGGTAGTGATGATGGGTAGTGATGATGGGTAGCGATGATGGGTAGCGATGATGGGTAGCGATGATGGGTAGTGATGATGGCGTGGTTTTAGCAAGTTGTGGGGTCGGCAGTCATTATAAACAGTCACAATAAATATCATCAAAATTTTATTAAAGATACGGATACAAATATCCGAATATATATACACTACCGGCCATAATTATTAAGCAACCCCAGTTTTTTTTAAAAGAAATTATGTATTTCATACTATTTTTAGTATTTATTGCCAAATGAAAATAGAATGGTTCTTTTGTTATTATTACTTTGCAAAATTTTACAAGGCATAGAACCAAAGATGAACTTGTTCGAATCACCCTAAATTTTCTTCATTCTTTCATTGATGAAACTGCAATATAAGTAATTATTAAATATTCATAAATTCATTTGATATATATATATATATATATATATATATATATATATATATATATATATATATATGCGCAATTTGTTATATATATTATATTATATTGTTTACATATTATATATGCGTGGTACTTATTCAAAAGCGCTCAATATCAGTGATAGAGCAGACATATTCATATAGATAGGTGTGAGTTTGTAACCCTGGGTTACAAACTCACACCTATCTATATATATATATATAAAATTATATTTTAGAACATGTACATAATTTTTCTATATATATATCCACGACAAAGGTACGTTTGTTTCGACATTGAATCTTCAATGTATCATCAGGTGGTATGTAGAGTAATGGAAAGCCTCTTTCCTTATATTTGGTCAGTTTAGTTAGGGGTGTTGGTGGGGGTTAGTGATGAGGGGTGTATCTCTGACCTTTGGAATTTTGGAGAGGGTTTAGTTAAAGTGGCTGATTAATGAGAGTCATTGACCTCTAGACAGATTTAACGTTGTAAGTTTTATATCGTTTGGATTTCTAAAAAGTAGCCGGTTGTGGGGTGGGGGGATTGGGACCGGATCTTTTTATTTAAGCAGAGTCTTTATAATTAATGAAAATTAGTGTATTTAATCTTAACTTTGGATTTAGGAAATATATTTTTTCTATTAAATTTTTATTTTTAATTATTAATTAGATCATAGATTGAAGACCATTTTTTCTATTAAATTTTAAATTTTAAATTTCTATTCTTACATTTAGTCACTAGTGTCTGTGGTTGGGGCGTGGGGATTTTTTAGTGATAGGGGAACTAGTACAGCTGATTGACTTTTAGAATTTTGTATGTGAGTAGTGAGTATGTTGTGTTAATGAGTGTCTTTGAATTCTAGCCATATTTACCATTAGTAGCTAGGTGTAAGTTTTATTTATATATATCTTGTTACCAGATTTTATCCTCTGGGATTTCCTAGAGCAACAGGTTAGGTGTGTGATGTGTATTCGGTATATTTTTTCTTTTATAGGAAACAACCCCCCTATTTCTTCATAACAATATAAATTGATCCCCCACTTTATGTCCACCAGAAGCGTTAGTCATGTTTTCAACTTTTATATTTAATCAGTCAGTTAAGTGCTATACGTGATACACGCTTTGGGCGATTATTTCTCGAAGGAGACATGACTAACTGAGCAGAGGATTTTTCCGCAGTAAGTTGCCATTACTTTCTGCTGTAGATTAGTTGCCAACCAAATCTGTAAAACCCAATATGTCTTGTTATTTGACCCATAGGTAGAGGGAAGAGACGGATTAATATATTTCCCAATCGTATTAGCGCGAAAGTGAATGCAAGGGATTTTTCTTTCTAAGCCGATATCCATTTCACCACAACGCACATCTGATAACATACCACGTTATATATCAGTGCTCCTCCTCGGCCTTACCCTCTCTTCTGATCTCAAGTGGAACCACTATATTGAGTCAATAGCTAAATCCACTGCTAGGAAGGTTGGGTCACTGTGTCGAGCCAGGATGTTTTTCCTGCCTGAAACCATCCTGCATATATACAAATCAACCATTCATCCGTGAATGGAATACTGCTGCCATATAAGGTCAGGTTTCTCCGCTGTTCACCCCGGTGTTCTTGACAGGCTCCAAAGAAGAATTATTAATGTGATAGGTATCGACTTGGCGGCTCGTTTCTAGCCACTTTCCCACCGACGGGATGTGGCTTCCCTTTGTCTGTTCTATAAATACTTCCATGGCTTCTGCTTCAACGAACTTAAATCACTGGTGCCTCTGCAACAGGTGTTTACTCGTGCAACCAGACTGGCAACTGGGTCTCATCCATTCACAGTTAGATCAACCAAATGCAGACGACAATTCTACTCCTACAGCTTCTTTCCTCGCACTTCCCGCCTATGGAACTCGCTTCCTTATCCTTGCTTTCCTGACGGCTACAACCTCCAGGAATTCAAATGCGAGGTCAATACTCATCTCTGAACCACTTGACCCTAGTTCTTTTCTCACCACCCTGTATATCCTTTCCTTTCTCTCCACCTCCGCAACTGTCATCACACCTGTATTCCCTCCCTTCTCTTGCTCCTTTCTAAATGGTTTGTCCTTCTCTTCACTCTCTTCTATCTAGTGCTTTTACACTTATGTAGCTCCCTGCACATCAGTGGCGTTACAGCCTTGCTCGAGGTGAAATGATTAAAAAAAAATTAAGAACTTTAATATATTACATAGTGACAATAAAAACTAATATTGCATAACAGGCATTTTCTCCCATGAAAATTTAACTATGGATCTACTGCTTCTGTTAACGTTGCACTGTAAATTTTATTATTATTAATTAGCAAACCATAAATATATGCAGATTTCTGAAGGTTTTATTTTAGGACTGGGATTAGTTTCTTTATTTGATGGATTATCAACTTGATCACCAATTTAGCAATTCCAGATATAGTTCTCAGCAATGACATATTTTGTTCGGACGCTTTGGAACCATGAGTTGCAAGAGTTCTGCAGAATTTAAATATATTCCATGGTCCAAAGTGAGTTAACTAGACACATTTTACATCTTATATTTTATAAACTAAATATTTCATCCTTGTATTGTATACTTACATACACTATCTACGAAGCACATAAAGTTTAAATAGCCTCAAGGATTTCTACAAAGGCAACACTTTCAGAACAGGGAAATCCGCTTATAAAAGAGTTCAAGGATTAAGCCAGAAAGAATTGATTATAATGGAATTGTGTCAATGTTTATGGATGAAAAAGATGTGCAAGCGAAGAAAAAGAATTTAAAAAGAGACAAAACTTATCAAAGATATTCTACAGTAAACATTGCAAAAAACTATTTTAAAAAGTTATTATAAAGGAATTTATGAAGAGAAAAATACACAAGATTAAGAGACAGAATAAAAAACATTGTCAAATAAATAGATAACAAATACAAATGACTACAAAAATAATCGTTAAAATCGTTTTCATATACATATATCAATATATATATATATATATATATATATATATATATGAAAAATATTACTTAGTGATAATAAAAGCTTACTGGTGCCCCCTATATATGAATTTACTCGAGCCACAAGATTAGCAACTAGGCCCCACCCTTTTACTGTGAAACCAAGAAATTGTAAACGCAAATTCTACTCCACCAGCTTCTTTTCTCGCACTTCCCGCCCGTGGAGCTCCCTACCATTTACTTGCTTCCCCGTCAACTACAATCTCCAAGAATTTAAATGTAAAATTAATAGTCATCTCCTATCTCACTAACCTGCATCCTCTCTCCCTCATGCTTCTTTTTCCGTCTATTTCACTCTCATCAGTATTCTCATCTTTTTCTTGCCCACTTCCTGACACCCCCTGTAACCTGTCACTCTTTTACATGACTTTCCTCCTATGTAACCTCATGCAAAACAGTGGCAATAAAATGCCTTGCTTGGAGCGATATGATTAAAGAAGAAAAAAGAAAAAAACATTCTATACTATTATAATGTGGATATAAAGTGGGCGATCAATTCTACATTACAAAAAATATATAAACTGATCCGTCTGATCCCAACACATCCTTCTCTTATCCCGTTCCTGACACCCCCTATAACCTGTCACTCTTTTACATGTCATTCCTCCTATGTAACCTGCAAAACAGTGGCAGTAAAATGCCTTGCTTGGGGCGATATGATTAATTATATATATATATATATATATATATATATATATATATATATATATATAAGTGAAACGTTTTGCTTTATATATTTGAAATATATATAAATGGATGTCTACATATGTGTGTGTGTGTGTGTGTGTGCGTGCGTGCCTGTCTGTCTGTCTGTCTCTGAACATTTCTGCTTCCTATATTTTTTAGATATGAATATTTATATATGTGTGTGCTTGTAAAATATTCAGCCTTATGTAAAATTTACTTTCCTCCAAATATATATGTTAATTTGATTTTATTATCCAAATGTATATGCATGTGTGTTAGTGTACAATACTTTCCTTTATGTGTACATAGATATATATATGTATTCATATGTCTGCGTGCTAAAAGTTTTCTGGGCTTATGAAGAAATAAGACTATATATATATATATATATATCCGCAGACAGATCTGTTTCGCTGTATTACAGATCATCAGTATGGTTAGAAATCCGATTGCTTTTTACTCAGGATTGAAACCCGACCGAATTGGCGTCAGTCGGCGATTCTACTTCTCTCTCTCTTTCTCTCTCTCTCTCTCTCTCTCTCTATATATATATATATATATATATATATATATATATATATAAATCTATGTCTATATTGAGCAGTTTTAAATTAATGTTTTGAACGTTGATAATATTTTCTTCGTTCTTTATTTATTTGGATATATATACACTGATGTGCCGACATTTTTGAATATACACACGAATGTGTTCAATATAAACGAATGCCTAATATTGTGTACGACCTCCCATTGAAATACAACTTTATGTGTCATTGATTCTACAGGTGGTCGCCAAACGTCTGGTGAAACACTGAGTCATGTAGTTTCCATAGTTGTCTAAAGCTAACTGATCTGTCGGAAACAGGCATCTCCAGCGCGTCCAATAAAAGTTCATTTAGCTTATGATGAGCGAACTTGATGCCCACACTATTCTTTGCGAGTCTCCATGGTTTTCCACAAACCAGTTCGCTGAAACTTGAGGCCGATGACACAGCAATCTGATGAAATAGCCCATTGACATTGCGGTACATGGAGTTCATGCATAAGTGCAAATGTTCATGAAGCAGTGCGACAGATTTGTTAATCAGTGACATTTTTAGGCTGACCGGATTACGTGAAACTTCCAAGCAGCATCATCGAACTACGACATGTTGCAAGGTGAATTTATGACTATTGTCCATGGATTCATGAGATCTGCGCCACAACTGAACACTAATAAGAATTGTAACCGGGTCGCACGTTGCTAGTCCTGTAGTGTTCAAACCCTGAAGTCACGAGATCAAATAAGGCGCTCTCTCCAGTGTCGTAGTGATAACAAGAACACCATAATGGATTTTTTTTTGCTAAATGCCAAACGTTGGAATGTTGTGCAGGATAGGTATCTGGTAACTCCGTTACTGAATAGGAATATCGCTTGTCTGTCACTGAAGGAAATTCTTGACAAATGATATTATTATAAAAGACATATTGGGTTTTACAGATTTGGTTGGCAGACCTACCCATTAACATAGTAACGGACTAACTCAACCTGCTTAAAAATCGTATGACTAATAGTCACCTGGAGAGCACCAGTATGGTATGAGTCAGACACCCGTAGAGTGACTTACCGAACAGTGACTTTGATATCCAACATCGCTTGCTCGTCAGCTAGACGAACAAGCTGGCATATTGTACCTTTACCCGTTATTTTGTTAATAGAATTGTTTAGACTAATCCCGTGTTCCTGTTTTTATTTGTGACCCCTTAAAACAGAGTTACAACAATAATTAAAGACACTGTAATGCTCACTGGAAGTGATATTGCGTTTCACAATGTATTTCTTGTTTGTGGCACCGTCAATCGAGATATGTCAAATGTCTCAACAGCTTCAAAAACAGAATATTCCATTTGTCTAGTATTCACAATAGCTGTGTACCATATCGTATTAGTATACGAAGAATCATTTCTAAGTGCCAGTAAAAATCGAAATCACTATTGCTAACAATTTCACCACGTCAAAGTGTCATACACAATATATATATATATATATATATATATATATATATATATATATATATATATATATATCCGCATCTGTCTGCGGATGACTATATATATATATATAACGTTTGAGATTTCACTCAGTCGATTAAAAATTTAATTGGGCGATGAAAGTTTATTGATTTACTCGCCAGCGGTCGATTAAAAATTTAATTGGGCGATTAAAGTTTATTGCTTTATTCGTCCGGGGTCGATTAAAGATCTCGCAATAAATTGTGTCCCTTCAAATAAAGAAAAACCCAGCCCAACTTTTACAACCCCAAAGTATGCCATTGAAGATTCACAAGTTACTTAGAATTGCCTACAATGACATTATTGAACTCTTTGGTCTCGCTTTTTATCGTCGCGGTCAGTGTAAACATTCGCTTAATTAACGCTTTCAGAATGAAGCTAAAGTGTGTCATATTAAAGACACGCACAGATTTTTAGAAACTCATTTTGAAAAATATTATCCTTAACTGAACATATATATTTCCTCCCTGCTTACGAAAACTAAAAACAAACATTTGAAAGAAAGAAAAAAACAAATTATACGAGTCATCTATTTATAGAAAATCGTTGAGAAAATCAGATTTGTTATTTTATCATCTATGAGATGGAGGTTGTAGTCAAACAGAAGAAAAAAACTACGAATTTAGGTACCTCCGCTCAATTGCCAAAAACAAAAACAAAAAACAAAAAAAAGATAGCAAATTATGATGTTAAGAGGGCTCAAACTTTAAAAAATATAAAGTTTTATCATCAAAATGTTTATGCTATTATTAAGAGGAAAGATCACATTTTGTTGTTATTATTTTTAAAAAAATTATTAAATTCTTTCTAACACGTTCGAAATTTTAATTAAATTTTTGTTTTCTGTCAGCCATTCACGCTATGTTTACGTAAGGTGGCTATTAAGAACATGAAGTCAGTTGATTAAAATGATTTGGGGGTGAGTAAATTTTCCCTCGCTCCCGACCGCCGGTCGACGGATTACTTTCTTAAATCTCAAAGGTTATATATATATATATATATATATATATATATATATATATATACGTATGTGTGTGTGTGTGTGTGTGTGTGTGTGTGTGTGTGTGTTTGAACGTTTAGCTGAGAGAGACAGTTGGGTCTAATTTCTCAGAATTTTAAAATCAGCTTTATTTTTGTAAATTCTACATGGAATTGGTGAACTAGCTCTTGAATTATTCAAAATGATGGGATGAATGGCATGGGCACGAAGACGGAACTGACTTACAAGTTGTATTAATATTTTTTCTTCTGCTGTTCATTTGTTAGTAACTAAATTGAAGTGACGTTCTACTTTTTAAATCTGACATGTTCCTTGGAATGTTGATTATTTATTTTGTTTTCTCCCTTCTCTCCGGTTAAAATAATTAGTTCAGCTGTCAAGAAAAATTTTGTTGTTGATTGTGATGACCATTAATTGTTCTCTCGTGTCTGAGTAGCTTGTTGGCCTCAGGCTGACCAAATATGAACGTTTGGCCAAAAAGTGCAACATATTGTAGCCATTATGAAAACTATTTTGGTAAGAAAAAAAAATCTCTTTCATCAGTTATATAATTATTTGACCATTTGTGACTAGTGACCAGTTATAAGTTCGCATATACATATACAATGTAACATCTTCACATTGCACTAAGAAAATAGGAAAAGAGGCACGCTTTCATGTCTGCAGCAAACGCCAATATATATATATATATATATATATATATATATATATATATATATATAACATAGTACACTTGTTATGTAATCCGGGTAAATTTCAAAAGAGACGAACTCGAGAGAACTCAATGATAAATTCATTTATTTATTTTATCAGAGTGGTATTTTATAAAGGATTTTCGATTATTACCATGGATCATACATATTTCACCGTTTTGATGTACTTAACGCGGCTCGTCAAATCCAAATAGGCAATCGAAATATCTTCGCTTGCCTACTGTTGTAACATTTGGATCTGACGAGCCGCGTTAGGAACATCAAAGCGGTGAAATATGTATGATCCATGGTAACAATCAAAAATCCTTTATAAATTTTATATATATATATATATATATATATATATATATATATATATATATATAGTCCTCCGCAATCATCACACACTGATCGAGCACTCTGGAAGAATGGTAGACTTTGAAAAACAGTGGCTACTCTAGCATCTACACATCGTTCATTCAGTAATTAATTAGAACACTTTCACTACTGGCGTATGAATACATGATATATCACACGCTAAAAGTCTGCCTCCTTCTACTGAGCGCCCATAGCTCAGTGGTAGAATCGCCGACTGACGCAAATTCGGTCGGG
The DNA here is from genome assembly GCA_037127315.1 of Ascarosepion bandense. Classification (NCBI taxonomy): domain Eukaryota; kingdom Metazoa; phylum Mollusca; class Cephalopoda; order Sepiida; family Sepiidae; genus Ascarosepion; species Ascarosepion bandense. The sequence continues at coordinate 2,041,810 of JBBBDQ010001707.1, forward strand.
TTTCAATTCTGGGTAAAAAGCAATCGGATGTCTAACCGTACTGCTGATGAGCTGTGATACAGCGAAACAAATCTGTCTGCGGATGATTATATATATATATATATATATAGAGAGAGAGAGAGAGAGAGATAGAGAGATAGAGAGATAGATAGATAGATAGTAATATCAGGTCCATGAACGGCGAGGATAATCTGAAAAGATCTATTTAATATAAAATATTAAGCGATAAATTTGTACTGAGAACTCAATGGATTTTATCCAGGTTAATATGATATCTATAAAGAAAAACCCAATACATCATCGAAAGTGATTATAAATTATGATTCATTTAAATGAACTAATGAATTCTTCCTATCAGACCATGTTTTATTCATACCCTGTTTTAGTGAGTATGTGTGTGTGTACTTGTAAGTGGGTTAGTTCATGTATGTGTGTGTATGTGTTTATGGTTTACATAATTGTGCTCGGTAGTAGGGTATGGCTTTTTGCCTCTTTTTTAAACTGATAGCCTCCTTTTACCGGACGCTCATAGCTCAGAGGTAGAATCGCCGACTGACGCCAATTCGGTCGGGTTTTAATCCTAGGTAAAAACAATCTAACCGTTCAGATCTGTCTGCGGATGACTATATATATATATATATATATATATATATATATATATATATATGCCTGTGTTTGTATAATAAATAAAAATGTGATAAATATATCATTTAATGACTCCAGTAGATTAATCCTACCCTGAAGTTGTTAAAAAATAAACAAAATAAAATAATCTAATTCATTCAATAAGTAAACAAATTAAGCAAATAATAGCAACATTTACAAACTACGAATACGCAGATAAATTTAAGTAAACATAATGAGAACCACCAACAACAAATAATAGAGAAATCAATAACAGTAATAAAGAAGTAAAAAAAGTTAAAGATCAACACTAGGAAATAGTCACAAACTTCATTTACATGCAAAATTATTTCCACTAACCCATAGAATAATTTGTAAGATAACTATTGCCGCCTGCTAAAATAATCAACAGAATATTCACAGCGTATCATTGACCAGCATATATAAATAGTCAATCCAAAACACAGCGCACATTGCCAGTTTAAGCATGAAACAGACTGTCGCCGCTGGGTGTTGGCATCAATGTCCACTTTTATATTTGCATACGCTCTGTACCTGATATTGAGCAATTTAACCCATAAATATAGCATATCTTTGAACTATATTTTATCATATATATATATATATATATATATATATATATATATATATATATATATAATGATGTAATAATGTATTTTTTCTTAAATTTTCTATTTTAAGAGAGAGAGAGAGAGATCTTTATTTTTATTCTGTTCTTTTTTTGTGGGGGTCTTTGTGAATTTCGTTCGTGTAAACTATTGTGTACAATAAAGATGGAAGTTATGCTGGTTCGCCTGAAATAGGCCATACTTCCGATTTATTACGAAATAACGTGTCTGCCTAAATTTTTTCATATATATATATATATATATATATATATATATCATATATATATATATCATATATATATATATATATATCATATATATATATATATATATATATATATATATATATATAAGTGATTACTAAAAGTTTCTCAGTTCAGTTCAACCTTGACAATTGAAACGTATATGTTACTCACATATTCACTTCAAAGTTCAACATATACAAACATACAAACACACACTAACACACATTACTTTCTAGTATTGCCATGACTATAAAAGAGGTAAATATTAAACTGCTTGAAAATCAGATAGACTCACAACTGTAAGTTTTACAATGACAGAAAAACAAGAAAGTTTATCGTGAGGTAATATTGGGGTTCCCTGTCTTAAAAGTGGTAATGATTTTGCTCTGAAGGCATGTTTTATCCAAGAATTGGTCATAGGTACTACTGATGCCGCTGCTTCTATAATAGTTGTATGAACTTCTTTCTTCCATGTTGTTTTTATACCAATTATCGTTTCTTACCTGTTCGTTGCAAGTTGTTGCTAAGTTTAGGAGTTGTTCCAATGTCTCCATATGTTTTGTCTGTCACGGCCCACAAATATCAAGTTGAAAAGGCGAGAACACTCTTCCCCTGTAAAAGATGAAAAGAAATAGCATCAGTTTAAGCTTTATTGATGCAAGCAACTGCAATGGGATTTTTAGAAAGAAATTTCGTACCAATTTAAACACCTCCGTAAAGAAACAGATTCAGTTTCTTCAAATTTCTTTGAACTCAGAAGATGGCTTCTCCACCCAACAAATTGGCTTCTTATCCAGAAATTTCTTTTAAAAATCAAATACATATAAACTTCTCGTATAAACAGTCAAGAGAAAATAAAAAAATCCTGCAGCAAACAATTAAAAAAAAAAGATGCGATGTGAAGATGGAATTTAACTTTGTTTACTCTGGTAATTCTGGTAAGAGAAAATAACCTAGGAAATTACTTGATTTGATTCTAGAATTTTATTTTACGTTCATTAAGTGTTTGGGGTAAAAGTGAGGAAATGATAAGCTGCATTGTAAGATTGACACCCGGTGTGTTGAAATTAATAACTGTAATTGAACTGGATTATTTAAGGGAAGATTCCCTCGTGATTAATTTCACCTGCAATATCAGAATTACAAAGAACCAATATTATTTATGAATTTATATGCCCTTTAAAGAACTACTCAAATTTCCAGAGATTATCTGCGAGGTAAATGAATGAGGAACCATGTTTTTTTCCCCCTCTCTTCTTCCTCCGTTCTGTCTGTAATAATTTTCTTGGCTTGTTTTTTTTTTAGTTTTTTTTTTCTCTTACTAACATTTTCGACTTTATGCTTCGTTTGATTAAAAAATTGTTCTATTGTCTTGAGGCACTTCTATTTATTTTCCTAGCGATGCCAAAGTTAAGGGCAGCTAACCCCACCCAAACCAAGTGAAATCTTTAATTTTCGTACATGGCCAGACCTTGTATTCAAACTCTGACCATAAGTCTCTGCACAAATCGCAGTTATATAAACCTTTATTTTTCTGGAAAAAAGACAGAGTGAAAATATTGTCGCTTTTATTTATTTTTCTTATTTTTTTATGTTATTTTTACTCAGATTTCCAGAGATTATCTACGAGGTAAATGCATGAGAAACATGTTTTTTCCATCTCTCTTTTTCCTCCGTTCTGTCTGTAATAATTTTCTTGGCTTGTTTTTTTTAGTTTTTTTTTCTCTTACTAACATTTTCGACTTTATGCTCCGTTTGATTAAAAAATTGTTCCATTGTCTTGAGGCACTTCTATTTATTTTCCTAGAGATGCCAAAGTTAAGGGCAGCTAACCCCACGCAAACCCAGTGAAATCTTTAATTTTCGTTCTGTCTGTAATAATTTTCTTGGCTTGTTTTTTTTTAGTTTTTTTTTTCTCTTACTAACATTTTCGACTTTAACTAAGTTAAAACTTAGTTAACTCGTCACCACTAACTTTTTTATTTCTTTTTTTTTAAATTGGAGTAGATAGCCCAAACTATCGCCCGGTTCACACTCCTCTCACGTCTATTGAACAGGAGTAGAGACTTGCCTCTTGTTCCTTGTTTAGGATGTGGTCTCCGGCTTTCTCTTCTTTCACTTCTGACCTTAGTATTGGTGCTTCCGTGATTTTCCCGTGATCTTTCTGGTTGATGGCAACGGCTCATCATTGTGAGGGTACCGGGTTGGCAGTTTCCTGGTTGCTGCTTCCGACTGGTAGTTAGGAGCCCTAACTCTTGCGTAGCGTCAAGAGCGGCTGCTCTGATCAACAGTATTATAATATCGGGGTTCTTGTAGTACCATGTCGAGCATGGATAGGTGTCCCTGCAAGCGCTTTAGGTGGGCAACCCTGAGGCCACACCTTGTTGCAGCTCTAGCCAGTTTCCCTCCCAGCACAGATCGTGGATAATGACCGCCTGTATCCTCTACTCTAGGTCCCTCACTATAAACAAAACTTATAACGAAAAAAAGCAGAAACAACACTAAACCAGTTAAAATCAAACCACCTAAAGCCCTTAACCTTTCCTTCACTAATATCCGGGGCATTCGTACTAACTTTCCTAGCGTAGAAGCTTTCCTTCATGAAAAGTCCCCGGACATCCTAGCGCTTTGCGAAACTAACCTCAACTCTTCTATTCCCTCCTCTGACCTCTCCATCCCTGGCTATCTCCCCCTCTTAAGGAAGGATTCCACTGTCCACATGCATGGGCTGGGGATCTACGTCAGCGAACACCTCCCCATAGCTAGGGTGACTTCACTTGAATCTGCTGCCCACCAGTATGTATGTCTTCGTCTGTCTCTCCTCAGTTCGGTTAGTTACTTATTCTTTCTGTACCGTTCTCCCTCCTCTCCTGACTGCTCCATTCTAGATAGCATTGCTGACAACATTGATAAGACTATTTCCTGCTACCCATTCGCTCACATATTTGTGTTCGGAGATCTCAACGCCCATCACTCTGAGTGGCTTAAAGACTCTGTTACTGATCTAGCGGGTGTCCACGCCATGAACTTCGCTATTTCCCAATCCATTACGCAAGTGGTGGACTTCCCCACTCGCTTCCCAAGCATTCCCTCCGGACACTTCTCACTACTAGATATATGTTTTACCTCTGCCCCTGATGCCTGTCAAGTCTCGCAGCTTTGTCCGCTCAGCAACTCCTACCATGCTGTTGTCTCTCTCAGTATTTCTTTTCACTCTCACTCCCTTCAGGAGCCTCCTACCTATAGGACCTCCTACCGTTACCAAAAAGCTGACTGGGATGCATTTCGCGATTTCCTCTGCGAAGTCCCTTGGGGAAAAGTGTTCGATCTCCCAGTTGATGACTGTGCATCTGAGGTCTCGTCATGGGTGAAAGCTGGCATTGATGCCTTCATACCCACCAGGAAGTATTGCCTAAAACCTCATTCCTCTCCGTTGTTCTCTCCTGCCTGTTCGGCCGCCATTGCCCACAGGAACCATTACTTCCGACTATTCAAGAGCCAGTCATCTGATCACAATATGCGCCTATTCACGTCTGCTCGCAATAAGTTCAAGAGAATCCTGAATGACGCCAAACGGTTGTTCGCTGAGAGAATGCGGCAGCTCATAGCTGACCGTAAGTTTGGCTCCAAGGACTACTGGCGGATATGCAAACGGATGCTTAACAACTGCAAATCCTCTATACTTCCTTTAATCCATGAATTTGAGGTTCTCACATCATCTGCGGACAAAGCTGAGTGATTTGCCCGCAGATTCTCATCCAACTCCATTTTTGACTCATCTGGAATAAGCTCACCCGACTTCCCCGTTAGAACTGAGGCCAAACTGCACGACGTACATATCACCCCGAAGGTAGTATACCGAGTAATTTCAAAACTTGACCCCAATAAGGCGAGCGATGACGACGGAATCCCGGTGATAGTCCTTAAGACTAAACTGTTTAACTACTGCCTTTCTGCTTCCTGTTTTCCTGCATGCTGGAAGTTCTCTTCAGTCGTTCCTGTTTTTAAGAATTGTGGTGAACCCTCGGACCCATCCAACTATCGCCCTATCAGTCTTCTACCGATAATCGGGAAAGTGTTCGAGGCCATAATCAATGCTGAAATACTTCATCATCTTACTGCCCACAAACTCTTCTCTGACAAGCAATATGGCTTCCGCTTTGCCAGGTCCACTGCCAATATGCTAACAACCTTTACGGAGTACCTGCTCCAGACCCTCGATGAGTCAGGCGAGGCTCGTGCAGTTGCTCTGGACATCTCCAAGGCTTTTGACAGGGTTTGGCACTCTGGCCTCCTTTGCAAGCTACGGGGTTACGGCATTACCGGACGCCTGCTTGACCTAATCCAGTCTTTTTTAAATAACCGCAAAATGAGGGTCGTTTTGAATGGGCATGCCTCTTCATCCTACAGCACGAATGCCGGTGTCCCCCAGGGCTCTATCCTGGGCCCGACGCTCTTCCTTATTTTCATCAATGACCTCCCAGATGAGATCAAGTCCCAAGTAGGCATCTACGCAGATGACACGACAATATACTCCCGCTCCACTAAGAAACCTGGCATGGCGGACAGACACAATCTCGCTGCTGACCTTGAACGGGATCTACACTCTGTGGTGAATTGGGGTAAGAAGTGGTTTGTCAACTTCAATGCATCCAAGACCAAGCTGTTGTCTCTCAACCATCCCAGGCAACCTCTCCTGCCTCCAATAAGCATGGACCAAGCGATTCTCCCTGAGTGCAATACACTGCGCCTCCTCGACCTTACCCTCTCTTCTGATCTCAAATGGAACCGGTACATCGAATCCATAGCTAAATCCACTGCTAAGAAGGTTGGGTCACTGTGTCGATCTAGGACATTCTTTCCGCCTGAATACATCCTGCATATATACAAGTCAACCATTCGACCCTGCATGGAGTACTGCTGCCATTTATGGTCAGGCGCCCCTGTCGCTCACCTCAGTGTTCTCGACAGACTCCAAAGGAGAGTTAGTAACGTGATAGGTGCTGACTTGGCGGCTCGACTACAGCCACTTCCCCACCGACGATATGTGGCCTCTCTTTGTCTGTTCTATAAGTACTTTCATGGCTTCTGCTCAGATGAACTTAAGTCACTGGTACCTCTTCAACAGGTGTTTACTCGTGCAACCAGAATGGCAACTGGGTCCCACCCATTCACAGTTAGGTTAGCCAAATGCAGACGTCAATTCTACTACTTCAACTTCTTCTCTCGCACTTCCCGCCTGTGGAACTCGCTCCCATATTCTTGCTTTCCTGACGGCTACAACCTCCAGAAATTTAAATGCAAAGTCAATACTCATCTACTAACCACTTGACTCTAGCCCTTCCCCCACCCCGTATATCTTTCCCTTACTCTCCCCCCTTGCAACTGTCATCACACCTGCATTTTCATCTTTCTATTGCTTCTTTCTAATTGGTTTGTAATCCTCTTCTCCCTCCTCTAATTAATTTTCTTTCAGTTATGTAGCCCCCCCACCCCGCACATCAGTTGCATTTACGCCTTGCCCGGGGTGAAATGATAAAAAAAAACTGTGTTCTTGATCAATTCAAATTCGTAAATAATTACATTGGATATGTTTAACAAGAAGACTTACGTTACATCTCTGACCATAGCTTTATTAGGTCTCATTAAAAATACACGTGGAAACCTACCAAACTCTATTCGTAACATAATCGCTGATCAGACAAATATAATAGCACTATCCGCATCTAAAAAAGGCTGAAAATAATGAAATTATTATTAATAAAAACGAAAAACCCAACTCTTAATACTATTAACTATAATCACGGCCACAATATGCTGACCCTGTTTGAAAAAACACATTCCTTTTACTCTAGATGAACACATAAAGCAAATTATATATTCAATTAAAAGTAAAACAAAAAGCATCCTTGAAAATGACTAAAGTACATCTGAAAGCACTTGGATAAATAAAATATTTGGAAATTTTTATATAATTCATGTACTGAAAAGGAAAGAATTTTTAAGATCACAATAAAATTTATCTAAAAAAGCTTAAGCACAGAAACTTGCATAAAAGAGGAATTACTCTCTAGATACACGCGTACAATATATATATATATATATATATATATATATATATATATATATATATATTAGTCATCCACAAAAAAGCCTGTTTTGCTGTATGATGTGGACCTAAATTAGGACCATCAATAATAAGACAAACGCCAATGTAGGTTTAGTTATATATTAGACAAAACAATACAACGATACAAGATATACAAATAGAAAAGCCAAAAAAGAATACTGTACTGTAAGTCCGTCAGCGAACGCTACTAGAGTCTCCACAGAGTCTCAGCAACAGTATTTACCAACATTCCCACGCAAGGTTAGATGTGACACAAGGTCATTTTATTGTGGGTCTTCCCAGCCATATAGCCGGGCCAAAAAATGTCTGTCAATTATTACCGAGTCATGATTCTACACTTCGGCGGAACCACGACTTGGTTAGTGCTTGACTCGTGATATCATGATGCGACCAAGATCCAAGACGCACACTTTGTGAAATTGATGCTTATGTGCTAGGACTAGTTTTTCGGAGGTGTTTCTTTACTGGTTAAACGTATCCTAAGTGGGAGGATAGATCTTGTCCATGCTGATGCTGGTAGGGGTGGTTAGTCGTAGATGATATTGCCCTGAATACTACATCGTTTCGTGTCGTTGCTGCTTTTGCACCCAACGACCAGACGGAGAGTGTCTTCTTTTTTAGTCAGTTAGGGCTGTTCCTGGTGGATTCGTCGATTCATCATGGACCCCAACATAGACAGTGTGTGAGAAGCTAGTAAGAGGTTGAGGGATCGTAACTTGGTTGATCAGATCGACGAGTTTGGTCTCGTCGATAGTTACCGGGTCGATCAGCCAGTGTTAAATATATAGACATGGGCATTTAAGTGGTCGTCTATCCGTGTAACCAGCTAGCTGGATAGAATGTAAGTGAAAATGGTCGATATAGATTTGCTAGACTGACCCACGTTCTATTGATTAGGCTATTCGGACTATAGACATGTCTGTCCCAGATATGATTAGTGCTAGGCCTCGAATGGCTGAACACTGGAAGTTCAATCTGTCTTTACTGACATGAAGGACTTTCGGCAACAGCTAACAAGACGATTGTAGCTAGAACTAGTAGGGATGGCTATTGAAAATCGGTGACGGGGGAGAAATAAGGATAACATTAAACTGTTCAGTACTGAATATAGCTAACGAATAGCTCTAGATAAGGCTAAAAGGGTGAAGACCCACAAGAAGGGCGGAATCTAGTGGGTGATTTCCTAGAGATAGCTTTAGCGAGGGAGGTTCTGGAGCGAGTGGCTAGCAAACGCTACTAGGGTCAGATAGGTGCTAATTAACCATAACTTTTATATATATATATATATATATATATATATATATATATATATATATATGTGTGTGTGTGTGTGTGTGTGTGTGTGTGTGTTTCTATGTGTCTGTGTGTCTGTGTTTAAGATCTGCAATTGGAACGATGTTTCAACAGAAAGAGAAAAGAGGAAAAAAGTAAATTTCATCAGTGAATGAAACTCTTCAGCCAAAACTAAATAATGTTTTCTTCTTGTCTCTTTCTTTTAGTCACATATATATGTGCGCAGGCGTACTAAGAGCCACCAGGGATAGGAAGACGTGGAAAGCTATGATCGCTTACGTCCTAAAATAACAGGGCACATAGAAGAAGATATATATGTGCGCGCGTGTGTGTGTCTGTGTAAATTTGTTCAATCTGTGCATTTTTTTCTATCTACATATACTGTAATTATAAATTTTACAACGAACGCAAAAGCAAGATGAAAGGAAAAGAAACATTCTGGTCCTAACGGTATTGCCAATCGGGCACGTAATATTCTTGGATTTCCCTGACAGTGAATACAAAACAAGCCGTGCACTTCCTATTTATTTTATACTTTTTGTTGAATTTGAAATGGATCGTGCGAGATGTGTTCTTAACCACACCCAGGCTGGGAAAGCTTGTGTTTTTGTGGAATGTTGGATTTGGAAGGAGGGTCAGAAAATTTATCTGATATCAGTTCTCTTGAGAATCTTGAAAACTGTTGAAAAATATCCACTTCGACTTGGCAAATTGTTTCCGGCAATAATTATAACATGAGCGTCGGGTTATAAGGTAATTTTGGAGGAATGAATAGATACAGAATAAATGTACCTAATTTTGTTCGTTGGATTTTATGAAATCTTCTGGTGGGAAATCAATGTCACACGATTCATAGTATTTTCTGTTGCTATCTAAAAATAGTTGTTATATTACGAGACATTATTTCGATTAAATTTTAAGACATGTTAATTAAAAAACAACATTTATTTCCAGAATTGTAAAGGTTTGTTTCTAGATTCCGATCCTTAAAATATTCAAGTCTCTATTCTGACTTATTTGTTAATTATTAAAAATATTTTTGTTCATTAATAGTATATATTTTATTTAAAATGAAAACTATTTGTAAATATTTAACCTCGCCGATCAGGTAAAGATTTAAAAAATATTTGGAAGAAACGTGCAAAAGATTCTATCTCCAGAGAAAGAAAAATTCGGAGTTGACAAGTTTACAACCTGAAGGGTTTTTGCATTTTGTGATTAGAAATGATGAATAAATTACTGATGATTTTTTTGAATGCACGCATAATTTGAAAAATAAATGAGCGCAATCTCTATATCTTTATAACAGGTCTAAGATGTAAAAGACATGTACTTGTTATATCTAAATTTATTTATAAATGGAACTCTGTGTGTGTGTGTGTGTGTGTCCGTTATCTATAGACTCTGAAACGGCTGAACCAATTTTCTTGAAAATTTACACAGTTGTACTATAAGCGTCTGCGAGTGTTCTTAGCTTGGTTTTGTGTCGAGGTAGCCCCGATAAATATCAAAAATTGATAATCGAAAAAATCGTGTTATAGAAGGAGTGGTCCGATTTTACTCAAATTTGATACATTCATAGAAAAAGACATAAGAAACGATATTCAGAAGTTTCAAGGTTGATGTTCTTACAATAGTGCAGAAAATCGATAATATATATATAAGCGGTAAGTTGTTTGTGTGTGTGTCTGTTTATCTACCTGTATGTCTGTATTTTTTAACAGCCCTTTTATTTTAGTTTTTGCTTCCGGTTTCGCTCTAAGTAGGTATAATTGTAGTTCTTAGTCTCAGCCATGATACCATTTAATCAGAGGACTTATTTAGCATTCCAAATTCAGTTTACGACGAAAAAACCTTATTTGATATTGATACCAAGAAATCAAAATTTGACTTACATCCATTCATTTTTCTTTCTGTCTACAGTTTCGCTTTAACTGGAAACAACTATTGCTTTGTAGTCTTTCGTGCCAACGGTCAAAGAGTCTGGGCTTCAGGACCATGGATTACTTTAAAGCTTTAATTACACCCGAGCAACACCGGGCTGTACTGCTAGTTTCATCTAAATTGAGTAGCCTATTATTTGCTGGTGCCTACACACACACACACACACACACACACACACACACACACACACACACAACATTTAAAAAGGCCCCGCAGATTTGAGGCTTGTTAAAACATTGATTTTTCAGACATGTTAAACAGAAGGAATAAGGCTAATATTTTAAGTGACATTCAAGCCATTCGGATGGAAGCAGAGGCTTTAAGGAGATGCACCCACAACAAAGCTCAACAAAATAGTTTTGATAGAAAACCTTTAACCATTTCTTCCTCACCAAGGAATGTGATAAAAAGACCAAGAGGTTACTGAGTCTGAAAGAAACAAAGGGAAAAGAATAGATTTTGAGAAAAACGAAAATAACGATTGGCGGTGCATTTATATTGACGAAGAACATATTCGACAGGAAAGTAAGCACCCGGAAGTGATTTCCACAAGTAATAAGTTCAAGAGAAGAAAATATCATCATAAAACATGCGGTTACATTTCGCTATTTCAAGAGTGAAATTATAAAACATAAACTCAAACGATTCTGGATGGCCAGAGACACAGAAAAAGGTTCTCATAAGATAATAAATCCAGATTTTTCCATGGCGATCTCAGGACAAAAATTTCTATAGTCAGGTCCAAAACACATAATCACTGAAAATATGCTATTTCGTTGGTAAAATGTTGTGTCTTTCTTGATTTTTATAAATAATAGAACATTCCGGCTATGCTGTCACAGGCAGAAACAGATCTGAACCTATCGAGAATAAACTTGTACGATTGCATAAAAATAGAAAGCAATTGATTTTATCATTTCTTAAACTTTCACGCTATGAATGCAAAACGGAATATATTTACTCAAAAATATTTAAATATAAAGGTAAAAAAATAAAAAAATTAAAAATTGTTTAAAAATTAATTTTCAGCTAATTTTCAAAACAGCCAATGACAACGTCTGATTTTTCTTAAATTTAGGGAAAAGAAAGAAAGAAAGAACAAAATGAAAGAAAGGAAGAAAGAAAGGGAAAATACTGCTGTGCAAACCGCTAAAAAAGGATGGTGTTTGTTTATATACGGTGTTGGTCCCGCCCCCTCACCTTTTGAACGTAATGTTTGTATATCTATTATGTTGTGAGGCAATTAAATTTGGTCTTTTCCTTTAATCTACTGTAGAAAAATCACTGATGCCAAATTGTAACAAGAGAATTGTTGTACATTGTTTTTATTTTCTGCTAGCCAGCAGGCTTTTTTGAATTTAGAAGCTTAAAAGCAGCACCATTCCTTAGATAGAAAGCTGCGGAAAAATAATAGCAGAATCGTCACCAAGAAAAAAACTTCTTTCTGGCTTTGAGAAGGCAAAAGAATTCATCCAAAAAATCAATATCTTCCTATCAGACACAGAGAAAATCGTCAACAAGTCCGAACTGTGTATTTGAAGACAATATATTCAGTTCATTACAACATCAATTAAGATTGTCTTTAATACAAATTCCCTTTTATTCCGGGACACTGTCTTTTTCAGAGTAAAGTTATTTAATATTTGTTCATGTTATGTGCCAAATATTATAACTGATTTAATATGTTTCTATAAAGTCTTATAATTGGGCTATTCACTGGGCCTTATAAATGTTTTTGTGGATGTAATATTTCGAATCATTTTCTTTAATTTTAAAGGAACAGTTTATCTAGGGAAAGAAAATTCAAATGAAAAATAGTATATTAATACAGTGTTAAATGTCTAACGTTCTCCGACACAATGATCTGAGATATTTGACATGATATTAATCCTATTCTCTGTATAAAATGCAGTTGTAATTATTTTATTTTATTTTAAATTTATAGAGAACTGTGAAATAAAGCATTTATTTCATAAAATCATATTAAACGTTTAATTATCTTTTTTCTCCTTTAATGTTAGTTTTTTTGTTTCATTTTTTTTTTACCTTCTTATTACCAGGTTAGGAATGTAAGCTCAATGTAAAAGATAGGCATCTTTTAAAGTAACACAATTTATTGATTAAGAATAATTTAGGACTAACCTTTTAAACTTCATTTCTTGTCCTTAGCTAATACGACTTGCACTCCCCATGGAGACCTACTGGACTCACTGATATCTGAATGCAACAGGCTTTTTATTTTTTCCTTATAAATGCCTTCTTTTCTCTGAAGTATCTTCGGAATTTCACATATACATGTCTATAAACAAGCGACATATTTTCAAACGGAGGAGGTGAAATCCTCATGCTAGCTAATCTACACAGTTTTAGAGGCTGTCTGTCGCCCACATAAAATTTCTATTTTCTGTGCAGGCTTGATAGTTTTGTCCGAGGATCCCATCAGTACATAAGTTATTCATTAAGCATAACTTATATATTTTGAAATTTTCTTTAACCACCGTAATATTCGCTTTACATTTTCCTACAATTTTTACTAAGTCAGAAAAAGCCATGCTGAAGGTAGAGTTAGTGAGTTTAACTATATATTAGGATGAAATTGCCTATTTTGTATTTTCCTTATAATAGTTCACGACGAAATACGTGGTGGTCATATACACACATACGCACCCGTAATACATTCCTAAATATACGACGCTTTTCTTCCCAGCACTGATGGCTTGTATTTTGATATAAAGGTTTTTTTTCTGTTGATGTACACTACCGGTCATAATTATTAGGCCACCGCGTTTTTGATGAAAATGATGTATTTCATACTATTTTAAGTATTTATTGCTAAGTGGATAATTCTAAATGAAAATAGAATGTTTCTTTTGTTAACACTGCACAATAACATGTGCATCAAATGAACTGTTCTGGTGTCCAGTTTTTGTGCTCTCTTCCCCATGCTAGTCTCTTCTTCTTATAGGCTGGCCGAAACAAAGGCTTTCTGGCTGCCTTGTAAAATTTTACAAAGTAATAACAACAAAAGAACCATTCTATTTTCATTTAGAATGATTCACTTGGCAGTAAATTCTAAAAATAGTATGAAATACATATTTTTTTTTCAACTGGGGTTGCCTAATAATTATGGCGGGCAGTGTACATAATAAACGAGGAATATGATATTTTTCTATATGCCGTGTTTCCATTCTGATTCCACTGGAATTATATGAAAGTTTAGCACCATGCCTCACATTTTCTTACACAGTAATTTTTGCAGTCGTCTTTCTACACTCAAAATTCCGGATTTAAGATTTTCTCAGTGAATACGAAGATAGAGACGCATTCCAGACACCACTAATTCCAATATTTTCTTTGTTCTTTATTTCACTTTATTTATGATACCACAGATTATAATCCTTATGCAAGTCAGTGGTAAAGAACCCTTTGAAGTATATTTGAAATATAATCAGATATTTATCGCTTGCATAATTAGCCAACTAAATACAACGTTTACAAGCCTTAGGAAAATTTCCGAACTTGTAAAATTGGTTTCACATTGACAGATAGAAAGAAATATCACTCAGCGTTTAAACACTTGTTTCTCTCTCTCTCACTTTTGGCGAAACATAACATGTCTGAACAAGGTAGTTTTGATTAAAAATATATTTATTACAAGACTATCAGTACAGCCCGGCGTTGTTCGGGTGTAATGAAAGCTTTAAAACTAATCCATGGTCCTGGAGCTCAAACTCTTTAGACGTTGGCAAGAAAGACTAAAAAGCAATAGTTGTTTCCAGTTAAAGCGAAACCATAGACTGAAAGAAAAATGAATGGATGTAAGTCAAATTTTGATTTCTTGGTATCGATATCAAATAAGTTTTCTCGTCGTAAACCGAATTTTGAAGGCTAAATAAGTCCTCTGAGTAAATGGTATCGTGGCTAAGACTAAGAACTACAATTATACCTACTTAGAGCCAAAACCGAAGCAAAAACTAAAATAAAAGGGTTGAAAGGATACAGACATACAGGTAGATAAACAGACACACACAAACACAAACATCTTGCCTTTCATATATATATATATATATATATATATATATTATCGATTTTATGCACAATTGTAAGAACTGCAACCTTGAAATCTCTGAATATTGTTTTTTTATGTCTTTTTCTATGAGTGTGTCAAATTTGAGTAAAATCCGACCACTCCTTCTATAACCCGATTTTTTCGATTAACAATTTTCGATATTTATCGGGGGCTACCTCGACACAAAACCTAGCTAAGAACACTCGCAGACGCTTATAGTACAACTGTGTAAATTTTCAAGAAAATGGGTTCAGCCGTTTCGTAGTACATAGGTAACGGACACACACACACACACACACACACACACACACACACACACACTGACAAAGTTCCATTCATAAATAAGTTTAGATTAAGAAATGAAAATCGTGGCTAGATCTAAATAAGCCTCCAAACAGGATCAACTGAAGCAAAATTCTTTATTTTATTTGGTAGGTTTCTGATGCAATTGATTGCATGATACTGTTGGAATTTAAACTGATAGTACTTCACATTATAGTGAGTCATTTTGTTATCCGAATGACAGATCCGAATAGGACGTACAATTGTTTCTGTCCATGAATGTTGATCGATGCATTTGCTACATAACAGTTTTGTTCACAGACTGAAAATCTGATGTTTTCTCGCAACAATGTCACATTCAGAAAATGCAAAACTCTTCGTATTCTGTGAGTGTTTAAAAAGATATCGAAAAATCATCGAATCAAAACAAGAATCGTTGTTTTGTGATAGAATAATGACGAATTACACAATTTAC